>SAUG01000134.1:0-168716 GCA_011316305.1 Rusavskia elegans
AATAAAAGTTAAAAAACTAAAATTAATAGAGGCCGGTACTACTATAATAAAATTTAATAATTTTTTAGATTTAATAGATTTATTTTTAGACTTATTATCCTTGGATTTATTATTTTTATTATTTTTACTATTTTTATTATCCTTTTCTTTACTATTTTTACTTTTATTACTATTATCCTTTTAGTATTTACTACTATTATATTTCTACTTTTCTACTATTTAAATCTTTTTTAATTTAGGATATAAACTATAGTAGGTATTTTTTATATAGCTATTTCGGTTATAGTAGAAATAGTAGTTAACTTTAATAACTCGCTTATTCGGGTTATTTATAGATAGGAAGGCTTTAGTTCTAATAATAGTAGACTTACTATTACTATATTAGTAATACTCCTTATTAATAGTAGTACTAATAGTTTTATCTAGGGTAACTATTTTCTATCTTTATTTATCTTTATTACTAAATAATAATACTACTTTAGATAAACGAGGTCTAGAAATAGTTAAAAGCGGTTTTAAAGCTTTAAAGGAATTTTAAAATAAAAAGGCTTTCTAAAATAATAATATCTATAGCTAAAATTTTATTAGTAAATTTATAAAATTTAGCTATATAAACTTTTATACTTTTAAAAGAACTATTATAATAGAAGGTATTTAGCTAGGTATCGAGTTTTATAAATTTACCGGTACTACGGACTTTATATTATATCTAGTATTTATTTAGTATCTTTTTAATATCTAATATAATATTTTTAATAAGGTTTTTAACGTTAATATTATAGGTCGTTTTAATTACTATATAGATATATTCTATCTGTCCTTCTTTATAGTTAAAAGGAGCCGGAAGTAAAGGACCTTTAGTAGTAGCTCGGAAGTTATTAAAAATAAAATAGACTATAATAGCTTTCTTCTAATTTTTATAATCTAAGCAGGTTTTAAGCTTCGGGACTATATTAATAGGATAGCTAGAACTTATTAACTTAGTATTATCTATAGTTAATTATTTAGAGATAGATATATTACTAAGTTCAATACTAGATTATAGAATACTATAAGAAATAGTATTATAGAAAAAGGAATCTAAAAGAAAGCCTAGAAACGAGTACCCGGGAGGTATAATAATTTCGAAACCGAATAAATTATTCGGGCTTAGAAGTATTAGAAAGAGACTAAAAGCTATAAAAAAATCTAGATCGTTTTCGGATATAATAGAAAATAAATTTAATAAATAGTAATTAGAATCTAGGTATAAATAGCTTTTGATAGCGAGGTCGATTTACTATTAGTTATATAGGAGCCTATAGTTTTTAATAGAGAATTTAGGTAGTCCCTAAAAAAAATATTATTAAAAATTTTTAAAGTTATAAAGATTAGTATAAGACTTTAATAATAATAATATAGAAATAGATATAAGATTTAGAATAGATTAGATAAAGTTTCAAATATTAAAATAATATAATAATAGTCTTTAGTAATAAATAGGAAGCTTCGAATTCTTATACTACTTAGAACTAGATAATATAGCTAGTAAAGCCGAAGGCTAGCCTTAATAGCTCTAGTTCTAGAGGCGAGATAGTTAGTTTAGAAATAATAGGAGCTTATTTAGACTATTAAAAGGTTAGAAAAGATATAATAGCTAGAAATATAGTCTACTAGCCCCCTATTTTATAGAGATCCTAGCCTATACTAAATTAGCTAGGCAGTCGCTTTCCGTATTTATTTATAATAGCTGGCAGCTGCAGGATATACGCCGATAACTAGCGTTAGCTAGGCGGCAGGATATAAAACTAATAATAATAAAGATCTAATTTTAAAGGTCTAATTACCGTATCTAGTATAATATTCCTATAGTAACGTATCTATATATAGTAAATTAGCGACTTAATAGTTCTATCCGAAAGTAAGGAAGTTAGTAGTTTAAGCGGCTAGAAAGGGTTATAAAATAAAATAAAAAGGGTCTATTTAGCGATTTATAATTTCGGTAGTTACTAGAGTACTTATAAATAATAGTATATTATTAGACTTTATTATTCGCTATATTAGATACTTTATACGGTTTAATAATATATATCGGATCTATTAAAAGGTAGATAGAAAGAAAGATTTAATAAAGATATAGAAAAATAAAATATAAAGATATAATACTCGCGAATAACGATAATAACTATTATAAACTAACTCGGCTAGAATTTCCGGGTTTATAACCTATTAAAATTATATATATAGAATATTAAGCTTAATTTACTAAAGTAGGCTTTCGCCTAAACTAAATATATAAAAAGGAGGTAGTAGGGCCTTAGCGCCTAGATCTACTAGGCCTGATCGGCACTAGCGCCCTTGATGCCTTAGTATAGCTATTATACGTAACACGTACTTCCAACAAATACGAATATATAAAAAGGTATAGTAAATAGTATCCGGTTAATTATTACCTATTTCGGCTATTTTATTTTTCAAGCTAGAATTATAAGAGGTAAATTCGATAGTTAAAAACAAATACTAAGTCAGATTATTTTTACTATATCTAATAGAAAGCTATCTAATATATTTAATTTATAAAAATAGTTTCTATTTCAATTTAGTTTTACTATAATAATAGATAAAGTATAAAGCTATACATTAAATACAGTTAATCTAGATTTATAAAAAAAAGCTTTTAACTATAGTTATTTTTACGTCGCTTTATTAAAGGTAATAGATATTATAGGCTTAAAAAATTTTTAAAATAAGGTAATCCGAAGCAGATATTAAATATTATTTTTAAAAAGGTTAAAGTATAATACGGTAATAATATAGTATTACTAAAACTATAGTAAAAGACTCGATAATTTATTAATTTCGTTAGTCTATTCCGGGTTTTCTAAATTTTAATCTATATTTTCTAGAAATACCGCCGATATAAACCCCGATTTAATACTAATTTTATTTAATTTTCTTTCGAAATAATAGTTCCGAATCTACCGTTTTAAAAAAAACCTATAATAATAACTAGTTTAGCTCCGAATCTACCGCCTTAAAAAAACTCTATAATAATAACTAGTTTAATTCCGAACCTGCCGCTATAAAAGTCTATAATACCTACCGATTTAACCTTTTTTATTTAGAATTATTAGTATTATCGAAACGACCTAAATCGAACTTTTTATTATATTTTTCGCTACGGTAGTTATAGGGATATAAATTCGTAACTATATACGGGATTTTTATTGTATCAGCTTTTTTTTATTATACGATATTTAGATATTAGTTCTAATACGGACTATCTAGCTATAAACCGTTATAAATACGGCCATTTACAACTTTTAGTAAATTTTACCCGATTTTAATAGGTTAGAGCTAATTCTATTAGTAACTATTTACCTATATTTAAATCTAAAAATTTATATATTCTATTATTATAGCTTTTTCAAGTAATTATTCCGGGTCCCGAAACTAGTAGCGGATACGATTTATTTTTAATATAATATTTATCTTACCTAGCTTTATATTTAGTATCTTTATCTATCTCTATCTAGCTATTATTAAATTGACTTCTAAAACTAGGATCTATTATAACTTTATATATATAACTATTAATATTTTCTAATATAGATCAATCTATATTTAAAATCTATACAGAAAGTATATTTATATATAGAAATAATATCGGTCTATTTTTCTTTAATGAATAAAATTTATATAGAAGTCTTCTATAATTCTATCTATAATAATATAATTCCGGAACGTTTAACTAGAATCTTTATAGTATATATTATATTTTTAAATATAGATACTGGTATTAATTTATATTTTATTTTATTATAATTAATCGAATCGCCTAAAAATTTGACTTTTAAAATTATTATATTTACTTTTTTTTAATTTCTTTATTAGTATTTTTTTAGATTCGGTAAATTCTTTTCTATAATTTAGAATATAATCGGGATTAGACTGGCCGTTTTATCGGGTTTCGAACTCGGGTTCGTATCCCGGGTTCGAGTTTCTAACCGTATTAGAAAGGAGACTAATTTTAACTAGTAATTTAGACGCAATAGCCACGTTTATCGCGAAGTCGGGTCGCCACTTTGGTTCGAAGTGGCCAGTCTAATCGGGATTATCTATCCGAAAAGAAAGTAATCTATAAATATAAATCTTCTTTAATTAATATCGGCTCCGGTATTCTATATTAATAGTCTTTCTATACTATTTAGATTAATTCTGCCTAAGACTATTAATATAGTACGGGGTTCTATAATAGAAGTAAATTCGAAAAATTTATTAGATTCTATTAATATAGAAATATATTCTTCTATTGAATTTTTTTTTAAAATATCTATTTATTCTAGTATATTATTATATCGGATAGATTTAGATCTAGATTTAGACTATATACTCTATATTTAAATACTAGATATAGATCCGATAGTAATAATTTTATAGATTTATAGCTTTTTTACGCTATTTCTATATTTAAAAACTCCCGAGTCTACTAAAAAAAAATATCCGAAAATAAAAATTAATAAAAATCTTAGATTAAGAATTTTTAGAAAAATATTAATACTATATCTTCTACCGTAATAAAAGCCTTGAAGTTAGAGAGATATATACTAGATCTAAAATGGTAAAAAAATTAAAAAGATAAAAAAAATTTTACAAAATATATTATAGATTAGATAAAATCGCTTTAATACTAAAAATAGTTCTAAAATTTTTTTTTACGATATTTAAAGCGAGTAGAATATATCGGTCCGGTATAGCGACGAGTTCGTTAAATAGTATAGTTTATATATTAGACGGTGTAGAATTAGTAAAGATATATTTAAAAAAATAGTAGTAATAGATAATAGACGAAAATAAATAGCGAGTGGCTAGCGGCTAGAATACTAACTAGTCTATACCCGTACGCTAGTTTTAGAAAGCTATATATAGAGTCCGAATAGTTTACTAGATAGTTAAAATACGTTTACCGATATTTAATATCCTGAATCTGTTAGAAAGTTTGATAGGATATAGGCTAAAGATATCTTTTTAACGTTGTATTACTAAAATAAATAAATAAATAGATCAGGGTATAAATAACTATATACGGATTTCTATCGAATATACTATCGGAAAGTATATAAAGTATATAGCTTTTCTAAAACGATATAGATATTATATAAATAGGCCTATAGGATCCAGAGTTACTTATAGACTGGCCACTTCGGTCCAAAGTGGCGACCCGACTTCGCGATAAACGTGGCTAACGCGTTAAAATTACTAATTAAAGTTAGTCTCCTTCCTAATACGGTTAGAAACTCGGGTCGGTTCCTCCGATCCGGGTTCGAAACCCGACAAAACGGCCAGACTAGTTACTTAAAAGTTTAACTATACTCTATAGTATATATTATACTTTTCGAAGATAATATTCATAGATATATAGTAATCGGTACTACCCCGGAATTAATTTTATTCCGGCGGAAATTTTTATTAGAAATATTTTTTTTAAAAAGATTATTATTATTATTATCTAGGTCTTCGAGCCTAAATATTATATAGAAATCCTCGAATTTACTTTTATCTAGAACTTTAGTAATAACTATTTATTTTTCTAAAATTCATTAAAGGTTGATTGTTTTATTAGTAACCTTTTTCTATAAAAACTTAATATAAATATTGATATATTTAGTATAACTATAGAACTAAAAGTTTTTAGTAAAGATAATAGCGTTCTAGTTGTTACTATAGAAAGTTACTATATCCGGGATAGTATTTAGATTCTATTTATTGATTAATAACTAATATAGAATATTTAGTTAATTTGTTTTAATTCTGGTACCAGTAGTTCGGTAAATAAATCAAGCTTTAATATACTAGTATCGAATATACGGTAGCAGAACTTATATCCTAGTTTAGTTAACGTTAATAACAGTTCTTTAGATTTTTAATTTAAATTTGCTTAGTAATATAACGTATCCTTCTACCAATAATCTAATATAGAATAAATTATAGATAAATATTCCTCGTAGTAATTACTTCTTCTTTTTTTACTAGTAATATAAGCTCTATAATATCCCTCGCAAGTTCTACGATTTACTAAAACCATTTACGTACGTATATACTCCCGTAATAGCTATAGCGTAGCTAAACTAGACGATAGTATCTATATCTATAATAACTAAAGTATATCTACTTTTAAAAATATAGACGACCTTACTTTATTATAACTAGATTAATATATTTTAATTTCAAAATAAATTTTCTTTTTACCGCTTTTAAAACGTATTATTTAACCTTTCTACTTCCTTTTAACCTAATCGACTAAGTAAAGTCTCTAGCTATTATAGCTAGCGATCTTTTTAAAACTATATAGGCTAAAAAGTACTTTAATAATTTAACGGAATATTTAGATACGGGTTATAAAATAAATGAAGATAAAATAATAACTATTTATAATTATTTCGTATTTTAGTATATAGATATAGCGAAATAATAGTTATTTATTTCTATTAATAACGTCGAAGAAGAAATAAATAACATTTAAATATAGTAGAAGATTCGTAATCGAATAAAAAAAAAAAAGTTAATATAATTAACTGCGCTGTAAATCTTGTCTGACGACACTGCTTTATATTTTTGGCTGTAAAAATTATATTGCACGTAAAATATAACAATCGTTGCCGTATATAACGTTGATAATATATATATATATATAAACTCAATATAATTCCAGATAGAAGGCTTTCAAAAGAGCTAATTTAGAATATAATTTAACCAAATAGTCCTTTTAATAACATTTGTCTCCCTATCTAATTATACTTCGGCTATTAATATAATTATAGTAGTTTACTATTTAGATAACCAGCTAATAGCGCCGGATCTAATATCAAAGATATATCTAGAAATAAAACAATAGATTTTATAGTTATTTATCTAATCGTCGTTAATATACTTCTAAAGCTTCTATAGATCGCTTTTATAAATAAAAGTAAAGTAAACTATTGAATATAGATATTTAAAAACTCTACTAGAAGCGTTCTAGTAGTAGTTTTTAAAATTAGATAAATATCGACTAATAATAGAGACAGCGAAAGCGATATTAGAATAGATTCTGAAGCGAGTGCACAGTAGATATATGGTAATCGTAATAATATTAAGATAATCCATAAAAACTATATATATAAAAAAGGAAGTAGAGCCAGTAGAGCTGGCTCTATAACGCTAACTACTCTAAATTAGCGTCCGCTAATATAATAAAAACCTAGCTAATAAGCAACCGTAATAGTTACCGGCTTTATAAAAAGCCTTTTACTTTTAAAAGGGGTTCCTCTGCCCTTCTAATTAGTATACGTTAAAAAAAAGGTAATTTGAACGCTTAAATAGCTTTAAACGGCTCGAAGTTAAAGATAAAAAAATTAAAAAGTAGGATTATCCTAATATATATAGCCGGGGCTCGAACCTAGATAGCGGATTTTATTTAATATAACCAGTCTATAATAATATATTAGATAGGCCTTACTATATTTCTATACTAGAGAACTTCTATAATAAATATATATCTTCTTCTAAATATATTATAAATCTAGCCGAAGAAGTTAAAAAAAAGAATAAAAATAGTATTAATTAGCGCTATTTTTATATTTCGTACTCTGCTTAGCGCTCCTACTTATTCTAATTAGCTAGAGTTTATACGGCTTCGAATTCCGCTTTTAGCTAGTCTAAAATAATCCTTCTAGGCTTCTAATACTAATATTCGGCGCCTAAGCCCTAGTATTATACTAGATATTCGGTAAATATTCCTTTATTTCGGCGGTTCTAATTACGGCGGCAGAGTAAATATTCGAGTAGATAGTTAACTTTATTTACTGGTATTAAGATAGGCTCTATTAGCTATTACTAGTAGGGATTTTTATAAGGCGGTTTTATAGATTCTAGATAAACGATCGAAATAATAGGCTATAGCCGGTTTATTAAGTTTTATAGGCGAAGGCAGTAGGCTAGTAGGTTAAAAACCTTAAAGGGTCTAGCGAATTACTATTCGAATTTATAATTTCGGTTCTTTAAACCAGGTACTATATATCTTTAATAAAGCTATAGACTAACCTAATTACCTGCGCGGAAGAACTACTATAGGTATTTCGAGTCGTACTAGTATTTTATTACTATAGCGGCTAGACTAATAGCGTCTCTAGCGTCGATATATATTAGCTAGTAGAGCTATAATAGTTTTTCTACGACGGTAGAGTATATCTATACTATAGGCTCTACGAATATTAGTATATTTATTTTAGCAGGTAGAGTAGGTAGAGCAGAATTTATCTATATCGGCGGCGCCGATCCTATTCGCTAAAGCTATAGCTCTGCCGTAGTATCTTCCTCTGGAAGATCTATAATTAAAGTATCTTCTTCTACTTTTACTAGGTCGAGTCCTTCCTTTATTTTTTATCTGTATATTATCTATATTAGTATAAAGCCTATTCTATAGCTTATACTATTAGAAAATATAGCAGAAAGTCGAGGTAAAACCGTTAGCTATCGATTATAATTTTCTAGTATAGTAAAAAGGTAGCGTAAAATAATTTCGACCGTTTAGTTAGTATACTTTAATTATCCGTCAGCTAATAGATACTATAAAGTAGTAAAGATTAAATAAATTCCTAGTCGTTTAAATATTATAGACTATAGCTTGCCGATAAATTTACGGTTTTTATCGGATATTATTATCTTCGGTATTCTCTATAGAATTAAATACAGGCGGTTAAGTAAAGCTATTACCTAATCCTTTCCGGACTATATTGCTTTACCTAGAATAATTATAATAGCTTTTATAAACTTATCTATAACCGGTATAGTATAGTTAAGTTTATCTAGTACTAAGACTAGTAGGGCTAGAATAAAGTCGATTAATAGAGTATTAAAGGGCTTTACCGGATATAAAATAGGCTAGAGTAGTTTAAATAGTCTATAATAAGGTATTCGCCTTACTTAATAATCGGAGTGATAAGTAATATATTCCTTAAACTTCTTTACTATATTAAAGATAAAGAATTTATCTATTAGCTATTTATATATTCGGGCGTAGCTAGAGTATCCGGTATTATAATAAACTATATAAAATAGCTTTTAGTCTAGAGCGCTAGGTATTATAATACGGCGACCTAGTTTTTTATTATTAAAATAGATAAGACCTCGGCGGAGTAAGAAAGATAGACGAGCTCCGTCCTTCCTTAATATATTATTACTATAGAGCTATTTAACTATCCTAGAATAGCTTTTATCCTCTATATATATTTCTTTAATTCTCGTTTTAAATTCTTCTAATAGTTCTACTATAGCGATTAGATATCTATATTATAGTAGAGGGGCTAGTTTAGTATTTCCGGTATCCGTTTTACCTATATAGTATTCTTCGAGGAACTTCTAGGTTTCTATTATAATAGGGAGCCGGGATAGTATATCCGGGACGATATTTAACTTACCGGGTTTATACCGGATATCTAATATAAATCTGGATAGATATTTAGAGGAGCGTATAGAGTAGAAGTTAAGTTATACTATAGAAATAGTATTAAAGCTGCTCTATTTCGCTATATTAATAATCGCCTAATAGTTAGTATAGATAACTATAGTATAATAGAAGGCTTTACTAAAGTAGTATAGTTTCTTTACTATCTATATAAGTCCTATAATTTCTAACTCGGTAGACTAGTATTTTATTTCTACGGCCGTAAGTATTCTAGATAAAAATAGGATAGACTTAATAGATTTCTATTTAGATACCCTATCGGTCTCGTATTTAGAGTAGTAGATATAGGCCCTAATATTTTATAGGCTGGTATTAATATCGATATGAAAGATTTATATAGCTATAAAGTAGATTAGTATTTCAGGCCGAGTAAATAACTGTGAAGCGCCAGACGCGTCATATAGACCCTGGGGATATGATTAGGACGCTTGGAGACGAGGCTCGCCGCCTAGTCGCTAGAGCGTCGCTAGCGCGTCGGATCTCGATCCTTCTCCTTTTCCCTTATTACTAGGCTATACCCTAGTCTATATAGGGTATAAGTTAGTTCTATAATATACCTTTCGTCTGGTCTATAATCGTATACTGTCCTAGAAATATACCTACTTTATAGTTCTAATTTATTAATTTAAACGTTTTTAGCTCGGTATATATTATTTATAGTACGACTATATCGACGTTAATATATAGTACTTATAGTAGTTACAGCCGTAGTAAAGTACCTTAGGCAGGATTATCCTAAGCTGGCGCTAAAGCTATTAAGCCGCGGATTATAGATATTATAGATTAATCTAATAAATATAACCTGCCTATACCGAAGACGCCCGATAAAGAAAACCCTAGTTTATCTTCTATAATTTAGGGAATCTAATCGGAACCCTATAGTAATCTTATTACTAGCGTATCGGTAGACTATATTATCTCCGGCGGCTAAATCTATTAATAGCAGCCGTCTAATAGTTAGTTATAGTCTAATAGAGGTACTTCTTTAGGGACTTTTATTCCTAGAAGTTCTAATCCTGGTTAGCTGCCTAATAGTAGTAATAACCCGAATAATAATAGAGATAATAATAACGATTCCGATAATAATAAGGAGCTTCGAGCCTTAGAGGCTTAAATAGTAGTAAAGAAGAAGACCCTTTTAAAGGTATACTATAAAGTAGAGGCTTTCTATATAATAGATCCGAATTATATTCTAGATAATAATTAACTTTTTTTTAGGCTAGCTATTAGGCTTTCGCGATCGCTATAAGCTTTATTAAAGTTTAAAATTAAAGAGCCTAAGAAGTATAGTAATAAGATAACTTTTAAAAAATACTATAAATAGGTCGAATTCTATAGAAATTAGTTCTATAAGTCTAATACCTTATCTACTTATATATATTAAATTCGATAGGCCTAGGACTTTATTAAAGGTTAGAAGTTAAGCTATTAGCTTAAGAAAAAGGAATCCTTTATTAATAAGGATACCTTTAATAGTATATTATAGAATAAGTTTATAGACTTTTTTTTAAATTTTACTACCAATCCTAAGTCCTATTTATTAGATACCGCGATAAAGTATCTTCGTACGACCTAGAATAAGGACCAGGATATCCTAGAATTCTATAATTTCTTTATATTATTAGAAGCCTAGCTGCTTCCTTTATTAAAAGAATAGCGTTTAATTTTTTTTTTTTTAAAATTTATCTAGAATTATAGTATACTATACGCGCTTAGGACGCGAAGTTAAAAGACTTCGGCTATAATAAGTAGGTAGCTTAGGCTACCCGATAGGAGAATATAGATAAAGCGATACTAGGTTAGTAGTAGAACTCTTCTATTTAGTAGAACTCTTCTATTAATAGACTTTATCTACCTTTATATAATAAAGGAAATTCTCGAAGATTCGAGAATTAGAACCGGGGAGGCCGATCGCGGGATAGTCGGAATAGCGTCGGTAGAGGAAGTACTTCTAATATTAGTAATAACGATTCTAGGAAGTATAAATAGGATAATAAATCTGGCGTATACTTTACTTATAGTAATATAGATTATTAGTCTAAGAGTTATTCTAAGAACCAGAACTAAAACTAAGGTAATCGGGGTTCTAATAACTCTCGTAGTAATAGTAATAGGTCTTTTAAGAAGCCTACTATTAATATAGTAAAAGGTAATCCTAATAATACTAACCAGTTAAAAAACTAAAAGGGCTAGTTATAGCTTTAATAATAGCCTAAAATAAATAAATTAAAGTAAAGAACGGTCTCCTAACTAGAGTATTTATTGAGTTACTAGTAAAAGGGTATAGTAGAACTAAAGTATTCCTAGACCTAGGCTCCTAGATTAACGTCGTTTCTTAATCTTTTATTATTTAATATAACCTAGAACCTATCTAAAGAGCTAAAAAACCCTATTTTTAATAGATTAAAAGTTAGCGCGCTGCCTGTTATAGAGTATATAACTTAAACTAGATAATAATAGATAGTTAGGGCTATCGGGAAATATATATATCGCGATTTTATATTCTAGATACGACTAATAAATATAGTATCCTCCTAGATATACCAGCTTTATATTAAATATATATAGTTATAGACCTAGAGTTAAAGTAATAGCGATTTCCTATTTATAATAAAACGATATAAGATAACCCGATAGAGATAAAATAGTTAACCCGCCTTAGTATTAATTTACCGGTAGTCTTTACTCGTATATTATAGGCCGAGAAGTATATATTAGTATATATAATATCGGTTGCCGCCGTATATACGAGATCTGATAACAATACTACTATATAGGCGGGAGCTAACGGCGCCGATAAGGATAAGGACGACGAGGATATATAGCAGCCCGAGCCGTCGATTCCGGAATCTATATATAAGGAGATTAAAGCTTACGATATACGCCTAGTAGATTTCTTACTACTACTTAAAAATACTAATTATATAATCGAACTAGATAGGAGAAATCCGTTATATAGCCTAATTTATAGCCTATCTAAGCGCGAGCTCGATAAGCTACGGGATTATCTAAATAGTATTTTAAAGAAAGACTGGATCCGTTATTTAATATCTCCTATAGGAACTCTAATCTTTTTTATATCGAAAAAAGATAGTAGTTTTTATATATATATCGACTATAGAAGCTTTAATAAAGTAATAATTAAGAATTATTATCCTTTACCTTTTATTTCTAAAACTCTAGATTAATTATTTAGGGTAAAGTATTTTTCTAAGTATAATATTAAAGATACCTATTATCGAGTTAGGATTAAAAAGAGTAACGAATAGAAAACCGCGTTTTATATAAGGTATAGATATTTTAAATATTTTATAATACCCTTCGGTTTTACTAATATACCTGCGACTTTCTAAATCTATATTAATCGGGCTTTAGAAGAATTAGTTAATATTTACTATATAGTCTACCTAGATAATATTCTAATCTTTTTTAATTCGGAAGAAGAATATTAGGAATATATTAAATAGATTACTTAAAAGCTTTATAATATATAGCTATATTTTAACTTTAAGAAATATACTTTTAATATCGAAAGTATAGAATTTTTAGGCTTTATTATATCTATAGAAGGTATATCGATAGATCCGAAATAAGTAAAGACTATTTAGGAATAGCTAGTCCTAAAGACTTACCGGGAGGTATAGGTCTTTTTAGAATTTATTAATTTCTATCGACGTTTTATTTACTAGTATTCTTAGATTATAGCGCCTCTAACGAGTTTACTTATAGGGAATATAGCTAGAAAGAAGTTAAAACCGTTTTACTAGACTATCGGAATCTAAAAGGCTTTTAAAGAATTAAAGTATACTTTCGATACTACCGGGGTATTATAGTACTTTAATCTAGAAAAAGAAATCTATATCGAAACCAATATTTCTAGGGTCGGATTAGTTAGGATTATATTTTAATCTAATAAAAATAACCGCTAGCGCCTAGTTATATTCTAGTCGAGGAAAATAATTCTTACCGAGCGTAACTATAAGATATATAATACCGAACTTCTCGCTATTATTAAGGTTTTTAAGTAATAGAGATATTATCTCGAAGGCGCGAAGTATATAGTAAAGGTCTAGATAGATTATAATAACTTTCGGAATTTTATAAAAGTTAAAGAACTTAATATTTAATAACGTCGCTAGGTTATTAAATTAGCTACTATAGGTTTTAATATCTTCTACTATCTAGGGAAGACTAATCTAGCTAATCCGCCTTCTAGAAGGCCGGATTATAGAGATATTAATCTTTAAATCTAGATAATATTACCTATATTTTAGCGGAAGCTAAACTTTACTAGCTATAAGCCTATTAGTAAACCGCTTACTATATAAAGGGTTTAAGTTAATTATATTTTATACGAGCGTATAACTAGAGGGCCTAGAAAACCTTCTATAGAGCCTAAAAATTCTAAAGATAATAGAATTAACTTTCTACTACTAAATAAAGGACGCGATATATTTTATATATCGAGATTACTTCCGGGTATAATAGGCTGCCGACGCGGTAGTAATAGATTAGTAATAACTATTTCCGATAAAGGATATAATAATAGAATAAACCCTATCGCTAGAAATATATACTATAGCCTAGGTATCCTATATTAAACGGTATAGAAGGCTGCTATTAATAAAATAGTTTATAGTAAAGTAATTCCTAGTATACGCGATATATTTATTTAGTTTTAAAGTCGGGATACCGATATTTAGAAGCGTTTATAGACTATCTAGCGTAAATCGAGGAAGAAAGCCGGGCTATAAAGTATAGAAGTAGGGACTAGTTTTCTCCTTTATAAAAAATCCTTATATATACCCGAAAATAAGATACTATATATAGAGCTTCTAATAAAATACTATAATAACTCTATAGCTAGATATTTCGGGTATTAGCGAACCTTATCGCTTATTTATTATAGCTATAGCTAGCCGAAACTACCTAAATATATCCGAGAAAATATAGAAACGTATAATATCTATTAACGAATTAAAGTCTATAGATATAAGCCGTATAGGAAGCTTTAGAATTTTCTATATCCTATAAAACTATAGAAGGAGATAGTAATAGATTTTATTACTAGATTACTACCTACTCGATACTTTCGAGGTATAGTAGACTTAGTACTTATAGCCGTTAATTAATTTACTAAGATAACGAGGTATATCCTTTATTATAAGATAATTAATATAAAGGATTTTATAGAGCTTATTATTAATAAACTTTAGTATAAAAGATTTATTCCTAATAGAGTTATTAGTAATAGAGGCTCGCTATTTATAAGCGAATTTTAGTCGGAGGTCTACTATTATCTAAAGATTAAACGTTATTTAAATACTATATTCTATCTTTAAATAGATAGATAGACTAAGTAATAAAATTAATTACTAGAATATTACTTAAGAGTATATACTTATAAGGAATAGAAAAACTAGGCTAAACTTCTACCTTTAGCTAAATTTGCCTATAATAATAGCGAATATAGTACTATAAAGATATCCCCTTTTAAAGCGTTTATAGGCTATAATCCAGATATAACGTTCGAAGGCGTTAAAGATAATACTATAGAGAGAGAAATAGTAAATATAAAGATACCAGTAGTAAAGGAGAGAATTATAAACTTGCGAAAGATATATAAATCGATACATATAAATTAAAATAAAGCTTAAGTAAACCAGGCTAAATATTATAATAAAAAATATTAACCGATAGAATATAAAATTAGTAATTTAGTACTATTATCTATAAAGAACTCGAATTTTAAGTAATTAAAAAAAATTACTTTTAAATTCGTAGGGCTATATCGGATTTCGAAATATATAGGCTTTTAGATTTACCGGTTAGTTTTTTTAATTAGATTAAAGATCTATAATACCTTTTATATATCCTTATTAGAAAAGTTCTATTACTACTAGGATAGCGAACTGCTAGAGTACCTATTACCGGACCTTATTAATAATAAAGAGGAATAGGAGGTAGAAGCTATTTTAGATAAAAGGTTTATAAGATCTAAAAAGGGCGAGGAACTAAAAGCTAAATATCTAATTAAATAGGCTAGTTAGCTAAAGGAATATAATTCCTAATAGCTATAAAAAGACTTTAAAAATATATAGGAGCTTATCGAGGTATATAATTAGGATAACCCTCTAATATAAAAGTATAAGAAAGGTAAAACTTAATAGAAATAAGCTATAATTATACGTGTTAGGCGTTTATAGAATATATATATAATATATATATCTAGAAGTAGATTTATAATTAATAAATTCTTTTAAATTATCCTATATAGCCTATAATACTAGGGACTTTACTTACTATAATATAGATTATATATCTTAGTCTTTAGATACCTACGTTTATATAACCGACCTAGTTTTACTATATATTCCTATTCTAGGCTTTCTTCTTATCCTATAATAGGCGGGGGAGATAGTACCGGAGGAATAATCTACTTTAGTACTACCGAAAAGAGGGTTTACGGAGGCTTATAGAGGTATCGAAAGATATTAAACTATTTAGCGAGGAGACTACCTAAGGGGCCGGGGTACCGGTAATCCTAATT
This sequence comes from Rusavskia elegans, assembly GCA_011316305.1. Lineage (NCBI taxonomy): Eukaryota > Fungi > Ascomycota > Lecanoromycetes > Teloschistales > Teloschistaceae > Rusavskia > Rusavskia elegans. The sequence continues at coordinate 16,035 of SAUG01000134.1, forward strand.
TCTAGAAATTAGGATCCGGATACTTCCGGCGCCCTCGAAACTGCGTATAGGAAAGTTAACGGAGACTATAATAGAGCGATAGGCGAAAGAGTTAGCGGAAATTATAATAAAGCTACCGGAAATAAATATATATCCTCCTTTTATTTAATAATATATAGAGGGGTAACTCGATATAGCTTTTTATTATTATAGTTATTAAACGTACGGAATAGTCTACTAGAGGGTTATATCGGCTTTAGAAATAACTAGAGAAATAAAAGGGGTATCGATTTACGCGAAGAAATTTTAATAGTAGACGTAGATTACTTAATTATCGGTATTAGATATCCTAAGATCGGTATATATATCAGAACAGGTCTATCTAGCCTATTATCCGAAATCTAATAAACGGTACTAGCCGGAAATAGGTAGAATTTATATCTTCCTATAATAGGAGATACTATAATTCGTAAAGTATTATTCGATTCTATAGCGACGTATTAGCGGTTAGCTATCTTATATAGAAGATTATTAAATTATATCTAAAAGCTTTAGACCGAAAGATAGATATAATATAGTAGTAAAGTAGGGTACTATAGTAGACGTCTATACTACTGCCGGGGTACTAGTAGTATCTACCCCGAAAGGTAGAAGCCTAGATACCGCCGGTAGGGCGGAGCTTTCGCGATAAAAGATAAATAGAGATAGTAAACGCGAAGGGAAGCCGAAGTTATATAGAAGAGAGTTAGAGATAATAGCGGCCTACTACGCCTTATATCTATAAAGTTTATATTTTAGAACAGCTAGCTTAGCCTATATAGCTTTATTCTCTCGAGCTAAATTTTAGTTGACGTATTTATACGTATCCAGGCGCTTAAAGGTGGAATTTAATATCGCCGCGAAGTAGTTAAAAATTATAGATATCTATATAAGATTATATAGTATTATATTAGAGATAGGGATATATTTAATAATATTTATAATATCCGAAATAAGCTTCTTTATAAACTTATAGTTATTAAGGAATAATTCTTTTTTATTCTAAACCGTAAACCTATAAGTACTTATTATTTACTTTACAGCCGAGTCGAAAGAATAAAGTATCTATTATAGTTAGCCTTAAGCTAATATAATAGAGGGAGCTATACCGTTTTATAATCGGATAGATTCTTCCTATCTTTTTTATATTTAGAATAAGTATTAGTAAGGTAGTCTTTCGAATATTTAAAGATAGAGCGTAAACGATTTATATCGCTATAATCGCTAGTTATATAGTATAAATATCTAATATATAGCAGGGATAATATATCTATATATATAAAGGTAAAGAATTTATATAAGCGGCAAAAAACTATTTAAATAAGTAAGGTATAGGAAATCAGAATTCCTACTAAATAAGATATTACTATATCGTCGCTAGCGCGTCGGAACCGTATCGTTCCGAACGCTTATTTACTATTTAGGATCCTCGAATACTTATATTAGGTTCGGGTTTAATTATATTTATTAGAGTTTTTATCTAGTATTATTTATAAGCTATATACGTATAGGTATAAGTATAGTATATACCTATAGGTATAGTATACTCCCTTTAAGATATATACTAAAATAAAGTTATAGTTTTTACTTAATAGTACTATAGTATAGTAGTAGAATATCTAGGCTATATCGTAGTCCTCGGTAAGCTTATTCGGATTTATAAAGTAAACCCGAATAATCTTATTAAAGACTGCTATCTAGGAAGTCTAGATTTAATTCCTAGTAGTACTATCCTTTTTAGCTTTATTCTAGTATATATCTATATAACTGAGGTATAGTTATATATAAAGGGGGGCCGATTATAAGAATAGCTATAGAATAACTTTTTTTTTTACCCTTTTTAATCCTTATAGTTAACTATAAGGTTGATAGGTTTATTTAATAGGTACTATAAATATATAGACAGATATAGTATAATATCAGGGACGATATCGCTAAAGGGGAGGTAATTATAAAGCGCTAGACGCGTTATATAGACCCTAGGGATATAATTAGGACGCTTGGAGACGAGGCTCGCCGCCTAGTCGCTAGAGCGTCGCTAGCGCGTCGGATCTCGATCCTTCCCCGCTTTCTCCTTTTCCTTTATTACTAGGCCATGCCCCAGTCTTTCTGGGGTATAAGTTAGTTCTATAATATACCTTTCGTCTGGTCTACAATCGTGCACTGCCCTAGGAACATACCCACTTTACAATAACTTCTATATTATCCGGTAGGACTCTATTTCTTCCTTTATTAATATTATATTTTTTATTTTTACTACTTTTTTTTTTATATATTACCGGTTATTTATCGCTTCTATAAGATCTAGTAGAACTTTATTTTTTAGTCTTTTAGAAGCTAATTAACGCCGGAGTAGAAAGGGACGTAGTTCTATAGATAGCCGATTAGGCCTAGGTAGTAGTCTAGTTTTTATAATATTTATAGAAAGGCTAGGCGTATAATTACGGCTAATTTTTCTATATCTATTATAAAGCTAAATATATCTACTCGCTATCCTAGTAATTATACTAAAAGGTATACTAGGAACGACTTTTTAGAGCTAAAGCTAATATTATATTTAGAGAGCTTTTTAAATACGGCGTAGAAATACTCGATATATTCCTCGAAGGTCTTAGAAAAGATAATAATATCGCTAATATAGACCTTTATATAATTATAATAATCCTATAGGATTGGGTCTATTATCTATTATATATATACTAGCGAGTTACGGTATCCTATTAGCGCGCAGTTAAAGGTTTCCTATCTTTAATAAGTCGCTACGGTAGAGCGGTATCGATATAACTATTTAACTAGGAACTAGTAGAAGAATAATACCGCGTCGACTATTATAATATATTTATATCTTTATAGTAGTACTAAAATATTAGATTATATTAGGATAGGGTACGTATCTAGGATAGTAATTTTATTAAATACTCGAATATTAACTACGACTCGGCTCTTTATAGGTTAATTAAAGGTAGAAGGCTTCTAGACTATAAAATAGGGAAAACTAAATTTAGTATAGTATTTAGTCTATTCTAAATAGCCTTATTTATATAGCTTATTAAAGGTTTTATCGGTAACCTTTTAATTATAATATCCTAAAGTATAGACTCGTACCTGTCCCGGTTTATACTATTATTCCTATTTATTACCTAAAGGGATCTCTATCTATTTATCCTCGGGTACTTTCGCTTACTAGCCGGAATTAATCTATAGTAGTAGGAATTTATTAATAACTTTTTAGAATTTATCTACCTTTTAAAATATTCCATATATAGTAATACTATTAGGTAGGTTAACCTTAGATACTACTGATATTAAAATCGGTATAGCGAGATTAACTATTTATACCGTTACCCCGGAAAGTTACTAGCTAATATAAACTACTAAAGCCGCGGCTAAAAGTCCTTTTATTATAGTTCTCTTCTAGTTACTCTTATTTTTACTTCTAGTCGCGAGTAACTTATTATTCTAGAGTATTAAAAAGTAGCCTCTAATATTATCGCTATCTATAATACGGCCTAGATTTATATAGCGTACTATTATTATAGGTATATCAGTAGGATTCTCGGCGGTAATATAGTTCGTATTCCTGTTTACTATTAATATAAATAGCGTAAATAATTAGTTAGAGGGTTCGAATAAAAGGTCTCGGTTAGAAAAGTTAAAATCCTTCCTTTTAGCGCCTATAATTAGGATAGCGGCGCGCTTCCTAGATAGAATAATAATCTTCTTTTTACTAAAAATTATTTATTAAACCTTAGCTTTACTAAATATCTGGAGCTTGATTTTAAAATCCTAGTACTTAGTAAGAATCGCCTCTTAGTTAGGATAATCGAGTATCTATTTTTTAGGAAGTAGGATATCCGTTCTAATTAATATATTAGCTTATAGGTTATCGATAATATATATCTCGCGGTAGATATATATAATTAGCTTATTTATAGTTAGGAAATAGAAGTCTACTACTATATATTAGTTCGCCTAGTATATCTTTATACTAATATCTCGTACCGTTATCGAGATAGGTATTACCTTAACTTCTACTATTAGGTAGTACTCTCTAAAATATTTTCGGTTAATTAATAATATTCTATATCCGGAATCTATATATAGTAGTCTTATTATTTACCGGACTACCGATATACGCTTATATTTTTATATACTAGAAACCCTTAAAAGTATAGCTAGGCGCCTGCTTATTTAGATTAGCTTATAAGGAAATAATAATAGGTCGGTTACTAGTAGGCTCTTTAGGCTAAACTTTAGACTAAACTTTAGACTATACCTTTTTAATCGGGAGGACCTTACTTTTATCGGTAGATAATATAGCGGCTTTAGGTTTAGATAGGTAACCGATTTTCTTATATTTATAATATTTAGTCTACGAAGCGAATTTCAAATAGTAGTATTTATATTTCCTAGAGCGGGCCTACCTCTTATCTATAAGCGGTAGGGCGGTAGGCGATATTATAAAGCCAATCTATTAAATAGTAAAGCCTATATCCTATATATTCTTATAACCGCTAGGTTCGTCGCCGTTATTACTATATAGGGTCCCTTTATAATACTTCTAGTTATAGTTTTCTTAAGACTTATTACCGGATTAGGATCCGTAGTCCGACTTTAAGTTATTATAGTAGACCTGTTTATCTTTTCCTTTATCGTTATTACTATAGCGTGGTTTATTTTAGTACTACTTTATAAAAACGCGTTCCTTTTCCTTAATTAGTTTATCTACAGACTTATCGTCGCGGCAGCAAGGGTTCTTATAGTCCGAGCTATACCCTCGCTTATTCTAGTTATTATTATGGGGTAGTAGTCGGTTCTACGTTCGATTAGAATTTTATTAGGGCTTACTAGAGCCCTAGTTAGTATATAGCTTATAGTTATCGAACCAGTCGGGCTTTTAATATTATATATAAGCGATAAAAGCAGCTAGTATAGTATCTATAGTAATAGGGGGTAGTATTAGGCGTAACTTACTATCTATATAGTTAATCGCTAGTATTATTTAAGCTTATTCGGTAGTTATAATATCTACGTTTCGACTATTAACGATAATATATTAGATATAGTCTTCTAGATTCTTATAAATATATATATATATTTCGCCCGGTAACTTACGGAAATATACCTCGAGGTTTTTATATTAATTCTCGATATATATATAAAGTCCGTTATATATCGTTTTATTAATCTTACTAGTATACTATCGTTCGGCTTTACCTAGAAGGTATTAATTAAAGTTCTTCGCGATAATAACTATATCCTCGCTTTATACCTTAATACGAACCCGGGTAGTAAATAGAAAAATATTATAGTAGATTATTTTACTATCTTTAGTTTCTAATAGCGCCGAGGTACTACTATTAGAGTTAAAGTACCCGATATTAGTAGGTCGGAAGCGATCGCTAGTATTACGCTCTCTTTAAAGCGTTTAAATTATTCTTAATCCTACTATAAGTTTTTCGAATAATTTATTACAAAAGTTAACTATATTAGTTTTATCCTCCTCGATATCTAAGTTCTAAGGTTAAGCCTATTAAGTCTATTAAGCCTATTAGGAAAGGTAGAATATGTCCTGCTAGGGGAGTTAGCTCGAAGATATCTCGGCGGCCTAATAAATTCTAGAAGTCGTAATTCCCGTATTCCCTAGTTAGGCGTATTTAGTTACTTATAGGGGTTCGAGGTTTAATAATAACTAGGCGTATAAAGCCGTTAACCTTATAGTCTTTAGTTAACTGCTCGAATTTCTTAACTACTACTTTAAAGGTAGCTTTCTTTTTAGGCTACTCTATAGGGTAGAGTATAGTACCTATTCGAGTTAAAGGTCTAAATAATATCTTTATAAAATACTAGATTTTATATCTAGTCGGTAACTTAATAATCGACTAATATCGGTAGTCTAGTACTACCTTATAGAAATTATATAGCTAGAAGGCGATACTCGTATATTTAGCCTTCCTACTTACTTCTTCTATTACTAAATAAAGCTCCAGCTTAGTAATTAATTAATAATTAATACGGAAGTAGTAGGGTCTTATATAATAGATATATAGTAAATTTCTAATAAAACTAGCCGATCGAAAAGCCTTAGATTATATTTATTTATCTATTTAGGCCCTTTATCTGACGGTTATTAAAAAGCCTGATAAGGGATTTAAAGGTATTAAGACGGCTAAAGAAAGCAACTATTTATTACTACTAACTGAAGCGAGTATATAGTAGATATATAGTAATTATAATAATATTAAGATAATCTATAAAAACTATATATATAAAAAAGGAAGTAGAGCTAGTAGGGCTGGCCCTATAGCGCTAACCACTCTAAGTTAGCGTCCGCTGATATAATAAGAACCCAGCCAATAAGCAACCGTAACAGATTCTGAATATAATATATATTAAAGAGCCGATAGTAAGATAATCCTAATTAGCAGGGGCGGTTTCTAAATGAAGACCGGAATCTATAAAAATAGAAATATTATCTTTATAAATTATAAAACGCTAATCTTTTAAAATCTTTTTAATTTATATCGTTTAGTTAAACTAAATAGTATAGTATTCCTAATTTCTAATAATTTTTATATTAAAATAAAAATTAATAAAATCTAAATCCGATATTTAAAAGCGTTCGTTTAAATATATCTTAATATTATTAAAGTTCTAATAACTAGCGCTATAAAAGAGAATATCGTCTATATAGACGCCGATAATAATTATACTATTATAAAACATACTATAATCTGTTAGAAGTACGTATTACGTATAACAGCTATACTAAGGCGCTAAGGGCGCTAGTACCGATTAGGCTTAGTAGATCTAGGCGCTAAAGCCCTGCTATCTTCTTTTTATATACTTAGTTCAGGCGAAAGCCTACTTTAGTAAATTAAGCTTAATATTCTATATATATAATTTTAATAGGTTATAAACCTGGAAGTTCTGGCCGAGTTAGTTTATAATAGTTATTATTATTATTCGCGAGTATTATATTCTTATATTTAATTTTTTTATATCTATTTCGAATTTTTTTTAATCGACCCTTTAATAGATCCGATATATATTATTAAATCAGATAAAGTATCTAATACAGCGAAAAAAAAAGCCTATAGTTATACTACTATCTATAAATATTCCGGTAACTACCGAAATTATAAATCGCTAAATAGACCCTTTTTATTTTATTTTATAACCCTTTCTAGCCGCTTAAACTACTAACTTCTTTACTTTTAAATAAAACTATTAAGTCGCTAATTTACTATATACAGATATATTACTATAGAAATATTATATTAGATACGGTAATTAGGCCTTTAAAATTAGATTTTTATAATTATTAGTCTTATATCCTAGTACCTAGCTAACGCTAGTTATCAGCGTATATTCTATAGTAATCTAGATAGCCAAGCTCGTACTAGCTATTATAAAAAAATATAGGAAGCGACTGCCTAGCTAACTTAGTATAGGCTAGAGCCTTTATAAAATAGGGAGCTAATAGACTATATTCCTAGCTATTATATCTTTCCTAACTTCCTAACGGTCTAAGTAAGCCCCTACTATTTCTAAACTAACTACCTTGCCTCTAGAACTAGAGCTATTAAGCCTAGCTTTCGGTTTTACTAGCTATATCGTCTAATCCTAAATAGTATAAAATTTCGAAGTATTCTATTTATTATTAAGGACTATTAGTATATTATTTTAATTTTCGAAGTTTTATCTAATCTATTTAAAATCTTATATCTACTTCTATATTATTATTATTAAAGCCTTATACTAATTCTTATAACTTTAAGAATCTTAAATAATATTTTTTTTAAAAACTACCTAATAACCTCCGGGTAAACTAAACTATCTATAATTTCTAATTTTCTATTAAAAACTATCGGTTCCTATATAATTAATAGTAAATCGATTTTACTATTTAGAGCCGTCTACGCCTAGACTCTAATTACTATCTATTATAATTACTTTTAATTATATCTAAAGATAACCCGGACCTTTTTATAGTTTTTAGTCCTTTTCTAATATCTTTAAGCCCGAGTAATTTATTTAGTTTTAAAGTTATTATACTTCCCGGATATTTACTTCTAGACTTTCTTTTAAATTTTTCTTTCTATAATATTATTCTTTACAGTACTCTATAGTCTAGTATAAAATTTAATAATATATCTACCCTTATAATATTAACTATAGATAATATTAAACTAGAAGGTTCTAGTTACCCTATTAATATAGTTTTAAAACTTAAGACCTGCTCGGATTATAAATATTAGAAGGAAGCTATTATAGCCTATCTTATTTTTAATAATCTCCGAGCCGCTACTAAAGGTTCTTTATCCCCGGCTCCTTTTAACTATAAAGAAGAACGGATAGAATGTACCTATATAGTAATTAAGACGACCTATAGTACTAACGCTAAAAACCTTATTAAAGATATTATATTAGATACTACCTCTCTGGGAAGCTCCTGTCTGGGGTTATATTGAGTTTTTATATATATATATATATATATGTTCCATTAATATTATATACGGCAACGATTATTGTATTTCACGTACAAAGAAATTTCACAGCTAAAGTTCGTCAGGCAAGGTTTATAGCGCAGTCAATTACTTCTATTTAACTATTTCCTTCTTTATTCGATTACGAATTCTCTACTATTTCTTCCTCGACGTTATATATAATTATCAGCCTCTAATATTTCCGCTATATCTACCTACTATACTACGAAGTAATTATCTATATCCGTCGCCTCGGCTATACTTATCGTATAACCCGCGCCTAAACGTTCTATTAAGCTATTAAAATACTCTTTAGCCCGTATAGCTTTAAGAGGGCCGCTAGCTATAGAGTTACCTACTAGTACGCTAGCTACTATAACCGGAAGCTTTACCCGGTCGATTAGATTAAAAAGGGATAGGAAAGTCGGATAGCGCGTTTTAAAGGCGGTAAAGAAAAAATCTTTATCGAAGTCGGAATAGATTACTCTAGCTATAATAAAATAGTTAACGACCGTATAGATAGATATAGTTATTATAGATATAGGTACTACCGTCTAGTTAAGCTATAGTATAGCTATTATAGGAGTATATACGTACGTAAAGGGTTTTAGGTTTATATTACTAGTAAAAGAAAAAGAAGCGATAACTATAAGATATATTTATCTATAAAAATTTCTATATTAAATTATCGGTAGAAAAATATATTATATTACTAAGTAAGTTTAAATTAAAACTTTATAGAACCGTTATTTATATTATCTAAACTAGGGTATAAGTTCTACTACCGTATATTTAATACTAATATACTAACGCTTGATTTGCTTACCGAACCACTGGTTCACCGGGTACCAAAGCCAAAACAAATAACTAAATATTAGATACTAAAAAGATATTAGATAAATTCCAGGTATAATATAGAGTCCGTAGTACCGGCAAGTTTATAGAACTCGACGCCTAGTTAAATACCCTTTATTATAATAGTTCTTTTAAGAGTATTAAAGCTTATATAGCAAAATTTTATAAGCTTACTAATAAAATTTTAGCTATAGGCGTTATTATTTTAGAGAGCCTTTTTATTTTAAAATTCCTTTAGGGCTTTAGGGCCGCTTTTAGCTACTTCTAAATCTCGTTTATCTAAAATAATATTATTATTAATAATAAAAATAAGTAAGAAAAAAAAATAGTTACTTTAAATAAGACTATTAGTACCGCTATTAATTAGGAATATCGCTAATATAATAATAGCGAGTCTACTACTACTAGAACTAAAACCTTTCTATTTATAAATAATCCGAATAAATAAGTTATTAAAGTCGACTACTATTTTTACTATAACCGAAATAGTTATATAAATAATATCTACTATAGTTTATATCCTAAATTAAAAAAGATTTAAATAGTAGAAAAGTAGAAAAATAGTAGTAGTAAATACTAAAAGGATAATAGTAATAAAAGTAAAAATAGTAAAAAAAAGGATAATAAAAATAGTAAAAATAATAAAAATAATAAATCCAAGGATAATAAATCTAAAAATAAATCTATTAAATTTAAAAAATTATTAAATTTTATTATAGTAGTACCGGCCTCTATTAATTTTAGTTTTTTAACTTTTATTTCTATAGTTTTATCGGCTTTATTAAATAAACTAGATTTTATTAATAGTTAGATATTCGACTATATCTATAACTATTATACTATTTTCTAGTAGTATCTATATATTAAATCTAGTATAAAACCTATCTAGAATAAATCTATAATCGGTATTAATAATACTACTAGTTTCTAACCGATTACTAAAGGTACTATTATATTTAACTATTTTATTAATAGTAGATACCGTCCTATAGAATTTTATAATATTCTTTATACTCTCGGGTTAGATACTAACTTTCTATTAATATTATAAATTTAAAAAATAGATATTAAAATAATTATTAAAAACTATAGTTTTAGCTTTAGTTTTAATATTCCGAATTTAATATTAACTATCTATATATATAAACGTCTATTTTAATTAAATATTAATATTATATAGCGCGGCCCTATAAATTTTTTTTTTATTTTTTATTTTTTTCTATTTTTATTTTTATTTTTATTAATACCCGATATAGCTTTATAGGCTTTTACTAAGATATTAGTAGAAGTAGAAAGTATCTAGTACGTCCGGCTTAGATATCTAAATAACTAGTATTTATATAAACTAGCTAATATATCTATAGGGATCGATTTATTTAAAGTTTCTAAATCTAAATCCGATTTTTATAAGGTTTATATTTTAGATAAGTAATATAAATAGGTATCTAGGAGCTATATCCGCCCTAGTAATAGTTCTATAGACTTTATTTATACTAACCGTATAGAATTTATTTAAAAAAGTAAAGTTCTAGTAATATATAATAGGAGCTAATATATTTTTACCTTTTTAGATAATAATATCTAGAAGTATAGTATTTATATAACTAAAATAAAAAATAGTCCCGAAATCTTTAAATACTAGAATTACTTCTATACCTATAATAAAAAAGGCGTTTTTATTATTAAATATTTTTATAGTAATAACGAATTAAAGAGCTATATTATATCTAAAAGCTTTACTAATAAAAATATCTAGTAGAAATCTACTAAATCTAATAATATATAATAAAATAGTACTTCTGAATATTATAGATAAATACTAATATATAAAATCTATCCTATATTAGTTTATAACGGCTTTAATAAGAAATATTAGCTATTATTTATTAAAACTACTATCTTTTTATACTTCCGGTTATTTAGTAGTAAATTAGATATAATTTTATATTAAAAGGAATATAGTAAACTTTTAGATTTAAACCGATTCTATATTCTAGGTTCTATAGTATATCTAATATATAGTAAAAAAATTCAGAAATTCTATAATCGAAGTAATAAATATATTTTTATTAATTACTTTAGTAATACTATCTATAAACTATTAAATCTTTAAAGTAAAATTATCCGCGCTTCTTCTATAGTATTTAAAAAGATAGATTAAAACCTAGATTTATTAGATCTATAAGAGTTAAAAGAATTTAAAAATAAATAGTAACTCCTGCGGAAACAGTAGTATACTAATAGGAAGTCTAATTCTAGAAGGTTATAGTTATAATCTAGTAACTTTAAATTAATATTTAAACTAATAGTTTCCTTTTATTAAATTCTAATATCTTACTAAATTCCTTTTATCTATAGTTAAATTCTATTACCAGCTAACTTATCTAATAGTCTTTATATTATTAAAATTAATAATTCGGATTTAGATTCCGATTCCGATATATTACCGCCCTATTTTTAGACTATTATATCTTATCTATAAACCGATTATACTATTTATTTTTCTATTAAAGTTCTATATAATTACTCCGAATTCCGAATACTAGATAATTACGATTACTTCTTACTAGATCTAATTATAAACATTTATATATTTATTAATACTATAAAAAAAAGTATAGTATTAAATCCTTCTAAATTCTAGTTATATAAAAAGACTATAAAGTTATTCTATACTAATATATAATTTACGATTAAGATATAAAAGAAGAACTAGTATTATTAGAATTAAACGAATTTTAAATATTATATACTAAAGTATTAATACCTTCTTTAAAATATCTTATAGAAAATAAATAGGTATATAAGATTAATAGGGATACTAATAATAAAATTATATATTTTAAAACTCGCTAGATTATTTATAGTTTTAAATAGAAAGCCGGTATCGATTTTAATAAAATCTTCGCCTTTATTATTAAACTAATATTATATAAAGCTATTTTCGCTATAGCTACCGCCTATAGCCTAGTATTTAATTAAATAGATATTAAGACTACTTTCCTTTATAGTTATATAGGTAAAATTATCTATATATAATATTCTACTAGTTTCGGTAATTCTAATATAATATATAAGTTTCGGAAAATTTTCTATAGTTTTAAATAGTTATTTTAGGTCTAGTATCGCTATTTCGCTAAATTCTTTATTATTATTAGCTTTAAATTTCTAGAATCCGATTATAGTATTTTCTATAATAGTATAATTATTATTAGTATTTATATTAATAATATTTTTCTATATAGTACTAGTTATTAGGATTTTAATAATATTAAGATATATCTAAACGAACGTTTTTAAATATTAGATTTAGATTCTATTAATCTCTATTTTAGTATAAAGATTATTAGAAACCGGGAATTCTATACTATTTAGTTAAATTAAACTATCTATATTAAATAGATTCTAAATAACTATAGCTTTACTATTTCTAAAAATAATATTTCTATTTTTATAGATTTCGGTTTTTATTTAGAAACTATCCCCGCCGACTAGGATTACTTTCTACTAATAAAATATAAATATTAGAGTACTATCGGCTTTTTAATATATACTATATTTAGAACCTATTTTAATATCGCCTTCGCTGTTTCTATTATTAATTAATATTTATCTAATTCTATAAACTACTACTAGAATACTATTATTAGGATTTTTAAATATCTATATAAAACGGCTTATTTTATTTTTATCTATAGAAATAACTTATGAAAGCTTCGGGGGTATACTAATACTACTTAGGTAAATAATTATAAAACCTATTACTCTATTTTTAGGTATATTTTTAATATTAGATCCGGCGCTATTAGCTAGTTTTTTAAATAGTAAGCTATTATAGCTATATCGACTACCGAAGTAGAATTAGATAGTAAAACTAGAGCTATTAAAAAAGCTATTTAGTTAAATTATATTCTAAGTTAGTTATTAATCGATAAATAGGATTTAAATATTACTTTAAATATAGTAATCCTATATAGTTATAACTAGGGCGCTATTACTTTTCCTAAAAACCTTTAGTTCTATAGTTATATAAAATATATTAATATCTATATTAAATCTCTATAAAAGAAAGTTATTAATAAAACTATCGACTTCTAGTATATTCTAACGGAATAAATAGTAGCTAATAGGCTTACTAAAGCTCTAGATAAAGGTAAATTTAAGGATTTTTATATAGTATTTAGATTTAAAGATCTAAAAATATTCTAAACTTTAAATAATAATAGTAATAATCTATTTAAATTATAAAAATCCTTTTAATAATAATTTTTCCCGGAATATAATTAATTCCGGGGTACTGGTAATTACTATATACCTATAAATATTATTTTCCGAAAGTATAATATATACTATAAAAAATAGTTAAATCTTTAAATAATTCTAGATTCTATAGGCCTATCTATATAATATCTATATTATTTTTAAATCGCTATACCTTTTATATATTTTCCGATAATATATTCGATTAAAATCCGTATATAGTTATCTATACCCGAATTTATTCTTCTATTTTAATAATAAAATACTAAAAGGGTACCTTCGGCTAATATTCTACTAAATTCTATATTAAACTTAATATATTAACTAGTTTTAATATCGGTAAAATATATTTTTACTATCTAGTAGACTATTTAGGTTCTATATAAGATTTTTCGGAGCTAGTATACGGGTATAGACTAGTTAGTATCCTAGCTACTAGCCGCCTGCTATTTATTTTTATCTATTATCTACTACTATTATATCTTCGAGTATATTTTTATTAATCCTATTCCATTTAATATATAAATTATACTATTCGATTCTCTATATTCTATATTTCTAGTTAATATAATTTTTAGCTGTTATAGATTTAAATAGCTTTTAAAAATTTAATTTTACCTCCTATATCTCTAGAGAACTCGACATATATATATATATCGAAGTATTTAATAAACTATTCGATAACTTTCGAGTTTATATCGCCTATAAGAACTATAATAATAATCTACTCTACTTCTACTTTTAGGTACTATCCTATCTAAATCTCGAATCTAAATACTATTAAATAAAAAATCATATTAATAGCTTTTAGAATTATAATATTTTTAGCCGTCTAAAGCTAGATAATAATAATATATAAATACGTATTAAGGTCATTACTACCTAGCTATACCGTTAAATTAACTATAGAATCCTATAGAAACTCTAGAAATAGTACTATTAGGGCGCCGTAATCGTTAATAATCTAAAAACTTATATTAATCCTCGAAACTATAATAAATATCTCTATATCTAAGACTATCTAGATAATTTAATCTTTAATATATCTATAAAGGCTTATAATATTTTAATAGATATTTAATATATATTTCTTTAGTAAATTAAAAAGAAATATAATATCTATACCTTTTAGTATTTCGGTAGTATTAATAATAACCGATAATAGCTATAACTTATAACTAGATAGGTACTTTCGATTACTAAAACCCTAGATATATTCTTCTAATTAGGTAATATCTGTTTTAAATATTTTAAAAAAATCTATATTATAAACTAAAATCTATACTAGTATCCTACTAGGTACACTACTATAATAGGAAGTTTAAAATACTATAGAAACTATAGGAACTCTAATTTCTTTTATCTAGATTTCGATTTTTATGATTTATATATATATATCTACTATAGGAGCTTTTTAAACTTTATCTACCTCGCCTTTATTATATATAAACTCTTTTTTCTATAGGTTTTTTAGCAAGTATATAGTAAGTCTATTTAATTTCTACCTACGGTATATATATAGTATATTATTTATATAGGAGTATTGAAAGTAAATATTATATATAATAGCTATACTAAAGCGTTAAGGGCGCTAGTACCGATCAGGCCTAGTAGATCTAGGCGCCAAGGCCCTACCACCTCCTTTTTATATATTTAGTTCAGGCGAAAGTCTACCTTAGTAAATTAAACTTGATATTCCACATACATGATTTCAATATAATCGGATTCTAGAGATTTAAAGCCGATAATAGTAAAGAATTTAGTAAAATAGCGGTACTAAATTCGAAGCGATTATTTAAAACTATAGAAGGCCTTTCGGAGTTTATATATTATATTATAGTAGCTGATACCAGTTAAATATTATATATAGATAATATTATCTTTATAATTATAGAAGAAAGCCGTTTTAATATCTATTTAATCGAACTCTAGGCCGTAGGCGGCAGCTATAGCGAAAATAGCTTTATATAATATAGATTTAATTACCGAAGTAAAGATTATTTTAAAGTTAATACCGGTTTTTTATTTAAAACTACGAATAACCTAGCTAATTTTAAAATATACAATTTTACTATCGGTATCTCTTTTAGTTTTATATATCTAAAATATTTATCTCTTAGAAAATTATTTATCGGAGATAGAAATACCTTAGTATATAGTATTTTAATATCGTTAAATTCTAATAATATAAAATTTTCTTTTATAGCCTTATATTACTCGTCGGTATAAGATAATTCTATAGCCTTTCTATATTTATTTAGTTATTTGTTTCGGTTTTGGTACCCGGTAAACCAGTGGTTCAGTAAGTAAATCAAGCGTTGGTATACTAGTATTAAATATACGGTAGCAGAGTTTATATTCTAGTTTAATTAACGTAAATAACGGTTCTTTCTATAGAATTTTAATTTAAATTTATTTAGTAATATAACGTATCTTTCTACCGATAAGTTAACGTAAAAATTTTTATAGATAAATATACCTTATAGCTATCGTTTTTTTTACTAGTCAAGTACTATAACTTATTTAAAGCCTTTATATATATATATATATTCTCCTGTAACAGCTATAGCTGTAAGCTAAACTAGATAGTAGTATCTATATCCGTAATAATTATATCTACCCGCGTAGTTATCGACTACCTCGTTATAGCTAGAATTACCTATTTCGACTTTAATCTAAATTTTTTCTTTACTACCTTTAAAACGCGCTATCTAACCTCCCTACCTACCTTTAATCTAATCGACCGGGTAAAACTTCTAGCCGTAGTAGCTAGCGTACTATCTAGTAACCTTTTTAAAGCTAGATTGGCTAAAAAGTATTTTAATAGTCTAGTAGAATTTTTAGATACAGGTTATATAATAAATACGGACGATATAATAAATATAGATAATTATTTCGCATATAGCGGAAATATTAGATACTCCTAATTATTTATAACGTGGATTCGTAATCGAATAAAGAAGGAAATAGTTAAATAAAAGTAATTAATTGCGCTATAAACCTTGCCTGACGAACTATATATCTTTAGCTGTAAAGATTTCTTTATACGTAAAATACAAAAATCGTTACCGAATATAACGTTAATAAAATATATATATATATATATATATAAAAACTCAATATAATTCTAGATAGAAATTTTCCAGGGGGGAGCTTTTTTATATAACAAGGGTTCGGAAAGATTTAATATAATATCTTTTCTTATAATACTAATAAATATATAGACGCTTATAGTTAGATTTTTTAAAAAAATAATTAAAATTATCTAGTATCCAAAATTCGGAATAGTTATATAGAACTTTAATAAAAAATTAGATAGTACGATCGGTCTATAGATAAAGTATAATAGTTTAAAAGCGAAGCGGTAATTTATCGGAATCTAAATCGGAATTATTAATTTCGGTAATATAGAAACTAGTAGATGAATTAGCCGGCGATAGAGTTTAACTATAAAAAAAAGGAATTCAGTAAAATATCGGGAAAGCTATTAGTTTAGATATTAAAAGGAAATTACTAGAATATTGCTATAACTTTTTAGAATTAGATTCTCTATTAGTACGCTGCTATTCCCGCGGGAGCTACTATTAAAATTTATTTTCTAAATCTTCTAATTTCTATAGATCCAATAAATTTAGAATTTAATCTATTTTTTCGAATATAACGGAAAAGATATAGATAATTTAATTTTAAAGATTTAATACTTTATAGATAATATCGCCAAAATAACTAATCAAAATATATCTATATTTTCGATTATAGAATTTCCGAATTTTTTTAATTATATATTAGATATACTACGTCGTCTAGAATATAAAATTAGTTTAATTCTAGAGGTTTACCGTATTTCTTTTAATATAGAGTTATATCTAATTCACTACTAGATAACCGGAAATATAAAAAGATAGCAGCTTTGATAAATAATAGCTAATACTTTTTTTATAAAGCCGCTATATACTATCATAGGATAAACTTTATAAATTAGTATTTATCCGATATATTTGGAGGTACTATTCTATTATAGATTATATAATACGGTAGATTTTAACTAAATACTTTTATATATAAAACTTTTAAATATAATATAGCTTCTAAATTCGTTATTACTATAAAAACGTTTAATAATAAAGATACTTTTTTTATTATAGATATAGAAGTAGTTCTAGTATTTTTGAATTCTAGAGGCGTCTTTTATTTTAGTTATATAGATATTATACTTTTAGATATTATTATCTAGAAAAATAAAAATATATTAATTTCTATTATATACTACTAGAACTTTATTCTTTTAAATAGAACTTTTTCGGTTAGCGTCAATAAAGTTTATACAACCGCTACTAGAGCGGATATAGCCTTTATAAAGCTTAGACTGGCCGGTTCGGGTCGAGTTTCCGTCGAACCGTCGGATATCCGACCCGATTTTAGTAACCCGACCCGGACCCGATCCGACGATAAAATATATTTAGTAGAATATATTTTTAATAGTTTAATAAAGGTAATATATCTAGATAATATATATTTTTGAATTAGAATCTTTCTAGCTAGCGTAGTGAATTAATTAGAATTTCTTTAGTAAATTCGTATAAAAGTTATACTAGCTTTATATTATTATACTATAATTTAGTAGTTTTAGCGGGTCGGGCCGAGTTAGCTAATCCGGGTTCGAAACCCGATCCGACGGCTAGTCTAATAAAGTTATTTATATTATTTATCTAATATATAAACTTTATAAAAATCGAATTAGATATAGAAACTTTAAATAGAATAATTTCTTTAGATATATTTACTAATTTATATAAACTCTAATTACTAAAATATCTAGATCGGATATACTAGATATTTTCTACTTCTAACGATATTTTAGTAAAAGCTTTAAAAGCTATATCGGATATTAATAAAAATAAAGATAAAAAGTGAAAAGCAAAAAATAGAAAAAGATTTTATAGAGCCGCGCTATATAATATTAATAAATAATAGATATAGACCTTTATATATATAGATAGTTAATATTAAACCCGGAGTACCGAAGCTAAAACTAAAGTTATAGTTTTTAATAATTATTTTAATAATTATTTTCTAAATATATAATATTAATAGGAAATTAATATCGGATCGAAAAATATAAAAAATTATATAGAATTTTATAGAACGGTAATTACTATTAATAAAGTAGTTAAATATAATAGTACTTTTAACGATCGGTCGGAAGCTAATAGCGCTATTAATACCGGTTATAAAATCGTTTTAAATAGATTTTATACTAGATTCGATAAAAAGATACCGCTAAAAGGTATTATAATAGTTATAGATATAGTTATATATCTAACTATTAAAAATATCTAGTTTATTAAATAAAGCCGATAAAGTTATAGAAGCGAGAGTTATAAAACTAAAATTAGTAAAAGCGGATACTATTATTAAAAAATTTAGAAATTTTTTAAATTTAATAGATTTATTTTTTAATTTATTATTTTTAGATTTCTATTTTTACTATCTTTACTCTCTTTTTTTTTTACCGATTTTACTTTTATAATTATTACTTTTTTAGTATTTACTACTACCGTTCTTCTATTTTTTTACTATCTAAACCTTTTTTAATCTAGAATATAGATTATAGTACGTTTCTTTTATATAGCCGTTTCGATTATAGTAGAAATAGTAATCGATTTTAATAACTCGTTTATTCGGGTTATTTATAGATAGAAAGGTTTTAGTTCTAGTAGTAGTAGACTCGATACTACTATATTAGTAGTACTTTTTACTAATAGTAATATTAATAGTTTTATCTAAAATGACTATCTTTTATTTATGTTTATCTTTACTACTAACGATAATATTACTTTAGGTAAACGAGGTCTAGAAATAGCTAAAAGAAATACTAAGATTCTAAAGAAATTTTAAAATAAAAAGATTTTCTAAAAAATTAATATCTATTACTATAATTTTATTAGTAAATTTAGAAAATATAACTATATAGGCTTCTATATTTTCGAAGGAATTATTATAATAGAAGATATCTAGCTAGATATTTAATTTTATAAATTTACTAGTACTACGGACTCTATATTATATTAAAAATTAATCTAGTATCTTTTTAGTATCTAATATAATAACTTTAATAAAATTTTAATATTAATGTTATAGGTCGTTATATAGATACGTTCTATATATTCTTTTTTATATTTAGAAATATCCTGTAGTAAAGAACTTTTAATACCTTAGGTAGCGCCTCTGTTCTAACCATAGCCTGTCAGCAGTATGCTGATATTATAGTTATTATAATATTTTATCAATAAGGCTTTAACGGGCCGTACTAAGCGAATACGCCGTCTATATTATATTTTAAAAAACTCTATATATAAAAATACAGATTATTTTTTAAAAATATACTATTAAATACTATTACTAAATAATATCTATAGAAACTATATAATAGAAAATATTATATCTTACTAGAATATTATATAGCTTCTATATTACCGCCTAGTTACTATTCTCTACGTATTTAGCCTAATAAACTATTAATAGGTAATAAACTATATATTATAACTTTAATATAACTCTAAAGTCTATTATTTTTCCCGTTCCTTTTTTAAAATATCTAAAATAGGTAATATTTTGATTTTTAAACTACCGATATTATAGTATTCAATCTAGCTATATATATAACCGTCTAGGTCGTAAATAATTAGGGTATTATATCTTTAAAGTAGTAAACCTCTAGCCGCCTATATATAGTCTATCTATAGTAAGTAGTAAAATATATTATAAAGATAAAAGCCTATTATATAGATATAGAAAAGGCCTATTAAGTCTATATACTAACCCTATCACGTAAGCTATAATCTATAATCTCCTAGAACTCCGATAAAGGTACTAATAAAAAAAAGAAAATCTATATTTATTTTTTAATCTATAATAGCGACGCCTCTAGTCTCTATTTATTTAAGTAGTATTATTAGTATTATTATATCTTGGCTCTTTAATATAATTATCTATACGAGTCTAATTACTATTTTAAAGTCCTTTTTAATATCTATAATAATCCGTAGGATTACTATCTTAGAGCTTGTCCGGAAGGTTACTAACCTATATCTAGTTATTACTATTATTAGGAAGGGTATATCTAGTAGAGGTCTTTTTAATACGCTTCGGCTTCTATATAACTCGAATAAGGTCTATATTTATAACCTTAAAGTATTCGGACTAAGCTATAATATTAAATTAAACTAGAATATTATCCCGGCTATACTTATAGTAGACGATAGTATTAGGATCCGCCTACTAATCTAGTATTAATTTAATTCTTACTATAAAATTAATATAGATATCTAAGATATAATTATTCGGGTTAGTTTAAAAAAGTTCTAAAAGAATATTAAAATAAATAGAAAAAAGAAATAATAGAATATACTCTGGAATATATAAGAGGCTTTAATAGATAATATAGCAGTTTTAATAATATTAATAGTAGGCGGAATAAAATTAAAGATATATATAAAAGAGGATAGAAAATAATATTTTATAAATTATAGACCTAGCTATTTATAATTTATAATTTAGATAATAGTATTCGTATTATCTTTCGTAATATATACCGAATCTTTTCCTAAAATCTATTAGTACTAGATTTATTATATATAGATTAGATATACCTATAACTATATTATCTATTAAAATATACTTCTAATTAGAAATATTCTAGTAGATATTTATTTTACTTTTATCTTATTTCTAGTTAGTATTTTTAATTATAGGACTTTATACGCCAGTAATTAATTAGTATCTAGAATTAAAGTTTAAATATAGAAAAAAAAAATATAATAATTATTTTATATTTCTATTAATTTCGCCTTTATATTATTAGTAAACCGTAAATATTATATTTTATCGGCTATATTATATAGTTCTATAGCTATTTACTTTTTTCTTTTCTTATTAGACTTTTTAGGTATAGTTAGTAACCTTTACTAATTATTATCTCTAAGTTTAGCGTCTAGACTGCCGAGTATAGAAATAGACTATAATATATATTAACGGAAATATACTATTATTAGGTTAGAAGATAAAGAATATTATATAGCTTAATAGAAACTAAAAGGGCCGCCGGTAGGAATAGATATTCTATAGACTCGAGACTTCTAAATAGTAGAGAGACTTTAATATATACCCGAAGTATCAAGAAGAATTTTAATAATAGATTTAATTTAAAGTATTTTTCTAGAATTTAGAGCTTTATTAGATATTTTCGAAGTAATAATATATTTAGACGAAGGCCTAGGATTTCTTTTTAATAGATTTAGAAAATTATATTTCTAGTTATTAGATAGCTTTTTAGTACTACTAATATCGATATAATTTCCTATCTAGATTTATATAATATTAAATTAGTAACTAGACTACTATCTTAGATAGAATTAGAATTAAAATAAAAGTAGTTTTATCCTTTTAGGCGTCGAGATCTATAACTAACTTTCTATTACTCTTTTCTTCCCTTTTTATAAAGAAGTAAGATACTACGTCTAGAGATTATTATTATATTTATCTTTTTTTTAGGAACGCCGACAGGGTATATTAGTAGATCGAGCTATAATAATAAAGTAAAAGAAGATAGCTTCGAAAAAATAGGCTAAACGGTAGTAATCTCGATTTTAAATACTAATAATAAGGATAGAAAACTAGAAATATAGATAACGATACCGAAAAACTTAATTAATAAATATTTATTTTAAAGGAAAAATAGCTATAATAAATATAAACTATTAATAGAATGCTTTAGATAACTTTAGAAACTTTATAATATAAAGAAAAGAGCGGCGATATATAGATTAAAACGCTAGAGAATTAGATAGAGAATTCTATTTTACTAAAGCCGACCCCGCGAATATATTCTAAATACTATAGGGTACCCTTTATATATTTTAGAATACTACTAATTTAATATATATCGCCTTTCTTATTATAGTAATTAGAGGTTATCTATATAGCTTTAAATCTTAAAATTCTATTTTTTTACCGATATTCTTTATAATATCTATTATTTTTTATCGGTATATTATAGCGCTTAAGATCTTTATTAAATTTTCGACTTATCTATAGATAGTCTCCTTTACCTAATAGTTACCTAAAGGTTACTAAAGCTTTTTAAGCTAACTATATACGGCGCTAGTAAGGTAATATAGCGCTAGTAAAATTAGTAGCGGTATAACTAAATAGCGGTTAGATTTAGGATTTTAATATCTATTTTACCTAACCTTTATTATTTTAGTACCTCTTTCTATAAGCCCTAGTATCTCCCCTCGATATTTCTTTTAATATTCTACCGCCCTAGCTTCCCTTTCTAAAGCCTTAATAAATACTGGATACTATCTACTTATTTAAAAAAATCTAAATAAATATACTAATAATTATTATAGCCTTCTAAAAGATTATTTTTTCTTATTAATAGATAGATCTATTTTAGCTCTTTTCCTCCTTTTAGCTATAGTCTATAATATTCTACTATTGATATACTAATACTATCTATAACTATATAATTTATTATTATCCGGCTTAACCTCCTAGTTCCGTAATCTAGAATAATCTATATAGAAGCGAAAGCGGTTTATAGAATAGTTATTATAAGTCTAATATATACTACTACTATAAGAAAGATTTCTATAGTAGCTAAATCGATAGAATAAGAAAAATAATAATAATCTATTATTAGCTATAGATAAAGAGAGCGTTTATCTATATATTAATATTATAACTAAATCATTTAGAGGTCTCTCCTATTTTATATTAGAATTATATTAATTCTATATATAGAGCGCTATATCTATAACTTATAAACTCTTTAAAGCTAATAAAAAACTATTAGCTAATAACTATTTGATTAATACTTTAAACGACTATAGAAATAATAAAGATTACCTAGAATTTATAGAAGTAAAGGAGTTCCTAGTAGAGCTTTAAAATATACTTTTACTAGAATCTATACTACTATAGTAGGATAAATTTTATAAAGAATATAAAGCCGACGATAATAATAATAATAATAATACCGAAGATATTATTTAATCTAAAGTAATAAAGGCTAAATAGAAATTACTTTCTATATATAGAAATTCTTCTATTATAATTCTAGATAATTTAGAAAAAATCCTCTATATTCGGTTAAAAATACTATTATTATAATTTAAAATAGCTTTCGCGATTTAGTATTAGATTACCGGGATTATAGGTTATTAGTATACCTATTTTATAGAGGATTTCTGTCTATTAGATAATTTCGATAAGATTTATAGCCTTTTTTAATCGGTCGCGATACTTAAAAAGTATTTTAAAAGGTAGTTTCTACTCCTACTATTATAACGGTAGGTCCTTAAACCTGCCGAAAAGTAATAAGAAAAAGAAATAAAGAAATTATTTATAGGCTTTCAAATATTTATATATTTCTTTAATTTAATTAAACTTTTCCGAATTATACTTTTATTTTAGTAATTTAGGAATAAAATATATATTAGTATAGGATATTTTATTAATATTCTATCCGAACTCTATTATTCTATAGCTTAGTTTATATCTATTTATTTATATTCTAGAAAGTTCGCTAGATATCTTAATAGCGCTCTAATCTTCCTATCGGATATAGTCTCTTTATAATATTTAGATAGGTTCTATTCGTACTAGCTAGTATCTCGACTATACTTTAGTCGCGTTTTTATAGTTAGGAAGAATTTCGCTGAAGGTACAACTAGTTTAATTCTTTTCTATATTTAAAAGCTTTATAATAGTACTTTTTTTATAATTAGTCGAAAGTTTAACTCTATATATCTAGAGTATTAATCTAAGGAATTATTTCTAACTAAAAAGAATTTCTACAATATATATCGCCTAGGTATATTATAGGTAAAATTCGAGATATTTATTTTAATTATCGTTTTAAAGGGCCTACTATTAGGTTATTAGTTAAATATGATACATAATTAGTCGTTCGTAATACTATTATTCTATTAATAATTTAATTAAATCCTCTATAACTATTATTACTAATCTAAAAAAATTAGAATTAGTAATATATAGGCGCCTATAACTAGAGCTTTTCTCGTCTTAAAAAGGTTTATCTATATTTTTATTAACCTTTATTGATATTCTCGGGGTATACTATAATATATATAGGTCTTTAATAGGAATTTATATTACTATTGTAGTTTTAGATTAGTAAAAAAGGAAGAGATAAACTAATTTATTCCTATTTAGTATATTGTTTTTTTATCTTTTTATTATTTAATCTATTTAACTATATATTAATAATCATTTCGCTTTAGAACTATATACTAGTTAAATACTATAGCCTGGTTATAGTCGTTTTAATAAAGGAATTATTCTGCCGATTAATAGTTAAGATACTCTAGTATTTATAGGTATTTAGTATTGAAATCATGTGTATGGAACATTAAGCTTGATTCACTAAGGTAGGCTTTCGCCTGAACTAAGTATATAAGAAGGAGGTAGCAGGGCCTTGGCGCCTAGTTTTACTAGGCCTAATCGGTACTAGCGCCTTTAGCGCCTTAGTATAGCTATTATATATAATATATACTTCTAATACTCCTATATACTATATATATACCGAGGGTAAAAATTAAATAAACTTACTATATACTCGCTAAAAAACCTATAGGAAAAAGAGTTTATATATAATAAAGGTAAGGTAAATAAAGTTTAAAAAGCTCCTATAGTAGATATATATATATAAATTATAAAAATCGAAATCTAGATAAAAAAAATTAGAGTTCCTATAGTTTCTATAGTATCCTAAACCTTCTATAGTAGTAGTATATTTAGTAGAATACTGGTATAGGTATTAGTTTATAAAATAGATTTATTTAAAGTATTTAAAACGGATATTACCTAATTAAAAAGATATATCTAAAGCTTTAATAATCGAAAATACCTATCTAGTAGTAAACTATAGGTATTATTAGTTATTATTAATACCGCTAAAGTACTAAAGGGTATAGATATTATATTTCCTCTCAATTTAATAAAAGAGTATATACTAAATATTTATTAGGATATTATAAACCTTTATAAATATATTAAAAGTAATATCGCCTAAATAATCCTAGATATAGAGATACTTACTATAGCTTTAAGGATTAATATAAGTTTTCGGATTATTAATAATTACGGCGTCCTAATAGTACTATTTCTAGAATTTCTATAGAATCCTATAATTAATTTAATAGTATAGTTAGATAGCGAAGACCCTAATATATATTTATATATTATTACTATCTAGCTATAGACGGCTAAAGATATTATAATTTTAAGAGCTATTAATATTATTTTTTACCTAATAGCGTTTAGATTCGAGGCTTAGGTAGAATAGTACCCGAGGATAGAAATAGAATAGATTATTATTATAGTTTTTATAGGCGATATAAACTCGAAAGTTATCGAATAGTTTATTAAATATTTCGATATATATATATAGGTCAAATTCTCTAGAAATATAGAAAATAAAATAAAATTTTTAAAGGCTACCTAAATCTATAATAGCAATAAATAGTATTAAATAGAAGTATAGAATATAGAGAATCGAATAGTATAATTTATATATTAGATAGTATAGGATCAGTAAAAATATACTCGAAAATATAGTAATAGTAGATAGCGGGCGAAAATAAGTAGTAGGTAGCTAGTAGCTAGGGCGCTAACTAGTCTTTACCCGCGCGCTAGCTCCGAAATGTTTTATATAGAGCCCGAATAGTCTACTAGGTAGCTAATATACGTTTTACTAATATTAAAACTAGTTAATATATTAAGTATAATATATAATTTAATAGGGTATAGGCTAAAGATACCCTTTTAGTATTTTACTACTAAAATAGAAGAACGAACCCGGGTATAGATAACTATATATAGATTTTAATCGAATATACTATCGGAAAATATATAAAAGGTATAGCGCTTTAAAAATAATATAGGTATTATATAGGTAGACCTATAGAGCCTAGAGTTACTTAGAAATTTAACTACCTCCTATAGTATATATTATATTCTCTAAAAATAATATTTATAGGTATATAGTAATTACTAGTACCCCGGAATTAATTATATTCTAGGGGAGATTATTATTAGAAGAATCTTTATAATTTAGATAGATTATCGCTATTATTATTTAAAGTTTAGAGTATTTTTAGGTTTTTAAATCTAAACGCTATATAGAAAGCTTTAAATTTATTTTTATCTAGAGCTTTAGTAAGCCTATTAGCTACTATCTATTCTATTAGAATATATTAAAGGTCGATAGTTTTATTAGCGACTTTTTCCTATAGGAATTTAATATAGATATTAATATATTTAGTATAACTATAGAACTAAAGGTTTTTAATAAGAAAAATAGCGCCCTAGTTATTACTATAAATAGTTACTATATCTAGAGTAGCGTTTAGATCCTATTTATTAATTAATAACTAATTTAGGATATAATTTAACTAAATAGCTTCTTTAGTAGTTCTAGTTTTACTATCTAATTCTACTTCGGTAGTTAATATAGCTATAGTGGTTTACCGTTTAGATAACTAGCTAATAGCGCCGGATTTAATATCGAAAATATACCTAGAAGTAGAGTAATAGATTTTATAGTTATCTATCTAATTAGTATCGGTATATCTCTAAAGCTTTTATAGGTTACTTCTATAGATAAAAATAAAGTAAGCCGTTTTATATAGATATTTAAAAATTCTAATAATAGCGTTCTAGTAGTAGCTTATAGAGTTAGATAAATATCGACTAATAATAGAGACGTTAAAATAATATCGGGGTAAGTTCTAAATATAATATATATTAAAAAGCCGATAGCGCTCTAATATTTATATTTTATTAGTAGAAAATAGTCCTATTCGGTAGGAATAGTTTCTAAATAAAAGCTAGAATCTATAGAAGTAGAAATATTATTTTTATAAATAGTAAAGCTATAATCCTTTAAAATCTATTTAATATAGGTAGTTTAGTTTTACTAAATAGTACGGAGTTCCCGGTTTCTAATAATTTATATACCGAGGTAGAAATTAATAGGACCTAAATCTAATATTTAAAAATATTCGTTTAGATATACCTTAATATTATTAAGGTTTTAATAACTAGCGCTATATAAGAGAATATTATTAATATAAACGCCGATAATAATCGTACTATTATAAAAAATACTATAATCGGACTCTAGAGATTTAAAGCCGATAATAGTAAAGAATTTAGCGAGGTAGTAGTACTAGATCTAAAATAACTATTTAAAACTATAGAAGGTCTTCCGGAACTTATATATTATATTAGAATTACTAAAACTAGTAGGATATTATATATAGATAATTTTATCTATATAACTATAGAAGAAAGCGGTTTTAATATCTATTTAATCGAGCTCTAGGCCGTAGGCGATAGCTATAGTAAAGATAGCTTTATATAATATTAGCTTAATAACGGAAGTAAAAATTTTATTAAAATCGATACCGGCGAATAATCTAGCGAGCTTTAAAGCGCGTAATTTTATTATTAGCGTCCTTTTTAATTTTATATATCTATTTACCCCCTAAAAGATATTTTATAGAAGGTATTAATACCTTAATATATAGTATCTAAATATTATTTAGTTCTAATAATTCTAGTTCTTTTCCTATAGCCTTATACTATTCGTCGGTATAGAGTAAATTTATAGCCTCTTTATATAACTAGGGCTCGGAAGAATCTAATACTATACCTTTTTTTATAGTACTAATAAATATATAGATATTTATAATTAGGTCTAGTAAAGAACGATTATAATTATTTAGTATCCGGAATTTAAAGTACTTATATAGAATTTCAATAAGAGATTAAATAATATAATCGGTTTAGAAATAAAGTATTATAGTTTAAAGATAGGGTAATAATATATCGGAATTAGAATCCGAATCTAAATTATTAACTTTATTAATATAAAGACTATTAAGTAAGTTAGCCGGTAATAGAATTTAACTATAGGTAAAAGGAGTTTAGTAAAGTACTAGAATTTAATAAAAGGAAACTATTAGTTTAGATATTAATAGAAGGTTACTAGATTAGAACTATAACCCTCTAGAATTAGATCCCCTATTAGTACGCTGCCGTTTCTATAGGAATTACTATTTATTTTTAGATTCTTCTAATTCCTATAGATCTAATAAATCTAGATTTTAATCTATCTCTTTAAATATTATAGAAGAAGCGCGGACGATTTTATTCTAAAGGTTTAATAGTTTATAGATAGTATCGCTAAAGTAACCGACTAAAGTATATTTATAACTTCGATTATAGAACTTCCGAATTTTCTTATTATATATTAGATATACTATAGAGCCTAGAATATAGAGTCGGCTTAAATCTAGAGGTTTATTATACTTCTTTTTATATAAAATTATATCTAATTTACTACTAGATAACCGGAAATATAGGAAAATAGCAGCTTTAATAAATAGCGGCTAATATTTCTTACTAAAGCCGCTATAAACTAATATAGGATAGGCTTTATATCTTATCGGAAGTACTATTCTATTATAGATTATTAGGTACGATAGATTTCAACTAGATACTTTTATTAGTAAAGCTTTTAGATATAATATAGCTCCTAAATTCGTTATCGCTATAAAAACGTTTAATAATAAAAATACCTTTTTTATTATAGGCGTAGAAGTAGTTCTAGTATTTAAAAGTTTCGGGGGAATCTTTTATTTTAGTTATATAGATACTATACTTCTAGGTATTATTATTTAGAAAGGTAAAATATATTAGCTTTTATTATATACTACTAGAACTTTATCCTTTTAAATAGGTCCTATATAGTTAGTATAAATAAGGCGGATATAGCCCCTATAAAGCTATTTATATTACTTATCTAGAATATAAGCCTTATAGAAATCGGATTTAGGCTTAAAAACTTTAAATAGATCGATTCCTATAGATATATTCGCTAGTTTATATAAATTCTAGTTATTTAGATATCTAAGCCGGGCGTACTAGATATTTTCTACTTCTACTAATATTTTAGTAAGGGTCTTTAAAACTATATCGGGTATTAATAAAAATAAGAATAAAAATAGAAAAAAAAGAGAAATAGAAAAAGATTTTATAGAGCCGCGCTATATAGTATTAATATTTAATAGGAATGGACTATTAAATATATAGATAATTAATATTAAATCCGGAATACTAGAATTAAAACTAAAGCTATAGTCTTTAATAATTATTTTAACGCCTATCTTCTAAATTTATAATATTAATAGAAGGTTAGTACCGGACCCGGGGATATAAAAAATATTATAGAATTCTATAGGGCGATATCTACTATTAATAAGGTAGTTAAAAATAATAGTATTTATAGCGATCGGTCGAAAGCTAATAGCGCTACTAATACCGGTTATAGATTTATTTTAAATAGATTTTATACTAGATTTAATAAAAAGGTACCGCTAGAAAGTAGTATAATAGTTATAGGTATAGTTAAATTTCTAACTATTTATAAAATCTTATTTATTTAATAAGACTAATAAAATTATAGGAACGAGAGTTATAAAACTAAAATTAATAGAAGCCGGTACTATTATAATAAAATTTAGTAACTTTTTAGATTTAATAGATTTATCTTTAGACTTATTATTTTTAGATTTATTATTTTTACTATCTTTACTATCCTTTCTTTTACTATTTTTACTTTTATAACTATTATCTTTTTAGTATTTACTATTACTATTCTTTTATTTTTCTACTATCTAAATCTATTTTAATTTAGGAAATAGGCTATAGTATTTATCCTTTATATAGCCGTTTCGGTTATAGTAGAAATAGTAGTTAACTTTAATAACTCGCTTATTCGGGTTATTTATAGATAGAAAGACCTTAGTTTTAGTAGTAGTATATTTACTATTACTATATTAGTAATATTCCTTACTTATAGTAGTATTAATAGTTTCGTCTAGAGTAACTATTTTCAATTTTCATTTATTTTTATCACTGATAATAATATTACTTTAGGTAAATAAAGTCTAGAAATAACTAAAAGCGGCGGCCTGGTGGCGCAGCGGCAACGCTGCGTGACCGGGAGGCCTAGCGGATCCAGCGCTCTTCGGAGTTAGCGGAGTTAATCCGGCGGGTCGGGGGTTCGAATCCCTCGAAGGCCAACCTAATACTTGAGTTTTTTCTATCGACTAAGTCGATTTTTATAGAGTTTAAAATACAGAAAGACTAGACAGTAGATCGTCTCGGCCTAGCCCGATCGATCGAACTTAATTAAGTTAATTAATAAGGTTAAATAGATTACGGTTTCCCTCTAGGTTTTAGTCCAGATCTAGCTCCTTCGGGAGTCTTTAATTCGAGTTCTCGGTAAAATATTTAAGTACCAAATAATTACGTAATCTGATCGGTTTAGCGCCTCTAGCGTTAGAATCGTGAAAGACTAAGATCAAAATCCGAATGATTAATCGCATATAACTAAAAGCGGCTCTAAAACCCTTAAAAAATTCTAAAATAAAAAGGCTTTTTAAAATAATAATATCTATAACCAGAATTTTGTTAGTAAACTCGCGAAATTTAGCTATATAAACTTCTATACTCTCGAAAGAACTATTATAATAAAAGGTAACTAGCTAGGCGTCGAATTCTATAAATTTACCGGTACTATAAACTCTATATTATATCTAGAATTTATCTAGTATCTTTTTAGTATTTAATATAATATCTTTAATAAGATTTTTAGTATTAATACTATAGGTTATTTTAATTACTATATAGGTATATTCTATCCGTTCTTTTTTATAGTTAAAAGGAGTCGGGGATATAAGACCTTTAGTAGTAGCTCGGAAGTTATTAAAAATAAGGTAGACTATAATAGCTTCTTCCTAATTTTTATAATCCGAACAGATCTCGAGCTTCGGAACTATATTAATAAAGTAGCTAGAATCCCCTAGTTTAGTATTATCTATAGTTAATATTATAGGAATAGATATATTACTTAATTTTATACTAGACTATAGAATACCGCGAGGAATAGTATTATAAAAGAAAGAATTCGAAAGAAGGCCTAGAAGTAAGTATCCGGGAAGTATAATAACTTTAAAGCCGAATAAGTTATTCGGGTTTAGAAATATCGGAAAGGGACTAAAAGTAATAAAAAAGTCCGGGTTATCTTTAAATATAATAAAAAGTAACTTCGATAGATAGTAATTAGAGTCTAGGCGTAGACGGTTCTAGATAGTAAAATCAATTTACTATTAGTTATATAGGAGCCTATAGTCTTTAATAGAAAATTAAAAGTTATAGATAGTTTAGTTTACCCGGAAGTTATTAGGTAGTCTTAAAAGAAAATATTATTTAAAACTTTTAAAGTTACGAGGAATAATATAAAACCTTAATAATAATAATATAGAGACAGATATAAAGTTTAGAATAAATTAAATAAAGCTTCGAAAATAAAAACGATATAATAATAGTCTTTAGTAATAAATAGGAAGCTTCGAGTTTTTATACTATTTAGGACTAGACGATATAGCTAGTAAGGCCGAAGGCTAGGCTTGATAGCTCTAGTTCTAGAAATAAAGTACTTTAGGTAGCTCTCTATATTTTAGAGTGGCCTATTAATATTATATTAATTATATATTAAAAAATACAGGATACTTATTAGATATTAATATTTAAGTTATAAATTACTAAAAATAAAATATCTATTATAGTTAATTAAAAGTAGTATAAAATAGCTAGTATATAGAAATAGTATTTATTATATAATTTACTACTAATACTCTATTTTTAAAAACTTAATATAGTTTAAAGATATAAGATTTATATTAATTTTTAATTAAAATAATATTAAGATACTATTTTACTATAAAAAATATTAAAAAGATATTTATTAAATATTAATAAATTATTTATAAATTTAAATAGACTATAGAATATAATTAGCTATATATCTAGTCCTATATAGTATAGTCGGATAGTCTAGATATTAAAGTAAAAGTTTATTCTTTTTTTCTAGAAACTAGTCCCGATTAGGATAATTTAAAAGATTTAATATTTAAATCTTTTAGTTTTTAATTTTTTAAATTAATTTAGTAATTTAAATAGCCTAGATAAAATAAATCGACCTATTAAATTTATATTTCAAAAGGTCGATTTATAAACCGATAAATTGATTTTTATATTTTATAGTATTTTAAAATATAATACGAATAGCCTATTTTCTAGAAATAGTATATTATTTAAAATAGATATAATTAATTATACTATATCTATATTATCTATACTCGATATTTTTTATTATATAATATTTTAAATAATATAATTCAAATAGCGTGTTAACAGGCTGTGGTACTAGAAGCGTTATCTAAAGTAGTTAGTTTAGAAATAGTAGGGGCTCGTTTAGACTATTAAAAGGTTAGGAAAGATATAATAGCTAGAAATATAATCTACTAGCCCCCTATTTTATAAAGGTCCTAGCCTATATTAAGTTAGCTAGGCAGTCGCTTTCTATATTTATTTATAATAGCTAGCAGCTGCAGGATATACGCCGATAACTAGCGTTAGCTAGGAGGCAGGATACAAGACTAATAGTTATAAAAATCTAATTTCAGCCTATTTTAGATAACGCCTCTAGTATCTGAATAGTCTGTTAATACGCTGTTTAAATTATATTATTTAAAATATTATATAACTAAAAATATCGAGGATAGGTAATATAGATATAGCGTAATTAATTATATCTATTTTAAATAATATACTATTTCTAGAAAATAGACTATTTATATTATATTTTAAAATACTATAAAATATAAAAATCGATTTATCGGTTTATAAATCGACCTTTTAAGATCCGAATCTAATAGGTTAATTTATTTTATCTAGGCTATTTAAATTACTAAATTAATTTAAAAAATTAAAAACTAAAAGATTTAAATATTAAATCTTTTAAATTATTCTAATCGGAACTAGTTTCTAGAAAAATAGAATAAACTTTTACTTTAATACCTAGACTATCCGACTATACTATATAGAACTAGATATATAGCTAATTATATTCTATAATCTATTTAAATTTATAAATATTTTATTAATATTTAATAAGTATCTTTTTAATATTTTATATTATAAAATAGTATCTTAATATTATTTTAATTAAAAATTAATACGAATTTTATATTTTTAATCTATATCTAGTTTTTAAAAACAGAGTATTAGTAGTAAGTTATATAAAATATACTATTTCTATATACTAGCCGTTTTAGACTATTTTTTATTAACTATAATAGGCGGTTTATTTTTAGTAATTTATAATTTAAATATTAATATCTAATAAATATCCTATATTTTTTTATATATAATTAATATAATATTAACAGATCATTCCAAAATATAGGGGGCTACCTAAGGTAATTACTATATCAAGTATAATATTCCTATAGTAACGTATCTATATATAGTAAATTAGCGACTTAATAGTTCTACCCGAAAGGAAGGAAGTTAGTAGTTTAAGCGGCTAGAAGGGGTTGTAAGATAAAATAAAAAGGGTCTATTTAGCTATTTATAATTTCGGTAGTTACCGGGGTACTTATAGGTAGTAGTATAACTATAGACTTCGTGGTTTAATAATATATATCGGATCTATTAAAGGGTAGATAGGAAAAAAGATTCGATAAAAATATAAAAAAGTTAAATATAAAGATATAATACTAGCGAATAACGATAATTACTATTATAAACCAACTCGGCTAGAACTTCCGGGTTTATAACCTATTAAAATAATATATATAGAATTTTAAGCTTAATTTACTAAGGTAGGCTTTCGCCTAAACTAAATATATAAGAAGGAGATAGCAGGGCCTTAGCGCCTAGATCTACTAGGCCTGATCGGCACTAGCGCCCTTGGCGCCTTAGTACAGCTGTTGTGCGTAATACGTACTTCCAACATTTAGTACCTAGTAATTAAATATAGTTACTAATTATCTATTTACAGATTATTCCATAGCCGATATACTATAGTAATGAAATAACTCTACTATAATATTACTACTTATAAATAGAAGTTATTTTAAATACTTTATTACTAAAAATGAAAAAGCCGATTTAATTTTCGATATATATTTTAATAGGCGGACTTATTATAGAATTTTAAAGGAATATAAAAAAGGCGATAAATTAATATAGGCTAGTAAAATTAAAGGTAATACTTACTTTAATAGCTTTAGGATAAGAGTTAAATAGACTCCTTTAATTTATATTATTTTATTACTCGATCTAATATATAGTCGCCTATTTAACGCTATATATTCCGAATATACTAGTATTTCGAAATAATTTTAGAAAGTTATTATCTATTATTTATCTGTCTAGGAAATTTTATCATATTAATTACTATTTAGTTACTTTTTAACGCTATTCTTATCTCTTAAATCTGGTATAAGTACTACTATAAACTATACTGTTTTCCCTTCCTACTATTATAGGCTAAGCTATAATCGCCTTTCTATTACTTCTAGAATTATAGAATATAGGAATATATATACTTATCTATTATTAATTCCTTCCTTTTCTATATTTAGCTAAGACTCGAATATATTAAGCTTTATTATATCGAAGCCTTAGAAACTACTATAGTTAAACGTCTTAGTTTTAACGCTATTAATTATATTATCTACTATTATCGTAATATCGCTAGAAATAATACTATTATTCTAGTTCTAGGAATTCGTTCTATAGACCGCTCTAACTTTTATTAGTATTTTAAAAAAAATAGGAAATTATTTTAGAAATTCTTTAAATATACTATCCTAGCTTTTACTCTAATATTTTACTATAAAGTAACCTCTATATTTCATCGACTAGTAATACTTCAATTCCTATATTTTTTTAAAATTTCTATTAATTTTCGCGATAAATTAAACTAGACCGACTATAATAAAAAGACTCTTTTATAAATCGACTAGCTCGGCGAGACTTTTATTATCGATAGCGATATTTTAAAAAAAGCTAAAATATTCTTTAATATCTAAAGTCGCCCTAATATATATATCGCTTTCTATTATATAGATATAACTATTGAATACGCTACTTTAAATAATATTATAATTTTTATAGATAAGAATAAATATTAGTATATTTTCTAGTATTTATATACTTCTTTAATATTTATTAGATATTACTATTTTAATATTTATCTAGTTTTTATAAGTATATAAATACTTTTAAACAATCGGCTAATCCTAATAATAGCTATAAACTAGAAGATCTAAAAACTAATAAATATAATATTATTAAATATTTATTCAAAAAAAAAGTATATAATAATATTTTAGATTTATTTTTATAGATTCCTACGAGATAGAGCCGATATTAATATAAAGTATTACGGCGATTTACTAGTACTATCTATTATTCGTAAATATATTACTATTTACTTTAGAATAGAAAAAAGCCGAGATAGAAACTAAGGAAGTAAAAATAAAAATAATAAAAAATAAAAAATATTAAAAGCCGCTAGCTATCGGAATATTAAAAGCGGGCTATATAAAACGGAACTATAGATAGCCGGTTAAATTAAATACTATTATAATAGATATTGATTTTTATTTTCTTTTATAAAAGGTATATAATTAGGAATATAATAAACTATATATTCTTCTACCTAATACACGTATATAATAGTTTTCGAAATTTAGTTTAATAGATATATAAATTATTTTATTTATTAGATATTCTCTCTATAAGAATTTTCTATCCTAGAATCGAAGTTTAGAGATTATTATTAGAATCTAAATATATAGGTAAAAGTATATACTAATATTTATTTAATAAATCCTAATATTATATTATATTTGAAGTTAGAGATTTTATTACTATCTATAAATAAATTAGGCGTAATAATAGGATTTTTTTATATAATTATTTAAATACTTATCGGATATTATTTATTTAGGTAACTATCGTCGAGGGTTTTAGTAAAAAATACTAGGATCCTATCCTATAAGTCCTATATATAAAGCTTTCTAAGATAGTTAATATTATAAAACTATCGGGTATAGATTTAAAGAAAAACTATATTATTTCTATACGCCGGTAGAAAAGGGATAGAAAGAGTATTTTAGAACGTAGTAGTAAT
Source organism: Rusavskia elegans (assembly GCA_011316305.1). NCBI lineage: Eukaryota > Fungi > Ascomycota > Lecanoromycetes > Teloschistales > Teloschistaceae > Rusavskia > Rusavskia elegans. The sequence continues at coordinate 52,803 of SAUG01000134.1, forward strand.
ATTCTTTTTTTTATATTATAATTTCGATATATAACTTATATAGATACTCTATCTAATAGTTTATATTTTATATATTTTCTAGGCTCTATATTCCCTCCCTATCGGTAAAGTAATAAATTAAAAAGATACTTTATAGGGTAATCGGGTTTCGTTATTATAAAAATTATTATTATTTTAAAAATATATATCGTATCTTCTATTTTTTTTTACTTTATTCGTTCTTCTACTAGCCGATAAGTACCCTTAAACGTTTATCTATATCTATCTAATACTATTTAATACCTCGTATATATATAGTATATATAGAAAATATATATTCAAATAAGCTATAAATAAAGCTTTTCTATATAATTTTCTTTAGTAATTTTTAAACTTTTTTTTCTATAACTCTAGATATATCGATTGAAAATCTAATAAAGCCTTTTAAAAAGGTAATTTAAAATATATTAATACTACTAGCTAATAATAAAAAGTACCGCAGTATAAATTATATAGGGTTAGCGATATATAAAATTTAGGTAATAGCGATAATAAAGTACTTTAGTAATAATAATAAGATATAGAGAATAAACTACTTTTCTATATATTCGTTATAATTATTAAGATATTATATAACTAATCTAGAAAACAGAGTTTCCTTTTAAAATACTATTTTTATAGTTCTAATTCTACCGAACCCTTATTACTATAGATATATATTATAAATACCGAAAATTATATTCTTTTATTAATATTTTCTATAGAACGCGTCGCCTGATTACGAATTAATATAATATATTATATCTCTTCTAGCGCGTTAGAATAAAGCTAGCTACCCGGGTTTACGGCCTAGTTATTATATAGCTAGGCCCTTTTAGGCTATTATTAAATATCCGGCGGCTATTGAATATATATAGCTATATAAGACGTTTAGATTTAATAGAAAAATAGTAAGATTATTATAGCTTTCCTTTAGCTATCTAGTTATTTTCCTTTATTTCCTATTCCCTTCCCTTCCGCCCCGCCCCGTTCCTTTTTCTCTTCCTTTTCTTCTTTTTTCTTTATCTTCTTTTTCTTTTTTAGCTTCTTTTTTAGTATCTATTATTCTCTTTAGATTATTTTAAAATACTATCTAGTAATATAATAATTGGATATAAAAATAGATTTTATTAGAATGTAGTCTAGCTCTTTTTTAGATATTTTCTTCTTTCTAAGCCTCTTTCCGTATATTATATTATTATTATAACTACTACTATCTATTATAGATTTAAGAATATCTTTAGACCTTAGTTTTTAGATATACTAATATATATATGGGATCTATAGGCAGCGATAATAATAATAATAAATATAGTAGAGGAGCAGAGTATATATTAAGTACCAAGATAATATAATATAGCTAATAAATTTATAGCGATTAATATATACAGAAAAATATCTAGTATAAAAGTTTATATAGTAAATAGTATATACCGATTTCTATTCCTAATTCTAATTATTATTTTATATTTTTTAAAAAACTAATATTTAACTACCCTCCTATATAGAACTCTATATACGAGGAGAATAGTAGATTTAGTAGATATTATAGTAAAGGTAAATAGTATTAGATATATCTTTACCGGAGTAGCGCTAATTCCGGAATTCCTTTATTATTAATAGAATTATTATCCGATAATATATATAGATATTTCGATATTCTAATACTATATAAAAGTATTAGCTATAAAATTTATAGTTTGTTCCCCTATCCTAAAAGCTTTATTCTATAGACGGATTAATAAGCGGAGGAGATCTACCTAATAGATATAAGAAATTTAGTTTAATTAATTATATATATAGAGGGACGATAGGGAGAGGTTTATAATATTTATTATTATAGTATCTAATAGTAATAAAATTTCCGGATATAATTAAAGTATCTCCTAAAATAGTATAAAAAGAATATAACGGTAGTAAAAGGTTCGAAATAGGCGGAAGGTATTTAGGTAGATATATAGAAGGTACTATATTATAACTTAAAATAATATAAATACTATCCTTTAACTTTTTTATAATATCTAAAAGGCGTACTATAGGTACTATCGAAGGTAAATAAGCTTCGAATTAACTTTCTATAGTTCGAAATATAATATTTCTACGTAGTAGTATATATCTAAATCTAAATCTATAGATATACTATAGATATAATATTAAAACTTTATCGCGTTTAATATATATTTATAGTATTATCTCATTACGGTAAAATATAAAATACTATAATATATATATTAATAGATATTATAATCTATATTATATCCGTATTATCTATACTCGATATTTCTTATTATATTCAGATATATATAGGGCCGTCTAAAGTAGTAGTTCGAAGGTTATTAAATATATAGTAGGCTATAGTATCTTCCTTCCAGTTTTTATGGTCCGAGCGGGTTTTAAACTTCGGAACTATACTAATAGGATAGCCGAAACCCTTTAATTTAATATTAACTATTTATTTAGTTAATTTAATCTTGGTTCTGGTGCCCGGTAAACCAGTGGTTCGGTGACCAAATTAAACGTTAATATACCAGTATTAAATTTACGGCAGTGGAATTAATACCCTAGTTTATTTAATATAAATAACGGTTCTTTATATAGAATTTTAACTTAAATTCACTTAGCAATTTAACGTATCCTTCTACCGGTAATTTAACTATTATAGAAGTTTTTAGAAATATATATATCTCGCAGTTATTATTTATTTCTTTTAACTAGCAATATAAGCTATACTCTCGTAGATCCTACGATTAACTAAAAGCCTTTACGTACGTATATATTCCTTTAATAGCTATAGCTATAAGCAAAAATAGACGGTAATATCTATATTTATAATAACTATACCTACCCCCGCGGTTATTAACTATTTTATTATAGCTATAATAACCTATTTCGATTTTAATCTAGGTTTTCTCTTTACCGCTTTTAAAATATATTATCCGACCTTTTTACCCCCTTTTAGCTTAATCGACCGGGTAAAGCTTCTAGCTATAGTACCTTAGCGGGGTGCACTAGCGTCTTAATGGCAAATTGAAAGGCTATCAACGTAGTACTATATAAGATAGAGTATTATACCAGATAGTTTAAGTATTTAAAATAAAATTAGATAATATATATATTATAATTCCTTATCGATATAAGATAGTTTTCGGATAGCTATCTAAATAGTCTTTAGATCGAAGTTTTAGGTAATTATCTATTAAGCCAGATTTCCTATCTAGAGTCTATTCGCTTTAAAATCTATCGAGCGACTATCTATAATAATATCTATTAATATTCTATCTATTATCTATCTAGCTAAATAGTCTATTACCTGGAATTATCTTTTAGTTTCTTTTTAAAATATTATCTTAATAGACGAAGGTTTAAGTTTAAATTATAGTAGAACTTTCTATTAATAGGACGTTAATATAATATTAATAGTAGGAAGATATCGAGAAGCTATTTTAATTTAGGTCGTATTAATAAAAATATAGTATTTCCTTACTACGTATAGAAGATATATCGAAGATCCTAAATTAGAAGTACTAAGAGAACTATATAAATACGATATATTATCTAAATTACCAGCTCGCTATTATCTACCTAATACCTTACTTTTATCTTTATCCCGTTTATAGCGCTGGAAGCTATACGGCTTAAAGTCTATTTTAGCGGTAATAATTAATAAGAATTTATAAATATCGATCGCTAAAGGATATAGCGTATATATTATAATAATATAGTTACTAAGAATTAATTTAGAAAAGAAGCTCGAGATCGGAGGTTTCTTTAAATACTAAAGCGTATTATAAAATTAGGCCGAGGCTATCTATACTACTACTACTCGTTAGTTATAGAATCGCGATAAAGAATAAAATTTTATTACGAAGAAAAATATAAGCGTATATACTAACTCCTGGAAAATAATCGCTATTATATAGCGGAAGTAAATATAATAGAAAAAGTAGATATAGTAGAAGAAGTAGATATATATTAGGCTTCTTCTAAGGTCGTTATTCGTATTATAGTTCGGCTTTTTATCTATAACTACTTTTCTATAGATAATTATTTCTAGTACGCGATATATTAATAGTTAGTAACGAAGCTAATATAAGTAATAGAAGAACTTACTTATATTATATCTTAATAAAAGTACTAGCTATAAAAACCCTAGGTCCTGCCGAATATTAATTTATATATCTCGGAATATCGGGTAGGAAAGATATAAAAAGGCCTATATAGAATATACGAGAGTATTAAGACTTTAAAATATAATAACCCTTCCTAATTTAAACGCAGCGCCTATCGAACGGCTTTTTTAATAGCGTAGGAATAGTTATATATTATTTTTTTCTAGAATACCCCGAAATTTACTTAGTACTATTAAAGCTATTACTATTAAATTAGTATTCGTACTCTATATAACCGATACTATAAAGGTTTATAAAAATTAATAGCTTTCGGGGCGCTAGGATAGATAGCTTAGATCTATTATATAATATATATAGAGAGAGATACCTATTAATTATAATCTTAGAAAAGATAGAAGGGACTATATAAAAAGGTAATTATTAGCTATAGGTACCGTTAAAAATAGGCTAGCAGTATAGAAGGTACTAACTTAATACTTATACTGCAGAAGACAAGGCGTAAAGGCTATAGAAAAATCAGATAATAAAGTTTAAAAGCCTGGAGAAAACTTAAAAATATAAGATATATTATAAATATTAGATATAATAAAATCTGATTATTAAAGAATATACTATTAAAATATATAGGCTAAGGATATAGAAATTATATAAATAGAAGATATAAAAGAAAATAAGTAGATAAAAAGTATTAAAATATATAGGTAATAGTAGAAAGTATAGAAAAAAGATATAGGAAATATAAAGCTAACCTATAATAAATATAGCCGTTATCGGGCTATAGAGCCCTAGTACTGGTACCAGTAATACTATACTGATATATTAATAGCCTATAGAAGCCTCTACCCGCGCTACCTAATCTCCTAAACTTCCCCTAATTACTACCTACGCGGTCTAACGCGTAACTACTATTTATAATACGAGTAGTAGAAGCCTCGATAAACCGTTCGGTTAATACTTAGTTTTATTTAGTATCTATTAAATTCTATATATTCGGTAGTAGAATCGTAATTTTAGATAAAACTATACTACCTACCTTCTCGAATTTTACTATATCTAATAAGCAGTAAATCTAATACTTACTCGCCTAAACCAGTACTAGAAGTATTATCGTAAGTATTCTATCTCTAGCTTTAAAGCTATATTTACTAATCTTCTTCTAGATCGCTATAGAAAATAGAATAGTATTAATAATTAATTATAAGATTTCTTAACTATACGCCAGTATAAGGTTTTCGATAAAATTATTCGGATATAGTAGATATTTAGTAAAATATAAAGCAATAGAGTAATAGTAGCAAGGGTATTTTATCGAATTAAAAATAATTAAAGATAAGACCTTTATATATCCCCCCTGGGGGGCTCCTGTCTAGGGTCATATTGAGTTTTCATATATATATATATATGTTTTATCAACGTTATATACGGCAACGATTATTATATTTTACGTATAAAGAAATTTTCACAGCCAAAGGTATATTCGTCAGGCAAGATTTACAGCGTAGTTAATTACTTCTATTTAACTATTTCCTTCTTTATTCGATCACGAATCCTCTACCATATTTAAATACTATATATCCAGTCTTTCCTCGACGTTATATATAATTATCAGCTTCCAATATTTCCGCTATATCTACCTACTATACTGCGAAGTAATTATAAATAGTCGTTACCTCGTCTATACTTATCGTATAACCCGTACCTAAACGCTCCGCTAAGCTATTAAGGTACTCTTTAGCCCGCGTAGCTTTAAGACGGTCGCTAGCTATAGGGTCGCTAGCTAGTACGCTGGCTACTACGGCTAGAAGCTTTACCCGGTCGATTAGGCTAAAGGGTAGTAGGGAGGTCGGATAGCGCGTTTTAAGGGCGGTAAGGAGGAGATTTTTATCGAAGTTAAAATAGGTTGCTCTGGCTATAACGAGGTAGTCGACGTCTTCGAGGGTAGGTATAGTTGTTACGGATATAAGAAGGTACTATCGTCTGGTTTAGCTGCGGTATAGCTATTACGGGAGTATATACGTACGTAAGGGGTTTTAGTAAGTCGTAGTACTTGCGAGGGGCTTGTATTACTGGTAAAAGAAGAAGAAGAAAAAGCGATAACTGCGAGGTATACTTATCTATAAAAATTTCTACGTTAGTTAAATTATCGGTAGAAGGATATGTTATATTACTAAGTAAATTTAAATTAAAATTCTATAGAAAGAACCGTTATTTACGTTAACTGAACTAGGGTACAAGTTCTGCTACCGTATACTCAATACTGGTATATTAACGCTTGATTTGCTTACCGAACCACTGGTTCACCGGGTACCAAAACCAAAACAAATTAACTAAATAAAAAGATAAAACCTTTATATATAGAATTAGCTATATAAAATAATTATTATAGGCCGCTAAATACTATCGAGTTAGCCTATAGTATATCTATATAACGCCTCCTCTATAATATATATCTATATCTTTATTTCTAAACTCTAGTTCCGATATTTATAGTCCCGCTAATATAATTTTTTTAATTAATAAACGCTATTTATATAAATTTTAGAATAGTAGTAGATAATAGAAGGAGGATTAGAATATAAGAAAAGATAAAAAGGCTAATAGTAGATAATAAAGAGGATAGTAGATAATAAGAACGAGGATTAATAGTTACGAAATCTTAATAAAGAAGGTACTATAAATAGGCGATAAAAAGATATCCTCTTTCCCGATAGCTTTCCTTTTAATATTTATAGTATTATATCCTATATTATATTTTAATACCTAAAAGTAAAAGGTTAATAGGTAGATTAAATAACTAATTAGTTAACTTTTATAAATAATATAGTATATATACTAACTATTTTAATATCACGCTAAATATAGTCTATAGCTATATAAATTAAATATCGTAATTATAGTATAGTAGAATCCTTTACTCTCTATATAATAGACGAATCCTATCTATTTCCTTCCTAGTAGTATAAATCTAGAGAATATAATTTCTTATAGGCTCGAAATAATATAATCCTATAATATCCTGCTTATCTATTAATATCTTAAATAGAATCTAAAGGATCCTATCGATACCTATATTTTTCCCCGTATTTCTAATATATTCTACTAAGGTTATATATATAAAGAAATCTTTCTATAATAAGAAAAGTTTATAGAAGAAAATCTTATCTAAACGAGCTAGCTGACCGCCTTTTCTATTAATAAAATTACCTGTTTAAAAGGTAATATAATATTTGGATTTACTAGTAGAAAGGGAATTAGTATACGGAGAATAGAAAGTAAAATAGAGAAGGATAAAGCGATATCCTAAAAATAGAATAAAAACTTATATTAAGAAATAGTAGTTTAAGGTAGTAATAGTATAGCGTCTATAAATAGAATTAAAAATACTAAGGAAACTTACCGATTAATAAAGTTTATTTAGTAGTACTAAATAATCTTAGTTATAGAAAAGGTAATATAGTATTACTAGTAGTCCTGGCTATATATATATTATAATAGAGACGAGAATTATAAATATAGATAAGATATAAAAGGTATTATTCGGATAGGTTATTTAAATATTCGAATATAGATAGGATCTATAGTACTAACTATATAGTAGTCTTTATACTACTTGTCGCTAATTAAGGTCCGGGCGCTTATTTCGATATCTATATTATTAGTTTATTCTAATTAAAGGAGGATTCTATTAAATAGTATCGGGTACTTTTTAAAAATCGCAGTAAACTGTTAGGAAAGATCGGGTTCGCTATATTAAAAGGAACCTATAATTATAAACCGGAAAGTCTATTAGAGTTATTTTTTTTAGAATAGAAATTTAAAAATATCCCGTTTATTTATTTTAGTAACCCTTAATTTATACTCTTTATATTTACTTTTATCTATAAAAGTCGTATAGTTATTAGATATAGTATACTCGGCGGCTATATTAGTAAAATAGAGGCCTATATATATGTATTCGGGCGGCCTATAAAATTAAAAAAATCTCCGGTTTTTTTCAACTAATTACTATTAATAGTAAAAGACTCGGTAAATTAATTATACTAGGAAAGAGATCTATACTAATCTAGATTATTGTTACTATTAATACTTAATTTATTATCGAAGTTAATAGAATTCTAGCGGACTAATCCTGCTAGTATCTTACTATACTAGGAAGTAGAAGACTCGCCTTATTAGAAGTTAGGTAAATATAAGATAGCGGTATATTCGTAGAAGTATTAGAATAATTTATAGGACTATTTTAAAGCGAAATCTATATTTTCGCGGTTAAAAGCTAATATCTTTAGAACTAGGATAACCGTATTACTTTTAGCTATTACTATAAAATAGTATATAATATAGTCGATAATATCTATATTTAAATAGCGGGATATAATTTACTTTATAGTTTTATAGTAATAAGATATAATATACTCGTCTTTTAGCTATAGGCGAAAAAGTATTGGAATAATAATTAATATACGCGTATACTCTTATATATAATAGCTTTTAAAATAGAATTTAGGTAACTATATAAGCCTAGCCGGGGAGGAAAGGAAAGTATTTTAATTCCGTATAATATTTATTTTAGGCTTAGGGTTTAAGGATAGTATTAAATAAAACCTAAAAATTAGTATCCTATAATATTAATTAGAATAAAATAAATATACCTATTAAGCCTGTTTTATAATACTATTATACTCCGAATAGGCAGTATTAATTAGCCTACTTCTAATAATATCTAATTCCGGGGTAAATTTAACTAAAGCAGATTATTCCTTTTTTATACCGAAAAACTAGAAGAATTATTCCCGCTATATTATAAATAATTTATTACCTTTTAATCTTTAAAATAGAGCTCGATAATAATATTTAGCGTTAGTAATGATATTAAAAGTAAGATCTTTTTTCTTTTTTTTAGTAACTAGGTATTTAGTATATCCTCGATTTATAATTAGAGATATAAAACCAGAATTACTTTACTACTATAGTAAATTACCTATAAAAGCTATTATATAGTAAATAATAACTATAGGCGCTTAATTTTCTCCTTCTAGAAATATCGGAATATTCTAGGCGAGTTTTTCTAGTAAAGATTATAGTATATAAATAATATCGCCGAAATTACTTATATAAGAATCTAGAGCTAATATAAGGAAGTAATAAATTAGTTATAGAATTATATAATAAATAATAGAAGTAGACTTATTTAGAAGTAGTATATTCGCCTATCTTTTTCTTTTATACTAATTTAAGGCTATAATATTATTATAAATACCGGTTAGAGACCTATATATATTTCGAAATATACTAAAAATATCGAAAAATTAAAACTAGTAAAAATAAAACCTTTTTATCTACTAATTATTTAAAATACTAACGGCTATATATAGCTATCTCGAGTCTACTATAGATGGGCGCCGATAACTATAAAAGATAGAAATTATTTATACTCCGGAGGATATATCTAATAACGATCTTAGTAGTATAGGAAAGTTTTATTAAAGGTTTACCTTTCTATTAATAGTCGAAATAAATATCTATAAATCTCCTTTTTAGATTTAACTCCGGTATAGTAATAATTTCCTTTTTAAATAAAAAGTACTCTTTAGCTTTATTATTAGGGTATAACTCCGGTAATCTATAAGCTAGAAGAAAAGAGTTTTAAAAATCGATTAACTTCTAGATCTTAAAAATAACCTAATCTTAATCTATACTATTTAAGTCCTTCCTAATAGAATAAATTCGACCGAAATAATCTTTATTTTCGGCTTTATATAGGTATTTAGATATAAGATATTAAATATAAATAATATCGAAAAAGAATAGAAGAATTATAAAATTTAATATATTAGCCAGAATATAATATAACTAAGGTCGCTTAAATACTTAAATAGTAGAGTTCGTATAGCTTATTAACGAAAATTATTATACCTATATATATCTTAGACCGAAATTAGATAGAGATAAATACTACTTAGAATAGATTTATAGGATCTAAGAAAACTATTATATTTCTTATCGGTATTTTAATAGTATCCTTTTAAACCTTTTCTATAGGAGTTATTATCGGCTGCTGCTTTTAAATAACTATAAGTAACTTCTAGTATATCCAAATTAGAGGTAGTTAGAATTTAATATATTTCTTAAAAGTTGTAATCGATCTAGATAGGCTATAGAAGGTCTCTAAATTAGGTAGTAGATTAAAGACTTCGAGTAGACTTTCGTAGTATTATCGAGAAAAGGACGTAACTTCCGCCTATATATTAAATACTATAATAAACTCGTTTAGCTATATATTTTACCGATAATTAAGAAAGGCTTCGGAGTTATTAATAATAGTAGCGGAAAAGCGGCGGGATTAAGGAAAAAACCTCTAGATAGAGCTAGAAGACAGTTCTAGAGGTTAGTATTATAAATAGGAGTCCGCCTAAAATTCTTTATTACTATTATTCTTAATCTAATTATCTTATATTACTTTTTATAGGCCTTTTTATTGAAATCATATATATGGAACATCAAGCTTTTTTTTACTAAGGTAGGCTTTCGCTTGAACTAAGTATACAAGAAGGAGGTGGCAGGGCCTTGGCGCCGTAAACTACTAGGCCTGATCGATATAAGCGCTCTTAGCGCCTTAGTACAGCTATTATATATAATACGTATTTCTAATACTCCTATATGAGTAATATACTATATACGTACCGAAAGTAAAAATTAAATAGACTCGCTATATACTCGCTAAAAAACCTATAGGAAAAAGAGTTTATATATAACGCGAGGATAAGGTTTAAAAGGCTCCTATAGCGGATATATATTATAAAGAAGATAAAATAAAAAAATAAGGCTCCTATAGTAGATCTGCGTATATAAAGTATGAAAATCGAAGTCTAGATAAAAAAGAATAGAACTCCTATAATACTCTAAACCCTCTATAGTAGTAGTATATTTAGTAGAATACTGGTATAGGTACTAGTTTATAATATAAATCTATTTGAAGTATTTAAAATAGATATTACCTAATTTAAAAGGCGCGTCTAGGGCTTCGGCGATCGAAAGTACCTATTTAGTAGTAAATTATAGGTACTAGCGGTTATTATTATCGCCGCTAAAGTACTATAGAGAATAAATATTATATTTTTTTTAACTTATTTAAAGAGCGTATATTAAGCGCCTATTAGGATATTATAAGCCTTTATCGATATATCGAAGGTTATATTGCCTAGGCAGTCCTAGATATAGAGGTACTTAATATAGCCTTTAAAGATTAATATAAGTTTTCGGATTATTAACGATTATAGTACTCTAATAGTATTATTTCTGGAATTCCTATAGAATCCTATAATTAATTTAGCGGTATAACTAGATAGCGAAAACCTCGATACGTATTTATATATTATTACTATCTAGCTATAGGCGGCTAAAGATATTATAATCCCGAAAGCTATTAATATTATTTTTTATCTAATAGCGCTTAGATTCGAGGTTTAGATAGAATAGTACTCGAAAGTAGAAGTAGGGTAGATTATTATTATAGTTTATAAAGGCGATATAAGTACGAAAGTTATTAAATAGTTTATTAAAAACTTTAATATATATATATAGATCGAGTTCTCTAGAAATATAGGCGGTAAAGTTAAATTTTCGAGGACTATTTAAGTCTATAATAGCTATAAATAGTATTTAATAAAAGTATAGAATATTAAGAGTCGAACGGTATAACTTATATATTAGACGGTATAGAATTAATAAAGATATACTCGAGAATATAATAGTAGTAGATAGCAGGCGAAAATATATAGCGGGCGGCTAGCGGCTAAAACGCTAATTATAGTATATCTATACTAGTTCTAAAAAGCTTTATATAGAGCCTAAATAACTACTAGATAGCTAGAAATACTTTAACTAGTATTAAAACCAGTTAATATATTAAATTTAATATAGAATTTAGTAGGGTTTAGACTAAAGGTATATTTTTAGTATTTTACTATAAAAATAGAAGAATAAATCCGGGAATAAATAACTATATATAGATTTCGATCGAATATACTATCGGAAAGTATATAAACGGTATAGCGATTTAAAAACGATATAGATACTATATAGATAGGTCTATAGGGACTAGAATTAATTAGAAGTTTAAATATCCCCTTTAATATATATTATACTTTCTAAAAATAATACTTATAGATATATAGTAATCGTTAATACCCTGGAGTTAATTATATTCCGGGGGAAATTATTATTAGAAAGATCCTTATAATTTAGACGGATTATTACTATTATTACTTAAAGTTTAGAATATTTTCAGGTTTTTAAGCCTAAGCGCTATATAGAAAACTTTAAATTTACCTTTATCTAAGGCTTTAGTAAGCCTATTAGTAACTATTTACTTCGTTAGAATATACTAGAAATTAATAATTTTATTAATAACCTTTTTCTATAGAAACTTAATATAGATATTAATATATTTAGTATAGCTATAGAACTAAGGGTTTTTAGCGAAAGTAATAGCGCCCTAATTATCGCCGTAGAAGGTTACTATATCTAGGGTAGTATTTAGATTCTACTTATCGATTAATAGCTAACTTAGGATATAATTTAATTAAATAGCTTCTTTAGTAGTTCTAGTCTCTCTATCTAATTCTATTTCGGCAGTTAATATAGCTATAGTAGCTTACCGCTTAGATAACTAGCTAATAGCGCCGGATCTAATATCGAAGATATATCTAGAAATAAAGCGATAGATTTTATAGTTATCTACCTAATCGATATTAGTATATTCCTAAAACTTCTATAGGTCGCTTCTATAGATAAAAATAAAGTAAACCGTTCTATATAGGTATTTAAAAATCCTAGTAACGGCGTTCTAGTAGTAGCTTATAGAGTTAAATAAGTATCGACTAATAATAGAAATAATAAAAATAATATCGGGGCGGGTTCTAAATATAGTATATATTAAAAAGCCGATAGCGCTCTAATATTTATACTTTATTAGTAGAAAATAGTCCTAATTAGCGGGGGCGGTTTCTAAATAAAGGCCGGAATCTATAGAAATAGAAATATTATTTTTATAGATAGTAAAGCTATAATCCTTTAAAATTTATTTAATATAAATAGTTTAGCTTAACTAAATAGTACGGAGTTCCTGGTTCCTAATAATCTTTATACCGAAGTAGAAATTAATAGGGCCTAGATTTAATATTTAAAAACGTTTATTTAGATATACTTTAATATTATCGAAGTTCTAATAACTAGCGCTATATAGAAAGATATTATTAATATAAACGCCGATAATAATTATACCGTTATAAAAAATACTATAACCGGATTCTAGAAAGTTAAAGCCGATAGTAATAAAGAATTTAGCGAGATAGCGGTACTAGACCCGAGGCAACTATTTAAAACTATAGAAGACTTTCCGAAGTTTATATATTATATTAGAGTCGCCGAAGCTAGTAGGATATTATATATAGATAATCTTATTAATATAACTATAGAGGAAAGCCGTTTTAATATCTATTTAATCGAACTCTAGGCTATAAATAATAGCTATAGCGAAAATAGTTTTATATAATATTAGCTTAATAATAGAAGTAAAATTTTTATTAAAATCGATACCGGCTTTCTATTTAAAGCTATAAACGATCTAGCGAGTTTTAAAATATATAATTTTACTATCGGCGTCCCTTTTAATTTTATATATCTATTTACTCCCTAGGAAATATTTTATAGAGGGTAGTAATACCTTAATATATAGTATCTACGTATTATTTTATTCTAATAATACTAGTTCTTTTTTTATAGCTTTACGCTATTTATCGGTATAAAGTAAATCTATAGCTTTTTTATATAACCGGGGTTTAGAAAGGTCTAATATAGTACCTTTTTTTATAGTATTAATAAATATATAGATATTTATAGTTAGATCTAGCGAAGAATAATTATAATTATCTAGTACCCGGAGTTCGGGGTAGTTATATAGGACTTTAACGAGGGATTAAATAGTATAGTCGGTGTATAGGTAAAATATAATAGTCTAAAGATAGGATACCTTAGGCGGCGCTGCTAGTTTCTAGATGGCCTGTTAACACGCTGTTTAAATCATGTTAGTAAAAACATCACGTGATCAAAAATGTCGAGTATGGGCAATACGAATATACCGTAATTAATTACATCTGTTTAAAAAAACATACTGTTTTTTAAAAACAGGCTGTTAGTATTATATTTTAAATTACCGTAAAATATAAAAATCGATCTATCGGCTTATAGATCGACCTCTCGAGATCTAAATCCGACAGGTCTTATCTAGGCTATTTAAATCGCTAAATTAGTTTGAAAAAATTGAAAACCGAGGGATTCGAACCCCGAACCTACCGAATTAACCTAATCTGGACTAGTTTCTAGAGAGATAGAATATTATATACTATTTTAACCCCTAGACTAAAGAGACTTATATATTTATATCCTAACAAACTAACTATATACCTGAATTTTAAATAGTTTTAAATATCAATTCAATATCGTCTTAATATTAAATTAATATTAAATGGATCTTAGGTTTTTTTAAACGAGCTATTAACTCTTAATTAACTAGAAATTGAAAAAACCTAACTGTTATAATTTAATTTAAAGTTCTAGTGAATTGACTGTTAATTATATATTTTTTAAAAACAGCTAATAGTATAAAATAAGCTGTTTTTATAAACGTTTTATTATTTAGAATTCAATATCTATTAGCAGTTTTAAAAAACTGAACTGTTAAAAGGCTGTCAATTCTATATACTATATAACATTGAATTAACAAATAATTAACAGGCCATCTAGAAACTAGCAGCGCCGCCTAAGGTAGTAATTTATTAGAATCTAATTCGGAATTATTAACTTCGGTAATATAAGGTCTAGCGGGTAGATTAGCCGGTAAAAAAGTTTAACTATAGATAAAAGGAATCCGATAAGGTATTAAGGGAGCTATTAGTTTAGATATTAAAAAGAAATTACTAGGTTATAGTTATAACCTCCTAGAATTAGACCCCCTATTAGTACGCTGCCGTTTCCGCGGGGGCTACTATTAAAGTTTATTTTCTAATTCCTTTAACTTCTATAGATCTAATAAATCTAGGTTTTAACCTATTTTTTTATATATTATAGAGGAGGCGCGGACGACTTTATTCTAAAGGTTTAGCAGTTTATAGATAGTATCGCTAAAGTAACCGACTAAGATATATTTATAGCTCCGATTATAGAATTTCCGAATTTTTTTACTATATATTAAATATACTACAGAACCTAAAATACGGAATCGGTTTAAATCTGGAGATTTATTATATTCTTTTTTATATAGGGTTATACCTAGTTTACTACTAGGTAACCGAAAGTATAAAAAGCTAGTAGCTTTAATAAATAGCGGCTAATATTTCTTATTAAGGCCGCTATAAACTAATATAGGATAGGTTTTATATATTAGTATTTATCCGAAATATTTAAAGGTACTATTCTATTATAGATAATTAGGTATAGTAGGTTTCTACTAGATATTTTTATTAGTAAAGCTTTTAGATATAATACGGCTTCTAAATTCGTTATTATTATAAAAATATTTAATAATAAAAATACCTTTTTTATTATAGGCGTAGAAGTAGTTCTAGTATTCTAGAGTTTTAAAGGCGTCTTTTAATTTAGTTCTATAGATACTATAATTCTAGGTATTATTATCTAGGAAGATAAAGATATATTAGCTCCTATTATATATTACTAGAACCTTATCTTTTTAAATAGGACCTATACAGTTAGCGTAAATAAAATTTATTAGGCCGCTACCGGGGCGGATATAGCTCCTATAAAGCTATTTATATTACTTACTTAGAATATATACCTTATAGAAATCGGATTTAGATTTAGAAACTTTAAATAAGTCGATTTCTCTAGATATATTCGCTAATTTATATAAATTCTAGTTATCTAGGTATCCTAGCCGGGTATACTAGATACTTTCTACTTCTACCGATATTTTAGCGAGGGCCTTTAAAGCTATATCGGATATTAATAATAAAGATAAAGATAGAAATAAAGAAAAAATAGAAGAAATAGAAGAAGAAAAAGATTTTACGGGGCCGCGCTATATAGTATTAATATTTATTAGGAATAGACCTTTATATATATAGATAGTTAATATTAAATCCGGAGTACTAAAGCTAAAGCTAAAGCTATTATTATTAATAATTACTTAAGCGCCTATCTTCTGAATTTATAATATTAATAGGAGGTTAGTACCGGACCCGGAGGTATAAAGGATATTATAGAATTCTATAGAGCGGTATTTACTATTAATAAAATAGTTAAATATATACGATTAATCATTCGGATTTTTGATTTTAGTCTTTTACGATTCTAATACTAGAGGCGCTAAACCGATTAGATTATGTAATTATTTAGTACTTAAGTATTTTACCGAGAACTCGAATTAAGGACTCCCGAAAAAGCTAGATCTAGACTAAAATCTAGAAGGAAACCGTAATCTATTTAACCTTAATTAACTTAATTTCCTTTAATCGATCGGGCTAGGCCGGGATAATCTACTATCTAGTCTTCCTATATTTTAAACTCTATAAAAATCGACTAGGGTCGATAGAAAAAACTTAAATATTAAGGTTAGCCTTCGAGGGATTCGAACCCCCGACCTGTAGATTAAGTCTATTAACTCCGAAATAGAGTATTAGATCCGCTAGGCCTCTAGGTTATATAGTATTACCGCTACGCTATCTAGGCTAAAATAGTTAAATATAATAATATTTTTAGTAATCGGTTAAAAGCTAATAGTATTTCTAATACCGGTTATAGATTTATTCTAGATAGGTTTTATAGTAGATTCGATAAATAAGTACTACTAGATAATAGTATAATTATTATAAGTATAGTCGAATATCTATCTATTAATAAAGTCTAGTTTATTTAATAAAGCTAATAAGGCTATAGGAGCTAGAATTATAAAGCTAAAGTTAATAAAGGCCGGTACTACTATAATAAAGTTTAGTAATTTTTTAGATTCGGTAGATTTATTTTTAGATTTATTATCTTTAGATTTATTATTTTTACTATCTTTACTATCCTTTCTTTTATCTTTATTTCTATTACTATTACCTTTCTAGTATTTATTATTACTATTCTTCTATTTTACTACTATCTAAACCTTTTTTAATTTAGAATAAAAATTATAATAGGTTTTTTTTATATAGCTATTTTAATTATAGTAGGAATAGTAGTTAACTTCGATAATTCGTTTATTTAGATTATTTATAGATAGGAAAGCCTTAGTTCTAGTAGTAGTAGACTCTATACTACTATATTAGTAATATTCTTTATTAATAGAAATACTAATAGTTTCGTCTAGAGTAACTATTTTCTATTTTTATTTATTTTTATTACTAATAATAATATTACTTTAGATAAACGAGGTCTAAAAGTATCTAAAAATAGTTTTAAAATTCTAAAAGAATTTTAAAATAAAAAGACTTTCTAAAATAATAATATCTATAGCTAGAACTTAAATAATAAACTCGTAAAATTTAGCTATATAAATTTCTATACTTTCGAAAGAACTATTATAATAGAAGGTATCTAGCTAGGTTTTAAATCCTATAAGCTTACCGGTACTATAGATTCTATATTATATTTAGAATTTATCTAGTATCTTTTTAATATCTAATATAATATTTTTAATAAGATTTTTAATATTAGTATTATAGGTTATTTTAATTACTATATAGGTATATTTTATATATTCTTCCTTATAATTAAAAGGAATCGGAGGTAAAAAACCTTTAATAATAGTTTAGAAATTATTAAAAATAAAATAGACTATATATATTTCTTCCTAATTTTTATAATTTAAATAGGTTTTAAGCTTCGGAACTATATTAATAGAATAGCCGAAACCCTTTAGCTTAATATTATCTATTATTAATATTATAGAAATAGATATATTATTAAATTTAATACTAGATAGAATAGTATTATAAAAAAAATAAATCGGAAAGAAAATCTAAAAATAAATACCCGGGAAATATAATAATTTTAAGGTCGAATAAATTACTCGGGTCCAGAAGTATTAGAAGGGGACTAAAAGCTATAAAAAAGTCCGGATTATTTTCGGATATAATAAAAAGAAATTTTAATAGAAAAAAATAATTAAAATCCGAATATAGATAGCTCTAGATAATAAAATAGTTTTACTATTAGTTATAGAAAAGCCTATAGTTTTTAATAAAAAATTAGAAGTTATAGGCGGTTTAGTTTACCCGGAGGTTTTTAGGAAATCTTTAAAAGAAATATTATTTAAAACTTTTAAAGTTATAAGAATTAGTATAAAGCTTTAATAATAATAATAATAGTATAGAAATAGATATAAGGTTTAGAATAGATTAAATAAAGCTTTAAAAGTTAAAATAATATAATAATAATAGTTTTTAATAATAAATAGGAAGCTTCGAGTTTTTATATTATTTAGGACTAGACGATAATATAGCTAGTAAAGCCGAAAGCTAGGCTTAATAATTCTAGTTCTAAAAGCAAGCGGTAATTATTTTAGAAATAATAGATATTTATTTAGACTATTAGGAGATTAGGAAAAAATATAATAGCTAGAAATATAATCTATTAGCCTTCTATTTTATAGAAATTCTAGTTTATACTAAATTAGCTAGATAGTCGTTTTCTATATTTATTATAATAGTAGAAGCTATCTAGATTACTATAGCGCCTATATAGAGCTAGATAGAATTAGCTAGAGCGCCCTATATAATAATTCGTAGTAAAGTTTCCTATATATATACTAGCCTTTTATATTAGTATAGTAATATACCTATATAATATATAGTAGTAGTAATATATCTATTTATAGTAATTAGCGATTTAATAATTCTATCTAAAAGTAAAGAGGTTAGTAGTTTAAACGGCTAGAAGTTATAAAATAAAATAAAAAAGGGGGTCTATTTAGCTATTTATAATTTCGGTAGTTACCGGGGTACTTATAGATAATATAGCTATAGACTTTATTATTCGCTGTATTAGATACTTTATACGGTTTAATAATATATATTAAATTCGGATTCGGAAAGATAAATAGATAGATTTAATAGTTATTTAAAAAGATATTAAATATAAAGATATAATATTTATAAATAATAATAACTATTATAAACTAACTCGGCTAGAGCTTCCGGATTAATAATTTATTAAAATTATATATATAGAATATTAAGCTTTTTTTTACTAAAATAGGTTTTCGCCTAAACTAAATATATAAAAAGGAAGTAGTAGGGCTTTAGCGCTATAAGCTACTAGATCTAATTAGTACTAGTATCTTTAGTACTTTAGTATAGCTATTATATATAATATATATTTCTAATATTTCTTTTTCCGACTTAAATATTTATAGAGATTTTTTATTAATAATATTATTTTTTAGTATAAGTATAGCTTCGATCTATCTCTATTCTAGTATAAATTATAAAATAATCAGGTCCTAGATATTAGAATTAGTAATATTCTCGAATAAATTATTAGTTATTTAAATTATATACTATAAATAATATATTAATATAATTTAAAATTAAAGTATTTAAATATATACTATATTCCCCCTATTAATTATATTACCTAAGATCTCTATAGTATAATTATTAATTACTAGTTAGATATCGGTATTTTCCCGGTCTAGCTATTTATACTAGATTTATATTTTATTATCTTTATTTTATTACCTTTTCGACCTCTTCTATAATACTATATACTAATTTCTAGGACTACTTATATATATTATATAGAATTAGGTTTCGTATATTCCGATTTATAGTAGAAAATAATCGAAATAGATAAAAAGAAAAAAGTATTAATATAGGAAGCTATCGAGTTATTAGATAGCTAATAATAATAGAGTAATAGCTTAATAATAATTAAAGAAAAGTAAAGTAGATATAAAAAGAGGAATAAAATTATAAATAGAATATTTAAATTAATAGGGAAGATAAAATAAAATTTAATAATTATATTTCTAGAAAATATTATATAGCTTTATACTTCTAGAAATATTATAAAGCCTTATATCTATAATATTATAATTATAGAAGCCTATAATTTCGTTTTTTAAATATATTAGTCCTATCTATAGTATATCTAGCTACCTACCGCCGGATATAAATATCTAGCGCCTATTAATTTATTAATTCCCTATCGATCTCTATTATTTCTATATTCTATCTATTACCCTTCTATAACTATCTATCGGCGATAATATAGACCTCGCTAATATCGATAAAACTATTAGATACGACTTTAATTTCTTTAATACTAAAAAAAATCTATAAATATAGTAATAAAAAAAGATATTTTTAAATAAACTATAAATAAATTATATCTATTACTATTTCCCGATATTATATATAGCCAGATATTAAGCTATAAGACCTTTTTAAATACTAGTAGAATATTATAATAGTTTATAGAAATATATACTAGCTATACTACGGAGATACTAATAGAAGGGTTTTCCGGAAAATAAAAAAATAGGTAAAAAAGGCTAAAAGTTAACTAGAAATACGCTTCTAGAATAGTAGTCGTCTTACTTCTAGGATATATATAAAATAAGAATTAATAATAAATAGATTAAAATCTATAAAAGGTTAGAAAAAAGAGTTAGATAATAATATATAAATAAGGACTAAAATAGTAATATTAAATAAATACTAAAGCTGCTAAAATTTATTAAACTATAATTCTATCTTTCTACTACTTCTACTATTTTTTTATTCTAGCTATTTTAATTTCCTTCCTTATATATATAATTAATTATTCGGATTTTTAATTTTAGTCTTTTATAATTCTAATACTAGAGGTACTAAACTAATTAGATTATATAATTATTTAGTACTTAAGTATTTTACCGAGAACTCGAATTAAGGACTTCCGAAAAAGCTAGATCTAGACTAAAACCTAGAAGGAAACCGTAATCTATTTAACTTTAATTAACTTAATTTCCTTCGATCGATCGGGCTAGACCGGGATAATCTACTATCTAGTCTTCCTATATTTTAAACTCTATAAAAATCGACTAGGGTCGATAGAAAAAACTTAAGTATTAGGGTTAGCTTTCGAGGGATTCGAACCCCCGACCCGTAGATTAAATCCGTTAACTCCGAAATAGAGTATTAGATCCGCTAGGCCTCCAGGTCACGCAGTGTTGCCGCTGCGCTACCCAGGCCATAATATTTAGATATTAATTCTAATATAGACTATTTAGCTATAAACTATTATAGATAGCTATTTACTACTTTAAATATATCTTTTGCCCGATTTTAATAGATTAAAGCTAATTTTATTAGTAGCTACTTATTTAGATTTAGGTCTAAAAATTTATATTTTCTATTACTATAATTTTTTTAAATAACTATCCCGGGTTCCGAAACTAGTAGCGGATATAGTTTATTTTTAATACAATATTTATATTAATTAGCTTTATATTCGGTACCTTTATCTACTTATATCTAGCTATTACGAAATCGAATTCTAAAACTAGAATCTATTACGGCTTTATATATATAACTATTGAAATTTTCTAATATAGGTTAGCCTATATCTATAGCCGATATGAAAAGTAGATTTATATATAGAAAAAATATCGGTCCGTTTTTTTCTAATAGATATAATTTATATAGAAACCTTTTATAACTCTATCTATAATAGTATAATTCCGGAATATTCTACTAGAACCTTTATAGAATATATATAGATAGACCGCTATATTTCTAAAAATATATATTAAAATAGTTTCCGAATTTTTTTATTTTTTTCATTTTCTATATAAATTCTTTATCGGTTGTTTTTATTAAACGGGGTTACTGTCTCGGTCTATTAAAATCTAGTTATTAAATTAGATCTAATTACTATTCCGAGTATTTAAATATATTATTAGAATATATTTAGCTTCTAATTTTAGACGGTTTTAGAAAAGTTTATATTCGATTTCGGCTTTATTATTAGAATTCGATCTTTTTTCTATTTTAGAACGACGGCGTTTTTTCCGTATTAGATCTATTTCTAATTCTACTTTTTTAAAATCTATTACTATAAAGCTATTATAGTAAATTATATCATTTTTTAAAAATAGATTATAGAATATTAATTCGGAAATAATAGCTTTCTATAAAATTAGAATATAGCTCGCTTCGGGTATAAAAATTAATTTCGAAAAAATAATTCCGAATAATTCGATAGTATCTATTATAGACCTTTTAAAATATTTATAAAGTAGATTTACGACTTTATAATTATTTATAATTAGAGTCTTAATATTTTCTAATATAGATACTAGTACCGATTTAAGTTCTATATTCTTTTAAATAATTAAATTAACTAAAGATTCGACTTTTAAAACTACTATATTTATCTTTTTTAATTTCTTTATTAATTTTCTTTCTAGATTCGGTAAATTCTTTTCTATAATTTAGAAAAAAATCGGGATTATCCGCCAGAAAAGGAGGTAATCTATAAATATAAATCTGCTCTAATCGGTATTAGTTCCGGTATTCTATATTGATAGTTCTTTTATATTATCTAGATTAAGTCCGTCTAAGACTATTAATATAGTATCGAGCTTTATAGTAAAAGTAGATTCGGAAGGTTTATCGGATTCTATTAATATAGAAGTTTATTTTTTTATTTTAACTTTTTTTAAAATATCTATTTATTCTAGAATATTATTATACCGAATGGATTAAAATCTAAATTTAGGCTATATATTAACTAATACTATAATAATCTCCGATTTTATAATTAAATAGTAGATACGGGTCCGATACTAATAATTTAATAGATTTATAGCTTTTTTATACTATTTCTATAATAATAATTCCTAAAACTACAAAATTTTTTTTTTTTAATTTTTAATTTAAAAATAAAAATTAATAAAAATCTTAGACTAAAGATTTTTAGAAGGACGTTTATATCGTATTTTCTACTATTACTAAGGCCCTAGGGATTAGAGAGATACGCGCTAGATCTAAAAGGATAAAAAAATAAAAAAGATAGAAAAAGCATTTTAAAATATATTATAGATTAGACGAAATCTTTTTAATACTAAAAATAGCTTTAAAATCGTTTTTTTAACGGTTTTTAAAATAGAGTTTTAACGAGTCCGGAAGCTATATAGGGCCGATAATAGACTATAAAGCAAAATACGAACGAGTAGAATATATCGGTCCGATCTAGCGACGGGCTCGTATTTATATATCGTAATATAATCTATATTCTGTTTTTTATAGAATTTATATTTAGTATTAGACTATTTCTTACCGTATTTATCGTTTATAACTAGTTTAGATTTTATAGATAGTAGTTTTATTTCAGATAAAATAGACAGTATATTAAAGAATATAGTAGAATAATATAATTAGTAGCTATAGAATTATTAAAGGATTAAATATATTATAGTAGTAGAATATACTAAAAGTTTATAAAAATATATAAATTCGTTTAAAATTCTAACTTTCTAACTATAGTATAGCCGACGATTATTTAAATAATTTTACCTTACTTTTAATTTTCTATTCTTTAATAATCAACTACTTTAATTAGATACTAATATACTATATACCGTACTTTATTATATTTTATTCTATCACTTTAGGTAGCGCCTCTGTTTTAACCATGGCCTGTCAACAGTATGCTGATATTATATTTATCGTAATATTATATTAATAAGGCTCTGACAGGCCGTATTAAACGAATATACCGCCTACGTTATATTCTATAAAATCTAATATATAAAAATATAGAACATTTTTAAAGATATATAGTTAAGTACTACTACTAGATAATATTTATAGAAACTATATAGTAGAAAATATTATATTCTGCTAGGATATTATATAATTTCTAAATCGCTATCTAGTTGCTATTTTTAATATATTTAGCCTAATATACTATTAACAGGCTATAAACTATATACTATAACCTTGGTATATAGAAAATATCTACCTAAAGTCTATTATCTTTTCCGTTTCCTTTCTAAAATATCTAAAATAGGTAATATTTAGATTTTTAAACGGTCGATATTATAGTATTTTATCTGGCTATATACGTAAACGTCTAGATAGTAAATAATTAAGGTATTATATTATTAAGGTAGTCACCTCCTAGCTATCTATATATAGCCTATCTATAGTAAGTAGTAAAATATATTATATAGATAAATAAAGCCTATTATATAGATATAGAAATGGCCTATTAAATCTATATACTAACCTTATTACGTAAGCTATATCCTATAATCTCCTAGAGCTCCGATAA
The DNA here is from genome assembly GCA_011316305.1 of Rusavskia elegans. NCBI lineage: Eukaryota > Fungi > Ascomycota > Lecanoromycetes > Teloschistales > Teloschistaceae > Rusavskia > Rusavskia elegans. The sequence goes on from SAUG01000134.1 coordinate 77,270, forward strand.
AGATACTAATAAAAGGAGAAAAATCTATATTTATTTCTTAGCTTCCGATAGCGACGCCCCTGGTTTCTATTTTTATAAATAGTATCTTTAGTATCTTTATAATTTAGCTCTTTAATATAATTATTTATACGAGTCTAATTACTACTTTAAAATCCCTTTTACTATCTATAATTATCTATAGAATTAGTATTTTAGAGCTCTTTCAGAAGGTTGCCGATCTACGCCTAGTTATTATTATTATTAGGAAGAGTATATTCGGCAGTAGTCTTTTTAATATACTTCGGCTTCTATATAATTTAAACGAGGTCTAAACTTATAATTTTAAAACGTTCGGACTAAGCTATAATATTAAATTAAACTAGGATATTATCCCGGCTATATTTATAGTAGACGATAGTATTAGAATCCGCCTACTAATCTAGTATTAATTCAATCCTCGCTATAAAATTAACGTAGATATCTAAGATACGATTATTCGGGTTAGTTTAAAAATATCCCGAAAATATTAAAATAAATAAAGGAAAAAAGTAGTAGAATATACTCTAGAATATATAAAAGGCTTTAATAGATAATATAGCAGTTTTAATAATATTAATAGTAGACGGAGTAAAATTAAAGATATATACGAAAAAGGATAAAGAATAATATTTTATAAATTATAGACCTAGCTATTTATAATTCGTAATTTAGATAATAGTATTTATATTATCTTTAGCGATATATTACCGAACTTTCTCCTAAAATCTATTAGTACTAGACTTATTATATATAAATTAGATATATCTATAACTATATTATCTATTAAAGTACGCTTCTAATTAGAAATATTCTAGTAGATTTTTATCTTACTTTTATTCTATTTCTAGTTAGTACTTTTAATTATAGAATTCTATACGCCGGTAATTAATTAGTATATAGGATTAAGGTTTAAATATTAAAAGAAATAAATATAATAATTATTCTATAACTCTATTAATTTCGCCTTTATATTATCGGTAAAATATAAATATTATATTATATCGGCTATATTATTTAGTTCTATAACTATTTACTTCTTTTTTTTCTTATTAGACTTCTTAGATATAGTCGGCGATCTTTATTAATTATTATTTTCTAATTTAGCGTCTAGACTGCCGAATATAGAAGTAGACTATAATATATATTAGTAGAGATATACTATTATTAGATTAGGAGATAAAAAATATTATATAGCTCGATAGGGGCTAAAAAAGCTACCGGTAGGAATAGATATTCTATAGATTTAAACGGCAGGGAGACTTTAATAAATACCCGAAATATTAGGAAAAACCTTAGTAATAGGCTTAATCTAAAGTATTTTTTTAAGGTTTAGAACTTTATTAGATATCTTCGAAATAATAATATATTTAGATAAAGGCCTAGAATTTCTTTTCGGTAGATTTAGAAAATTATATTCCTAGTTATTAGATAGCTTTTTAGTACTACTAATATCGATATAATCTGTAATTTTAATCTATATAGTATCGAGTTAGTAACTAGACTACTATCCTAGATAGAGTTAGAATTAAAATAAAGATAGTTTTATTTTTTTAGATATCGAGATCTATAGTTAACTTTCGGTTATTCTTTTTTTCTTTTTCTACGAAGGGATAAGATACTATATCTAGAAGTTATTATCGTCTTTATTATTCTTTCGGGAATACTAATAGGGTATATTAGTAGATCGAGCTATAATAATAAAGTAAGAGAAAATAGCTTCGAAAAAATAGGCCGAATAGTAGTAATCTCGATTTTAAATACTAATAATAAGGATAGGAAGCTAGAGATATAGATAATAATACCGAAAAACTTAATTAACGAATATATATTTTAAAGGAAAAGTAGCTATAATAAATATAGGCTATTAATAGTAGACTTTAAATAATTTTAGGAGCTTTATAATATAAAGAAAAGAGCGGTAATATATAGGTTAAAATACTAGAAAATTAGATAGAAAACTTTATTTTACTAAAGCCGACTCTATAAATATATTCTAGATATTATAAGAAATCCTTTATATATTCTAGAAGACTACTAATTTAATACGTATTACCATTTTTTATTATAATAATTAGAAATTATCTATATAGCTTTAAATTTTAAAATTCTATTCTTTTACTAATAATTTTTATAGTACCTATTATTACTTATCGGTATATTATAGTATTTAGAACCTTTATAGGATTTTCGACCTACGTATAAATAGTCCCCTTTATCTAATAGTTACCTAAAGGTTACTAAAACTTTTCGAGTTAATTATATACGGCGCTAGTAAGGTTATATAGTACTAGTAAGGTTAGTAGCGATACGGCTATATAGCGGTTAGATTTAGAATTTTTATATCTATTTTACCTAACTTTTATTATTTTAGCGCCTCCTTCTACGAATTCTAATATCTCCTTTTAATATTTCCCTCGATATTCTACTATCCTAGCTTCCCTTTTTAAAACCTTAATAAATACTAGATACTATCTACCCTTTTAGAAAAATCTAAATAAGTATACTAATAATTATTATAGCCCTTTAAAAGATTATCTTTTTTTATTAATAGATAGAATCTATTTTAGCTTTTCTCCTCCCTTTAGCTATAATCTATAATATCCTGCTATCGATACGCTAACGCTACCTATAACTATATAATTTATTATTATCCGGTTTAACCTTCTAGTTCCGTAATTTAGAATAGTCTATATAGAAGCGAAAGCGGTTTATAAAATAGTTATCGTAAATATAGTATATACCGTTACTATAAAAAAGATTTTTATAGTAGCTAAATCGATAGGATAAAAAAGATAAAGAGGATAAAAATAACCTATTATTAGCTATAGATAAGGAGAATATTCGTCTATATACTAATATCGCGACTAAATTATTTATAAATCTCTCCTATTTTATATTAAGATTATACTGATTCTATATATAGAGCGCTATATCTATAAATAATAAACTCTTTAAAACTATTAAAAAAGTACTAGCCGATAACTATTTTATCGATACTTTAAATAACTATAGTAATAATAAAGATTATCTAGGATTTATAGAAGTAGAGGAATTTCTAGTAGAGTTTAAAGATATATTTTTACTAGAATATATACTACCGTAGCAAGATAATTTTTATAAAGAATATAAAGCTGATAATAACGATAATAATAATAATAATACCGAAGATATTACTCTATTTAAAGTAATAGAGGCCGAGTAGGAATTACCTCCTATATATAGAAGTTCTACTACTATAGTTCTAAATAATTCCGAAAAAATTCCCTATACTCGGTTAAAAATACTATTATTATAATCTAAAATAGCTTTCGCGATATAATATTAGATTACCGGGATTATAAACTATTAGTATATTTATTTAATAGAAGTTTATAGTCTATTAGACGATTTTAATAAGATTCGCAGCCTTCTTCGATCGGTTATAATATTTAAAAAGTATTTTAAAAGGTAGTTTTTACTCCTATTATTATAGCGGTATATCTTTAAATTTAGGCTAGAAAAACTGCCTACTATAATACCTACCGAAAAATAATAGAAAAAAAAGGTAAAGAAATTATTTATAGGCTTTTAAACGTTTATATATTTCTTTAATCTAGTTAAATTTTTCCGAGTTATACTTTTATTTTAGTAATTTAGAAATAAAATATATATTAGTATAGAATATTTTATTAATATTCTATCCGAGTTCTATTATTCTATAACTTGGTTTACGTCTATTTATTTATATTCTAGGGAGTTCGCTAGATATCCTAATAGCGTTCTAATTTTCCTATCGGATATAGTCTCTTTATAATATTTAGATAGGTTTTATTTATACTAGCAAGCGTCTCGACTATACTTTAGCTATATTTTTATAGTTAGGAAAAATTTCGCCGAAAGTACTACTAATTTAATTTTCCTTTATATTTAAAAGTTTTATAATAGCGCTTCTTTTATAATTAGTCGAAAGTTTAACTCTATATATCTAGAATATTAATCTAAGGAATTATTTCTAGCCGAAAAAGATTTCTACTATATATCGCCTAGGTATATTATAGATAGAATTCGAGATATTTATTTCGATTATTACTTTAAAAGGCCTACTATAAAGTAATTAGTTAAATATAACGTTTAATTAGTCGTTTATAATACTATTATTCTATTAATAATTTAATTAAATCCTCTATAGCTATTATTACTAACCCGAAGAGAATTAGAATTAGTAATATATAGGCGCCTATAACTAGAGCTTTTCTCGTTTTAAAAAAGTTTATTTATAACTTTATTAATTTTTATTAATTTATTCGGGGTATACCGTAATATATATAGGTTTTTAATAGGAGTTAATATTACTATTATAGCTTTAGATTAGTAAAAAAAAAAGAGGAAAGCTAATATATTTCTATTTAGTATATATTTCTTTATCTTTTTATTATTTAATCGATTTAAATATATACTAACGATTATTCAGCTATAGGACCGTATACTAGTAACTTTATAGACGTTATTTAAATACTACAGCCTGGTTTTAGTTATTTCGATAAAGAAATTATTCTGCCGATTAATAGTTGAAATATTCTAGTCTATATATATATAATAGTATTTATAAATATTTAGTATCTAGTAATTAAATATAGTCGTTAATTATCTATTCGCTAATTATTCTATAGCCGATATATTATAGTAATATAATAACTCTACTATAATATTACTACTAGCGAATAGAGATTATCTTAAATATTTTATTACTAAAAATAAAAAAGCCGATTTAACTTTCGATATATATTTTAATAGGCGGACTTATTATAGAGTTTTAAAAGAATATAAAAAAGGCGATAAATTAATATAGGCTAGTAAAATTAAAGGTAATATTTACTTTAAAAGCTTTAGAATAAAAGCCGAATAGATTCCTTTAATTTATATTACTCTATTACTCGATCTAATATATAGTCGTCTATTTAATACTATATATTCCGAATATACTAGTATTTCGAAATAATTTTAGAAAATTAATATCTATTATTCGTCTATCTAAAATAATTTAAAATATTAATTACTATTTAGTTACTTTTCGAAGCTATTTTTATTCTTTAAATCTAATATAAGTACTGCTATAAACTACGCCGTTTTCCCTTTCTACTATTATAGGCTAAACTATAATCGCCTTTTTATTACTTCTAGAATTATAGAATATAGAAATATACCCGTCTATCTATTATTAATTCCTTTTTTTTCTATATTTAACTAAAACTCGAATATATTAAGTCTTATTATATCGAAGCCTTAAAAGTTACTATAGTTAAATATTTTAGTTTTAACGCTGTCGATTATATTATCTACTATTATAGTAATATTACTAGAAGTAATACTATTATTCTAGCTCTAGGAATTCGCCCTATAGACTGCTTTAACTTTAATTAATATTTTAAAGAAAATAGGAAATTATTTTAGAGATTCTTCGAATATACTATTCTAGCTTTTATTTTAATATTTTACCGCGGAGTAATTCCTATATTTTATTAACTAACGATATCTATATTCCTATTTTATTAAAACTCTATTAATTTTCGCGACGAGCTAAACTAGGCCGACTATAATAAAAAAACTCTTTTATAAATCGACTAATTTAGTAAAACTTTTATTATAGATAGCGATACCTCGAAAAAAGCTAAAATATTTCTTAATATCTAAAGTTACTCTAATATATATATCGCTTTCTATTATATAGATATTACTACTAAATACGCTATTCTAAATAATATTATAATATTTATAGATAAAAATAAATATCGGTATATTTTCTAGTATTTATATACTTTCTTATTATTTATTAAATATTACTATTTTAATATTTATCCAGTTTTTATAAGAGTATAGTTACTTCTAAACTATCGGCTAATTCTAATAGTAGCTATAAATTAGAAATCTTAAAAACTAATAAATATAATATTATTAAACCCCTATTTTAAAAAGAAAGCGTGTAGTAATATTTTAGATTTATTTTTATAAGTTTCTATAAAATAGAGCCGATATTAATATAAAGTATTATAGCTATCTACTAACGCTATCTATTATTTCTAAATATATTACTATCTATTTCAGAATAGAGAAAAGTAGATATAGAAATTAAAGAAATAAGAATAAAAATAGTCGAAAATAAAAAATATTAAAAGCTACTAGCTATCGGAATATTAAAAGCAGGCTATATAAAACGGAACTATAGATAGCCGGTTATATTAAATACTATTATAATAGATATCGATTTTTTTTTCTTTTTATAAAAGATATATAATTAGGAATATAACGAGTTATATATTATTCTATCTAATACGCGTATATAATAGTCTTCGAAATTTAGTTTTATAGATCTATAAATTATTTTATTTATTAGATATTTTCTCTATTAGAATTTCCTATTCTATAGTCGAGGTTTAGAAATCGCTATTAGAATTAAAGTATATAGGTAAAAGTATATACTAATATTTATTTAGTAAGTCCTAATATTATATTATATTTAAAGTTAGAGATTTTATTATCGTCTATAAATAAATTAGACGTATCGATAGGATTTTCTTATATAATTATTTAAATATTTATCGGATATTATTTATTCGGATAATAATAATTAAAGGTTTTAGTAAAGAATACTAGGATCCCGTCCTATAAATCCTATATATAAAGCTATCTTAAATAGTTAATAATATAGAACTATCGGATATAGGTTCGAAAAAGAACTATATTATTCCTATACGCTAGCGGAAAAGAAATAGAAAGAATATTTTAGAATATAGCGGTAATATTTTTTTTCTATATTATAATTTCGATATTTAATTTATATAGATATCCTATCTAATAGTTAGTATTTTATATATTTTCTAGGCTCTATATTTTCTTTCTATCGGCGAAATAATAAATTAAAAAGATATATTATAGAGTAATCGGGTTTCGTTATTATAAAAATTATTATTATTTTAAAGATATCTATTTATATTTTCTAAATATTTAATATATCTAATATTACTAAACATTTTATCCTATAGACTTTTAATCTATAGATTTTTTTAAAACTATAGAAAATTTTTATTATAGGAAATAGAAATATATATATATTGTATCTTCTATATTTTTACTATATTCGTTTTTCTACTAGCCGACGAATACCTTTAAATATTTATCTACGTCTATCTAGTACTGTTTAATACCTTGTAAATATAATCTATATATATAATATTTATATAAAATACGTATTTTAATAAGCTATAAATAAAGCTTTTCTATATATTTTTTTCTAGTAATTTTTAAACTTATTTTTTCTATCGGCTATAATTCTAGATATATCGATAGAGAATCTAATAGAGCCTTTTAAAAAGGTAATTTAAATATATTAATACTACTAGCTAATAACCGTAATATAAATTATATAGGGTTGGCGATATATAAAATATAGATAATAGCGACGATAAAATATCTTAGCGACGATAATAAAATATAGGAGATAAATAACCTTTCTATATATCTATTATAATTATTCGAATATCGTATAACTAACCTAGAAAGCAGGATTTCCTTTTAAAATACTATTTTTATAGCTTTAATCTTGCCGAAACCTTAATACTATAGATATATATTATAAATACCGAAAATTATATATTAATACTCTTTTATTAATATTTTCTATAGGACGCGTCGCCCGATTACGAATTAATATAATATATTATATCTTTTCTAGCGTATTAGAATAGAACTAGCTACCCGGGTTTACTATCTAGTTACTATATAGCTAGGCCTTCCCGCAGGCTATCGTTAGATACCCGGCGGCTATTAAATATATATAGCTATATAAAACGTTTAGATTTAGTAGAAAAATAGTAAGGTATTATAGCTTTTCTATAGCTATCTAGTTATTTTCCTTTATTTTCTTTTTCCTTTTTCCTTCCGCCCTGTTCCTCTTACTTTTTCTTCTCTTTTTTTTTTTCCTCCTTTTCCTCTCTCTTCTTTTTTTTCTTTTTCTTTATCTTCTTTTTTAATATCTATTATTCTCTTCGGATTATTCTAAAATATTATAGAGTAATATAATAATCGGATATAAAAATAGATTTTTTTAAAAAGTAATCTATTTCTTTTTTAGATATTTTTTTTTTAAACTATTTTCTATATATTATATTATTATTATAACTACTATTATCTATTATAGATTTAAAAATATCTTTAGGCTTTAGTTTTTAGATATACTAACGTATATATAGGATCCGTAGGTAACGATAATAATAATAATAAATACGGCAGAATAGCAGAATATATATCGAGTACTAAAATAATATAATATAGCTAATATATTTATAGCGATCAATATATCTAGAAAAATAAAAAAGTAGGATATATTATTTAAATATATTACCTTTTCTTCCGAGTTTTAAATATAACGGTACTAATAATATTTTATAGATAAATACCTAATATTATCGCGAGTAAACGGTATTTTAAAAATTTATATAAGAAATAGTATATACCGATTTCTATTTCTAATTCTAATTATTATTTTATATTTCTAGAAAAATTAATATTTAATCGCTTTTCTATATAAAATTCTATATACGAGGAAAATAGTAGATTTAGTAGATATTATAGTAAAGGTAAATAGTATTAGATATATCTTTACCGGAATAGCGCTAATTCCGGAATTTCTCTATTACTAATAAAGTTATTATTTGATAATATATATAAATATTGCGATACTATATAAAAGTATTAGCTATAAGATTTATAGTTCGTTCCCCTGTTCTAAAAGCTTTATTAAACTGATACGTCGATAAACGGAAGATATCTATTAAATAAATATAAAGAATTTAATTTAATTAATCGTATATAAAAAGAGATGATAGATAGAGATTTACGATACTGATTATAATAGTATTTAATATTATTAAAAGGTAATAAGATTTCCGGATATAGACGATATATTTTATAGAATAGTATAAAATTTATAACTAGTAAAAGATTCGAGATAGACGGAAGGTATTTAGGTAAATATATAGAAGGTATTATATTATAATTCAGAATAATATAAATACTATCTTTTAACTTTATTATAATATCTGAATAGCGTACTGTAGATATTATCGAAGGCGAGTAAACTTTAAATTAATTTTAAATACTTTAAAATATAATATTATTCTATAATAGTATATTTTCAAAACTCTATCTATAGATATAATATAGATAAAATATTAGAATACTGTCGCGCTTAATATATATTTATAGTAGTATTCTATAGCGATAAAATATAATATATAATATAATATATATTAATAGATATTATAGCGTATATAATATCCGTATTACCTATACTCGACATTTTTTACTACGTTATATTATCAAAAATATTATACGGAGAGGCTGCTGACAGGCTGTCTAGAGATATAAAGGGCCATCTAAAATATTAATTTTTCTTTTCTTTTATTTATTATAGCGTAATATATAGTACGTATAAATCTAAATAGAAATAATATATTAAAATAATATAATTAATCGTATAATAACGCTGAAACTATTCTAGATAAGAAATTAATTTCGTTCTATAAAAGTATAGCGAAAACTCGAAAAAATAGAATCGGAAAAGATAAAAGAAAAAATAAAAGAAAATCTTATAATATTATAGTACCGGTAATATTCTAAAATAATATATTCTAAATCGTTTAGTTAATAATCTATTGAAAAATAAATAAATAGAAATCTAAAACCGTTATTTTTTAAAAAATCTATAGATACTAGAAAGGCTTCGAACCTTTTATTTCTAAAATACCTTTTACTAGACTATATTACGGAATCTTTACCGACGTCGCTATCGTAAATATAAATAGAAAGATCGATATAATATAAAATATAAGGTTAATAGTTCTATAGAATACGATAGAAAAATATATAATTACTTTTCTAATAAGTAAATATATTACTTTACTATATTATTATATTTATCCGACTATATATATTTATTATAGATATTTAACTAGCCGTAATCGATATTAAACGTATTACTATTTAGTAGATAAACGTTTAGTTTATTGAAAGATTAATATAAAATCTAGAAATATAGCCGGAAATATAATAATAGCTAGTTAATAATAAATTCAAAAAAATTAAAAGTTCTGGAAAAAAGATATATATTTATAGAATTATTTAGAAAAAAAATAATACTATTATATAGTACCGATATTAAAGCTGATATTAATAGGTAATTATTATATAAACTAGTATTAAATAGAATATATTACCGTTTTATATTATCTATAATTATTTTTATATTTAATTATCGAATATAATTACGAGTTTTATCGGATCGGATTTTTAAATCGGATTTTTAGATTAAAATCTATAATTTAATCTAAAAATCGGATTAGAATCTATAATCCGACCCGACCGTTTAACGGGTCGAACTCGAATCGGATTACTAAAATCGGGTCGGACATCTAACGATTCGACGGAAATTTGATCCGAACCGGCCAGTTTACCGCGTATTAAAATATAAATATATATATATAGTTTATAAATAATATTAAATAAAAGTTCTCATAAATATAATCGAATTTGAATCTAATATAATTATTCGGAACGATACGGTTCCGACGCGCTAGTAATAATATAATAATATTTTATTTAATAGAAATTCTAATTTTCTCTACTTTATATATTGGAATATTTTTTTTTATTTATACGATTTTTTATTTATATATATATATAGATATGTTTTTTCTACTATATATTAGATATCTTTGTTATATAACTAGTAGTAAAAGTAATATAAATTGTTTAAATCCTATTTTCGAATATTTAAAAGATTACTTTATTAATACCTACGCTAAATATCGGGAAAATAAAAAAGATATCTTTAAATATAAAATAGTATAGCTTTTTCTATTATATTAGTTTAAAATTAACTATAATAGATTTTTTATATCTTCGATTCGGCTATTAGATAATTAATTAACGCGTATCGATTTATAGTATAAAATAGTAAGAAACTTTTTCTAGACAACTATAAAATTGTAATAAAATTTATTTTAAATATTACTAATATTTTAAATTATATTTCTTTTTTTAATATAATATTTTATAATTTTATATATAAATTCGATTTTTTAAAATATTTTATAGAAACTTTAATTTCAATATTTTAGTATCTGGAAATCTATAAATATATTAATAAAAATCTAACCCGAAAAAACGCTATTATATAAACTAAATAGGCTTTTCTAGAAACGGAATTCCGAAAATTTAAATTCTAACAGCTTACTACTATACTTTTTTCTTCTAGTTTACTATTTTATAATTTCGGATCTTTACGTGGTTTTATTTCGCTATTACTATTTCTATTTATCTTTCGCTTTTATCGCGAAAGCTCCGCCCCGCTAGTAATATCTAGATCTTTTTTTTTAAAAGAGATATTACTAGTATCCTAGCGGTGGCTCCGACGTCTATAGCTATATTATACTCGACGGCAGTAAATCTAGATTTCTTTAATATAATCTACGATTTTCTAAACGAGATAGCTAGTTATTAATATACTATTATAAAATCGGGTAATACTTTTTAAATTATAGTACTTTCGACTATAGAACGATATAAATACTATATATTCCTTCTTTATACTATCTATAATACTATAAATAAAATTCTTTCAATTCGAACTTCTATAATTAGATATTTTATATTAATAATCGTATAAAATACGCTACTAATCGAAATTTTATTATAGAAATCTATATTTCTATTATCTATCGGCCGATCTCTATTTAAAATAGTATTAACCTCTATAATATAGAACTTTTCACTATTCAGCGGAGTATTTAACGATAATAAAAAACTATATCGAGTTACCCCTCTATATATAATAACGGAAAAGATAAAAATATTATTTTCTATAGCTTTTTTTTAGTTTCTATTAATTAACCTTTTCGCGTATAGTAAAGGAAGAGCTAGAGATTTTATTCTCTATAATTTCTTTTTAATTTCTATTAATTCTTTTATATATAGCTTTAAAGGCGCCGGAGATATCCGGATTCTAATTTCTAGAAGTTAAAACTATCGATATTCCGGCCTTTTAGACGGGTTTCTTACTATATAGTCTAATATCTTTCGATATTTTTAATTCGGTCCGTAAACTTCTATAGACCGTCTTTTTTATAATATTAAACGGAAATCTTTTTTACGTCTATTCTATCTCCTCGGCTTATTATAGAATAGAAGGATAGCCCGAAATGAAAATTTACTATAAAGCTAGATCGTTTACGCCGATATAGATATAAAAAAATAAGGAAATATAATCTATATTATAGGTTTTATAGATAATTTAAATAAATTTTATTAATTATAGAATTTTATTTCTAGATATATATATTATATATATATTCTAAAAACGTTAAATATCTATAATTATAGTTTATTTCCGTTAAATTCCATTTATATTTTTGTTACGTTCTAGTTTATAATTTTTTATTAGAGAGTTATTCTGATTATATATTTTAATTAACTTTTAAATATTTTTAAAGTTTTTTTTTAATTACTAGAAATTATATTCTTTTAGTTAATTAGTTTATTTAATTAGATATTCCGCTTTTAATTTCTCGTTTTTTTTAGATTTTATAAATCTTTTATTTAAAATAACTTCTATTTTCTATTTCTTTTTACTATTAATAAATTCCGAAAATAGATACTCTAGTAATTTACTATTTTAACGACGATAGAACTTTTCTAATAAAGATATATAAAAGATATTATAAATCTTTAATCTAATTAAAAAAACTAACCGATAAATTTAAAAATCTATATATTTTAAAATCCGATATAGTTCTACGAATTTAAAAGTAATTTTTTTCGATTATTAAAACTTTAGATTCTCAATAGATAATAGTACTAAATTACTAACTTTATATTCTATCGGTTAATATTTTTTTACTATAGTATTGAATTTTATTTATTTAAATTTTCCTTTAATTTATATATATCGAATTATATATCTTTCGTAAATTTATAATTTTTCTCTTTACTATTAGTATTTTTATATTTACTATTCCTTTTTCCGCGAACCGCGATATCATTTTTAACGCCTTCGAATATTATATCTAGGTTTTAATCTATAAACGTTCCGAAAAGTAATATTTTTATAACGTTATATTCGCTATTATTATAGATAAAATTAGCTAAAAATAAAAGATTAATTTAGTTTTTCTATTGTTTATAAATATTTATATTTAGATAATACTCTAGTAGGTATCTCTATTATTTAATCTATCTATTTATTTAAAGATAGAATATAGTATTTAAACGATATTTAATTTTTAGATAATAGTAGATTTTTAACTAGAATTCTCTTATAAATAGCGAGTTTCTATTACTAATAATCCTATTAGAAATAAATCTTTTATACTAAAGTTTATTAATAATAAATTCAATAAAATCTTTTATATTAATTATTTTACGCTATTTCAATAAATCGATCGATAATTACTAGTATTTAATTTATAACGTTTCGATTATATCGAATAGATAGTAATTTAATTATAAAATCTATTATTATTTCTTTTCTATAACTATATAGAATATAGATGATTTTAAAACTTTCTATAAAATTTATATCTATAGACTTTAACTTGTTAATAGATATTATATATTTCTATATATTTCCTAATATATTTAGATAGATTCGGCTATCTATAGCTATTATAAATAAGCGATAAAATCCGCTAATATCTAAAATATCTAGCTATAGAATTATTATAATATTTTACTAGAAACTCTAATATTTTCGGATATATTTAAAGATTTTTTATAAAAGAAAAAGCTAGTTTCTATTTCTATATTCTATAGCCCGGTTTTTTCCTCGATTTATATTAAATAGTCTATAAACGTATCTAAATATCGGTATTTCGATTTAAAAACTAGATAAATATATCGCGTATACTAGAAATTACTTTACTATAAATCGTTTTATTAATAGCAGCCTTCTATACCGTTAAATATAGGATATTTATATAATAGTATATATTTCTAGTAATTAAATTTAATCTATTATTATATTCTTTACCGAAAATGATTATTACTAATCTATTACTATTATATCGGCCGTCTATTATATCCAGAAGTAATTTTAATATACGAAATATATCGCGTCTTTTTATTAATAGTAAAAGATTAATTCTATTATTTTTAGAGTTTTTAAATTCTATAAAAGGTTTTTTAGACCTTTCTATTATACGTCTATATAAAACGTAGTTAACTAAAACTATTTATAATAAAATCGGTTCAATACCGAGATTTTATTTATATAGATTTAGTTTCTATTAGAATTTAGATAATATTATTAAGATTTTAAAATTAATATCTTTATAATCCGGCCTTCTAGATAGCGGATTAGCTAGGCTCGTTTTTTCTAAATAATAGAAAATATCGAAATCTATAGTAGCTAATTTAACAAGCAAGTAATATTTTTAAATATTAAATTTCTTAACTTTTATAATATTTTAAAAGTTATTATAATTTATTTAGATTTTTACTATATATTTTACGCCTTTAAAATAAAATTTCTATTATTCGAAGATTTTAATAATAGTAAATAATTCGATATTATACGTTTTATAATTATATTCGATAGAAAATTTTTTTTTCGACTAGAATATAACTAGGCGCTAGCGACTATTTTTATTAGATTAAAATAAAATTCTAGCTAATCTAATTTTAGAAATATTAGTTTCGATATAGATTTTTTTTTAGATCGAAATATTATAATATTCCGGTAGTATTAAAAATATATTTTAGTTTTTTAAAAGCCTTTTAAATTCTAATAGTCTAGTAAAACGGTTTCGATTTCTTTTTAATAATATTTTCTATAAGTAAATTTATTAGAGACGTTATAATCCGGGAATATTAATAAATATAATATCGGTAAAAGTTTATAAATTTTAAAAAAATCTATATTTTATAATAAATTTTTAGAATCGGCTATTTTTTATTAGTTACTATTTATTTTAAATCTATTAATATATCTTCTATAAATATAATACAATCTAAAAATTATATCCTTTTAATATTAAAAAAATATATTTTTAAATTAAAATATAAAATTATATTACGAAACTTTTAAATAATCTACCGGATATAATTCTAATATTTTTTTTTCGAATTAAAAATAATTAAAATATAATTTAGATAGACTATATAGTTAACGTTAATTAATTTTTCTAATATCTAATTAATATAGATAGACTAGCTACTTTAAATCGAGTTTCCGTCGAATTATCAGAAATCCGACCCGATTTTAGCGGGTCGAATCGGTTCGATTTATTAAATAGTCGGGTCCGGATCGAACTCGGATTAAATCCGGATACTTGCTAAATCTATTTATTAAATTATATAATAATATAATATATTAATTAATTTATTAATTAATTATATATAAAAGAAATATAATTAGGTAATATAATTAATCTAACTAGAATCTTTCTAGCTAGTATAGTTAATTAATTTGAATTTTTTTAAATTATTCGTATAATTTTTATACTAGAATTATACTTTTATACTAGAACTTAACGCTAAAATCTAGTTTTAGCGGGTTAAATCGGATTAGCTAATCTAGATTCGAAATTTGGTCGAATCGAATTATATTTTAGTCTAATCCGACCCGACAGCCAGTTTAAATATAGATTTAAAACGTTATAAATATATTAGTAAAATCGAAAGATATTATAAAGTTTTCGAAAAATCTATATTTTATACGAAACGCGGTTTTCTATTTATTACTCTTTTTAATCCGGATTCGATAGTAGATATTTTTAATATTATATTTAGAAAAGTATTTTACTTTTTATAATCGATCTAGGATTTTAGAAATACGAAATAAAAGATAACGGTTTTTAATTATTATTTAATTAAAACTTCTATAATCGATATATATACGATAGCTACTATCTTTTTTTAATATAAAAAGAATTAGAATTTTCGTAAAAGATATTAAATAGCGAATCTAGCTTTTTTTAAAGCGCTATCTAGATAATTACGCAGTTTATAAAATATATATTTAGATAGACTATAGACTAAACCGTATAACGGATCCGGTCTATCTAATTCGATTATATAATCGATATCTTTAAATAATAGTAAAAAATCTACTAATTTTTTATTATAAACTTCGATTTCTTTATATATAGATTCCGGAATCGGTTCGGACTATTATATATTTTTATTATTTTTTTTTTATCGGCGTTATTAGTTTTCGTCTATATAATAGTATCGTTATTAGATTTTATATATACGGCGGTTTGATTTATTCATCGAATTACTATATTATAACGAGGTCAAATATAGATAATAATTGAGTTTATCGGGATTGATTGTTCTATAAAAGAGGCCTGCGGGTATAAAAAGTATATACCAAAGCCGCTATCTAATCTAGCAAGCCGTATTAAATCTAATCGCGTAATTTATTATATATTTTTTAATTATATAAAAATTTACTCTATAATAAATATTTTAAAAAGAGAAAAAAATATTACTTTCGATACTATAACGAACGCTAGCGAAAGAACAAACGGTTATATTATATAGAAACTATAGTAATTCTATTAAAATTTTTCTAGTAGCTAGACTAATATTTCTATAATAATTCTAAACTAATAACTATATACTATATTTTATAAACTATTTTTCGATAACTATAATATTATTAGCGGCGACGGCGAGTTTACTAGCTAAGAAAATAGTATAAATTAGCGTTAATAAAATAGTTTAGAGAATAGAAAAAAAGATAGAATAGAAAAGGCGAAACCTATAGGAATAGCGGCGGAAACGTTTACGTAGTTTAATTTAGAAATAGCTAATTAGCTAGCTTTTATTACGTTTAATAGAAGTTAAAATAGAACTTTTAAATCGAATTTTCTACTTAACCGATTTAATTTTAAATAGAGTCTAGACTATATAGAGCTAAATTTAGTAAATAGCTATAAAACTATTATATAGACGCGTTTCTAAAATAGTAGATAGATAGAAGACTTTTTATATTAAATAGTAGTTTTAATACAAGTAAAAGATATTAGAATAGAGATTTTTCGATAATATAAAGAGGCAGGCGTTTATAGAAACGTTATAGAAACTTTTTCGAAAGTTTATAATAGATAAAATAGTTTTCTAAATACTAGAGCTATTTTTAGTACGAAAATCAGAATACTAGATAGAAATAGTAATAATTTAAACTTAAATAATAGAGAAAAAGGTATCGAAAATATTTATTAAAATATAGAAATTATAAAAGGAACGGAAAGAAATATTTCGGTCGATTTTTTTATATAATAAACCTCGATATATCTATAGAATTAGCTATTTAATAAAAATCTTTCCGAATAGTATTTATATTTATAGAAATATTTGAAACGGAATTCTACGTATAGTTAATTAATTATAGCGATAAACTTTCATTTTATTTTTTCTATTTATTATTTTTTTTTACTCTCTTTTCCGCTTATTTTTATTACTGCCGCTAAAGTATAATTACTTCAATCAAATAGAAACGGTCTAGCGAGTTCTTTTTTACTCGATTATTTATAAAAAAATCTATTTAATTTTTTACTTTATTTATATACTAGGTTCCTAAATCTCTATAAATTCGAGATATTTTATAAGACGTTTTTTAATAGATTCTAGTATAGCGTTTTTCTATATATATAAAAGAAACTAAAAGAGCCAATTTTTAAAATTCTAATCTACTATAACGGAGGCGAATTAATTTTTATATTAATCTCGGGGGATTTAGTATATATTTACTAGAAAGAGATAGAAATTCTAATTAAAAAATTAGTATAAAGGTCTAGAATCTCGGCGAAAGCGATAAAAACTATATTCCGAAGTATAGAAAATATAGAGAAATTTACCAGAAACTCTACGGAAGCTAGTAATATTTTAGAAATATCTAGTAATACTATAGAAGTAAATAGAAATATCGGTCGGTAACTAGATATTTTTATTAACTATTTAAGAAATAGGAGAACTAAAGATCCTATAATAGATAATATAAAAAGAAAGACCCGATTATTACTATTCTTTATTATAACGAGGTTAAATATAGATAATAATTAGATTTATCGAGATTAATTATTCTATAAAAGAGGCCTGCGGGTATAAAAAGTATATACCAAGGCCGCCATCTAATCTAGCGAGCCGTATTAAATCTAATCGGGCAATTTATTATATATCTTTCGGTTTTATAAAAGCTTGTTCCATAATATATTGGTTTACCGAATATCAAAACCAAATCAAATTAACTAAATATATACGGCGGTAACCGATATTATATATATTAATATATACTTTTCGATCTATAATATATAAATAAAGACTATTGGTAAATTGATACTAAAACGAATTAATTATTTTCTATCTATTTAATTCTTTTATATTACTTCGTTATAGATAGAAAATCGCTATTATTTTATTTCTAGATTAATAACTATATATATCTAATATAAAACTTGTATATCTAGAGAAATACTATATTTATCTATTATATCTAAAGCGTAGAATCGCGATATATATATTTTCCGACAGTTTTAATTATCTATTATTATCTAATTTAAATTATATAATTTATAATAGGCAGTATACTAATTTATAATAATTTGAAAATAAAGTTTTTCTATTTCTAAATAGATTCTAGATTATATTAAATCTTAAAAGACTATAAAATAATACTAATCTAGAAATTTAGATCTAAAAATATTTTAGTTCTACTATATTCTTTTACTAGTAACTCGATAAATACGTTTATTAAAAAGCCGGTTTTTATTTTAATTTATTTATTTTAAATTATTTTTAGAACTATAACTTGGTTTTCTAAATGATCTATTACTATTACTATAAATATTATAAATATTCCGGTTAATTTAATTATAATTCTAGTTTTTAGAATAATTTTTAGATTGATATTCTATATTACTATTAATAAAGTATATATTATATTTATTTTTCTATTTATATTTTCTAAAAAAATTATTACCAATATTAGAAGTATTTTTTTTACTAATATTATTCCGACTATTCTATAATCGGTTTTCTCGGTTTTAATTTTCGAATTTTCGAAAATTTCTTTTACTATATAGAAGTAGATAGAGTTTTTTAATAAAAAAAATTTACTACTAACCCGATATTATTTTATCTATATTCGTTTATCAAATATTTTAAACTATCTATTTATTATAGCCGAAGTTTTTTATTATAGTATTTTAAATATATATAGTATACTATAATTCTATATAAATTTTTTAAAAAAAATTCGAATGTTATTTTTTTTAATAAAGAAAATAGTTAGGCTTTTAGTAATATAAAAAAATTCAAGAATTTTAAAATATTCTAATTTTTATTTTAGATTATATAAAAATATTTTATTATAATATCTAATAAACGTAATTTAGAATTAATAATAAAATTTTAAAAAAAATTCGTAAATTTATTTTATAATATATTG
Source organism: Rusavskia elegans (assembly GCA_011316305.1). Classification (NCBI taxonomy): domain Eukaryota; kingdom Fungi; phylum Ascomycota; class Lecanoromycetes; order Teloschistales; family Teloschistaceae; genus Rusavskia; species Rusavskia elegans. Next base: position 96,771 of record SAUG01000134.1, read on the forward strand.
TTAAAAATATTTTTATCGATAAAAGATTCCTTTTTTTTAAACTAACGGTTTAATTTCTAATTTTTAATAAAGTTTTAAATCTATCGAATTTAATCTATATAAATAGATAAAGCGTCGAATTTATAAATCTAATTTCTATAAAATTCGATCTATTTATAGTATTTTTTAAAAGTAATTTTATCGTTCTATTTTTTAGATTTTTATATTTTAAATTTTAATAAATTTTAAAACGTTCGCGAATATCTAATAACTAGTTTGAAAAAAATTAATTATTAATTAAAAATATAGTTCGAATATATTACGCGGAGAACTTCTATTCTATAATATATTTTTAAAAAGTTTTTTTTTCGCTACTATTTAAATCTTTAAAATTCGAAATTTTTTATTATTATCGGAATTATCGCTATTATTTCTATTATTATTAGAGTTATTACCACTATTAGACGGCTAACCGGAATTAGATTTTCCAAAAATAAAATTTTTTAAAAAAGTATTTCTATTAGACAGCTACTATTAATAGATTTAGCTGCCGAAAATAATATAGTTTTTCGATATACTAATAATAAAATTATTATAAAATTCCGATGAAATTCTTTAAATAATAGAAGATAATCTGAAATTTTTTTATTAGGCGTTTTCGGTATATATAGATTATATTTATTAGGTTAATCTATAATATCTATAATCCGCGATTTAATAGTTTTAATACTAGTTTAAAGTAGTTTTATCTAAAGTATTTTACTACGATTATAGCTATCGCGAATACTATATATCGATATTAATATAGTCGTACTTTAAATAATATATATCGAATTTAAAACGTTTAAATTAATAATTTAGAATTATAGAATAGATATATTTTTAAAGTAGTATATAATTATAGATCAGATAAATAATATAGTATAGAACTAATTTATATTTTAGAAAGACCAAAATATAGCCTAGTAATAAAGGGAAAGAAAAAGCGAAAAAGAATCGAAATTCGATATACTAGCAACGCTTTGGCGACTAGACGGCAAGTTTCGTTTCCAAACGTTTTAATTATATCTCCAAGATTTATATAACGCGTTTGACGCTTTATAAATATCAAAAAATTCCCGCTTTTACTATACGGTTTTTTTTATAATATTAATACTTTAGATACTATTTAGATAAACGTCAATTTTTTCCTATTAAATAGGAAATTATAATTAAACTAATATTTATATATCTATATTACTCTTCTATATCATTAATTATTTTAACATTTCTCGTATTAATTATAAATCTTTAAAACTAATATAAAATATCTAATTTTTCGGTTTGGATAGCGCAGTGGTAACGCTACGTGACCTGGAAGCCTAACGGATCCGCGTTCCATCTCGGAGTTAGCGGAGTTAATCCAGCGGGTCGGGGGTTCGAATCTCTCGAAAGCTAATCTAATATTTAAGTTTTTTCTAATCGATTTTTATATAGAATTTATATAGAGATTATATAGAGAAATTATTTAAAAGATTATTTCGATTTAGCCGATTCTAATCGACGTAAATTAAATTAATTAAATAAAGTTAAATAGATTACGATTTTCCTCTGGATTTTAGTTCAGGTCTAATTTTTTCGGGAATTTTAAATTAAATTCGCGGTAAATATTTAAATTCAAATAATTGCGTAATCTAATCGAATAATACTTTTAATACTAATTCGTAAAAGATAATCAAAAATTCGAATGATTAAATCGTATATATATATATATATCTAATCCTTTAAATAATTTTCGCCTATCTATTTTCTAGATCGATACGTTTAGTAAAATTTTAGAAAACGAATCTTTTTTAAATAAAATCTATTTTAGCCAGTCTATAAACTAGACGGTTAATCGATCTACGAACTTTGTATTATTTAAATTTAATTAATTATCTAGAAAGTAAAAACAGATTATTAAAAATATAGCTAATAAAATTCGAGCCGACTATCTAATACTAATTTTTTAAAATAATAATTATTATATTTAATAGAATCTAGATTACTATAAAAAATTCGAATATTAGTAATCTAATATTTCTATAGCTATTAGTATATAAAATTAAATCTAAGAAAAATTAATTTATTTTTTCTAGTCGAAAAAAGCTATAGAATATATATAGTCGAAATAGTAATATAAATTCTACTAGATAATTTTAATAATAGATAGTTTTTCTAAAATTATATATATAAACCATTCTAAAATTTTCGACCATTTTATAGCTTCTAATTCTTCTAATATATCTACTATAAAAAAATATTTTAACTTTTTAGTTTATTAAAAAACTAAACGACGTAATTCGTAATCTTTTATTAAAATAATATTAATCCGCGTGAATAGCTAGTAGTAATATAATTAGATAATATAATTAATCTAACTAGAATCTTTCTAGCTAGCGTAGTTAATTAATTAAATTTTTTTAAATTATTTATAAAATATAATTTTTATATTAGAATTATACTTTGATACTAGAATTTAGTACTAAAATCTAGTTTTAGTAGATTAGATCGAGTTAACTAATCCGGATTTAAAATCCGGTCGGATTAGATTACGTTTTAATCTAATCCGATTCGAGTCGGGTCGGATTAGCTAATCTAAATTCGAAATCCGACCCGACGGCCAGCCTAATACGATTTATATAAATAGTTATTTATAATTATAAAACTATCCGCTAGTAAATTAAATTTGATTTAAAAACTTTTCAATATATTTTCCTTATATTAAATATCTAGTTAAATTTATAAAAGATCGCGTATTTGAAAATATTTATATATTAGATTAATATTTAGTATTAATTTTAGAAACGTCTAATTAGATTTATATTTCTTTCTATTAATTATTCTAGCCGTTTATAATACTAGAAATTATTAAAACTTTTAGAATTTTTCTAGTTTAAATAGAAGCTTCTAGATATCATTATCGATAATATCAATTCTAATAATATATTAAAAAATAAATTTAAAAAAGTTTTTATTCGGTTTAATAGCCGATAGAATCGAATCTAAAATTTATTACTTTATCTAGTTTATATAATTAATCTAGTAGTTTAAAATTTTAATAAAACTATTAGATTTTAAATAGTTAACGACGATTTTATCTAAAGATTAGATAATAAATAAATTAGAAATACTAGTTCTAGTCTATCTAGTATTATAAAAAAGATAATATACGTAGATGATACAATTTTAGAAATAGACCAGTATCTATTTTAGGCCTATACTATTATAGTCTATATTTCTTACTTTTTTTAATATAAACTTCGCTTTAAAGAAATCTAAAAAAGAATCGATTCTAATTTTTAATCTAGAAATATAATTAAAAACATCCGTATTTAATAGAATTTGATATATTTTATAATTTATCGGGTATATTAATTACGTTATTTAATTAATAAATTTATAGAAAAGAAATCGTAAAATCTCCGAATATAAAAAACTACTTTTAATATAAATAAATAGTAATTTTTTCTCTTTATAGATAGTATATTGCTGCCGTTTTTAAATTGGCTACTTCGAATTAAAATAGCGACCCGACTTCGCGATAAATATAGCTAACGCGTCTAAATTACTAGTTTAAGTTAATTTCCTTTCTAATACGGTTAGAAAGTCGAATTTAGAATACGAATCCGGGTTCGAAACCCGATAAAACGGCCAGTCTAGCCGTTTTATAAAATTACTTTATTAATATTAAAAATTATAGATATTATTATTCATTTAATATTTCGATTCTACGGTACTATTTTCGATTATCTTTTTAAAATAGAAAAAATCGTTCGATTATCGAACTACGCTAATATAGAAAGAATATTAATAGTTTATAATAATATTAATATAAAGTTTACGAAGTACTATTTTTATACTAAAAATATAAATAAATTTATTTATAATTCTACGAATTTTCTGGATTCTATAATAAAATTTAACTTTTATTAAAACTAAAATAATAAAGATAACAATAAAAAAATATAAGATTTTTCGAGATATAAAAATTGATATCAAATCGAATTTAAAGAATATTTTACTAAATATTATAGAATTTCTATCGATTTATTAAAATCTAAAACTCGCCGTATAGAGAAAAATAAAATAATATAAAGAGATAATATATTATAACTTTATTAATTAGTCTAAAGTCTATTTTATTTATTTTAAATAGTAATTTTTTATAATTTTTGTTAGACTGGCTACTTCGGGTCGGATTTCCGTCGAACCGTCGAAAATCTGATCCGATTTTAGCAGATCGAACCGGTTTAACTCGCTAAACGGTCGGGTCCGGATCGAACCTAGATCGAATTCGGATACCCGCTAAGCCTTTTTATTTAATTATATAATAATATAATATATTAATTAATTTATTAATTTATTATATATAAAAGTAATATAATTAGATAATAAAATTAATTTAACTAGAGCTTTTTTAACTAGTATAGTTAATTAATTAGAATTTTTCTAAATTATTCGTATAATTTTTATATTAGAATTTTACTTTTATACTAGAATTTAGCGTTAGAATTTAGTTTTAGTAGATCGGATCGGATTAGTTAATCTAGATTCGAAATCCGATTAGCTAATCCGGATTCGAAATCCGATCCGACGGCCAGTCTAATTTTAGTATCTTCGAATAGTTATTTTCGAAACTAATCGATATTTTTACACTAATATTATCGAAAATAATCTATATTAGATATTTTAGAAAGATATTACTTCGAACTTTCTAAAATTAATACGCGATATTTTCATTTATCTAATATCTTCGATAGAAATAAAACGGACTTTTAATTTTATAAAAAAAATTTATCGATAGAATCGAATCTAAATAACTCTAAAATATATAGAATAAATAATAATAATTAAATACTATAACCGTATTATAGATTTAAAAATAGATAAAACTTTAAAAGAATTATAGAATATATATAATCGGATAAAATTAAAAAATAAAATATTATTTAAAAAATAGAATTTCTTTTAAAAAAAATTAGAAAATATTTTAATTAAATTAAATTAAATATTCTTTAGTTTAATATTAAATAAAATATATTACTACTATTTATTATTTGTATTTAATCATTTCATATAATTATAAATCGGTTTAAATTAGATTATTTTCGATTTCTAATTTATAATTCGATCCGATTTTCGATTTTAATTTTAGAAATCGATCTATATCGTTTAGCGGGTCGGATCGAACCGATTTACTAAAATTCGAATCGAATTTCTAAAATACCGACGGAAATCTATATCGAAATAGCCAGTCTATTCCGAAATTCAATCGACTATAAAAATTATATTATTTAATAAAAATCTTTTTTAACGTCTATTATATTTATTATTATCTGCGTTTTCAATTATAAAAATTTAATTTAATTAATATAATTAGAATTTTTTTTCTTTTAATATTGTTTTCTATATTTTTTCGAAATAAAATATTTTTCGAAACGGAATATAGAAATTTCCGATTCGAATTCGAATCGAATTCGGATCAAATTAAATAAATATTAATAGACTGGCCGTTTTATCGGGTTTCGAACCCGGGTTTATATTCTAAATTCGACTTTCTAACTATATTAGAAAGAAGATTAACTTAAACTAGTAATTTAGACGCGTTAGCCACGTTTATCGCGAAGTCGGGTCGCCACTTTAGTTCGAAGTGGCCAGTCTAAATATTAATCTAATCTATTTCGATTCGGATTAAATTCGAAATCGAATTTACTAAAAATAATAAGATTTAAAAATAAATCTAAAAAGTCTAATATAGACGTTGAATTAGCGTATAAATAGTAGTTATTCTCTATATAATCTAAAATATTTAAATTAATCATTTAAATATCTTTTATATCAATACTAGCGCGATAGCTAACTTATTCGTCTTTTATATAAATTAAAACTACGAAAATCTATTTATATTTTAATTCGTTTATATTTTATTCCGTTTTTAATCTAATCTAATTTTAATCTAATTCGAATTAAATCGAATTAAATATTTTAAAATTCGATTCGATTCAATCCGTTTCGAAATATAAAACGAAATATAGAAATATTCGATTTCAATTCGATCCGAATAGATTCGAATCGAATTAAATAGATATCGATCTAATCCGAATCGAAACAAAATAGATTCGAAATAGAATTAATTTAAAATAAAAATTATTTAAAGTAAATACTAGAATATCTAATAAAGATATTAAAATAATTTAAACGATATTTTTAGTTTCTATATATTTTAAAATATCAAAAAAGAGAATTTATACTAATTTAACGCCTATATTAATATAAAAATTAAACTACGGAAATCTATTTAAATCCTATTTTTTTAATAATTTAATTAGAATTTAATTTAATTCGAATTAAATTAAAGTAAATATTTTAGAAATTGATCCGATCCAATCCGTTCCGAAATATATTTTCTACTATATTTATCGATTTATATAGTTTCGAACGATAATATAAAATAAAAATGAAAATTTTTAATTATATAGATCTAAATATTTTATAATAATAAAATAAATATATATAGATAAAAATTAAAGCCAAAATCGTTAAAAAAAAATAACGAAATAGCAATTAAATACGCCGATCAATTAGAATCGTTTATTAAATTATAGAATTTTCTAATTTTTTAAAATAATACGTTTTAGAAATTTCTATAATATTTTTTAATAGTTGTATAATATCTACGTATAATAACCTTATAAAATATATTAATATTTTATAAAATATCTATTAAATCTTTAAAAAATTTATTACGTTAAAATCTAAATAACGTAGTAGTAGAAATTGCGTGATCTAGTAGTTTAACAAATCTAACGTTTTTCGAAATTAACGGAATTAAATCGGCGGGTCGGAAGTTCGAATTTTTCGAAAATTAATTTAATATTTAAATTTTTTCTATCGATTAAATCGATTTTTATATAAAGTTTTTATATAGAGAAATTATATAATAGATCGTTTCGCTTTAATCGTATTAATCGATCGAATTAAATTAAATTAATAAAATTAAATAGATCAAGATTTTCTAAATAAAGTTTAGTTTAAATCTAGTTTTTTCGGAAATTCTAAAATTAAATTCTCGGTGAAATATTTAAATATTAAATAATTACGTACTCTAATCGATTTAGCGCCTCTAATATTAAATCGTAAAAAATTAAAATGAAAATCCGAATAATTAAATCGTATAAATTAATTACGTTAATAGCTAAAAGTTCTAAAATAATAGAATAAATCTCTATACGAAGGAGATTTTCAGATACTCCTTTCTATTAATTAGTTCTACTATCTTGGATATATTCCTTGTATCTATCTACTACGCAGCCTCTGAATAAGATCTTGGTCTCACATGTGATCATTAACAGAAAAATACGGCAGAGACGACGATTGTAAACCATACTTCGCATCAGAATAGCTAAACTATTGAACACGGGGTAATGTTCTTAGTAATTGATATCGTTGATGTGCGTCTCTCCGTCATGGCTCTACACATCCATATCGGGCAGTACCCCTAGCCAGGTATAATGCCTCGAAGATATAGGCCTATCATTTGCTGACCTTGTCCGTAGGTGCTTAGCAGGGCCTCTCTACACCAAGGAGACAGAGAAGGTTTGAAAGTCGAGTTATGTACAGTGCCAATGCCCAGCTTTCTCCCCTATGTGCTGATATGTCGTCGTCTGATTCTCATTGCTCGAATGTATGCACCTCCTTCCCTTCCGCCTCTCATCCTCTCACATACTCACCTCATATCAATGCGACCACACCTTCTCACTCGCCCTGAACAATCCAAGAATGCCCCTGTTTATGAGGATGAGGTACTTCCCTCCGAACTCCCACCGCCACTCCTCCTCAGCTCCTCCTCCGTCTTCTTGTTGCCATGCGCAATGAGGCGATTTAGAAAACTCCCCGGCTTGCCCTCCGCCCACCCGTGTCTCTCCGCCTCCGCGAATTCTTTCTGGAGGTGCTTCTGGGTCTCTTCGTCTGCTTCATCGTAATTGTCGTAGTCCGCTAGAGGCAGTCAGTATAATTTTGAATGGTTGGACGAGTGGTAGAGAAGCTGAGACTTGTGCAAGGTAAATACTGCAAGGCTTGGTGTAAAAGGGATGCGAGAAAGTATAACGGAGACTAGGGTGCTGATGCTCTGGTACTATGCCAACATAACGAGACTACAAGACTTACTGGAGCCGTCCTTCATGCTGTACCGGCGAGGAAGGACCTTTCGCTTCAAGGCTTCCATTGTTCCTTTGTTTAGTGATGCTGGGAAGCTTTGACGAAGGCTTGAAAAACAGCTCTGGATCCTGTCTTGTCTCCCACTATTGAAAACAGGAAAAGGTCGCAAGATCTTTGGGTACGATGGGGTTGTGATGGGAAAGTGGTCGAGGTATAGGTATGTGGAGGGTCGAGATTCAATCGTGCAAGTGGGACAGCGTCCGGCTGATAGATTCACGCAAGCTATACAGGCTAAAAGTACCTAGTAGCGTTTTGTTACAGCCTCGGTTCATGACGCGTCCGCGCTGTACGCGTCGAGACCTATACCTTTTTACTTTCTAGATGCTGCAAGCATTGTTGAGCGATTGAGCGGCTGCTTTCTTTTCCGAACAGGATTAAGATGAAGACTCGAGTCTCGAGAAGCGCAAAACCCGTTCAGGCAGGCTCTGTTGAAGCACTAAATGATTTTATACTGCAACAAGATCCCGTCAAACTCCTCTTACTGCCGCAGTCTGCAGGACCAGACTCTCGAATATGTACTTTATCCCACCCATCAACATCCAAAGCCAGTCGATATTATTGGTGTCCCAGAGGTGGCTTATATGAATTCCAAAAGGTAGCAGCTCCCAGGACAGCATGCCGAAGCTGGCTGCTGGGTCCGAAGACATCCATCACGTCAGACCGGGCAGCAGCTTGCACACCCGCCGGGCTTGATCCACACTCGGCTTCTCAGCTCATCGCCGAGAAAGTCAACGAAACAGCTCAGTCCTGTGCCGCTCCTGAAGTCGAGGCTCCGAGCAAAGCCCCTGATGCTGCGCCGTTTGGCCACACGGTAAAAGAAGCGGACATATCGATTGCGACTTCTATCGATGTTCTCTTCTTCGCCTTGCCTTCTCTGCATACTCAGACTTCGAATAACGCGAAGGGACTATTTCTCTCGATGGACGACCTATTCGATACCGCTTTCGAAGATTCATTGCACCTAAAGTATCTATTGGTGCAGGATTCTCTTCGCCAAGCAGTAGAGGCAAGGATCGCAGCGGTCTGTGACGATGTTGACGCGGGCGACGAGAAAATGTACCGCTTGAACATGGATAAGCTTGTCCTGGAGCTCGTTGCGAAAGCTAGACGCATGTCGTCAAGTGGCCTGCCGCGCAGCTTGGAGGCGAAGTTTGTCGATAAAGCTTTAGAGGCACCGATGATAAACCTTAAAAGAGACGCAAGCTCCATCTCGACGGCAGCTACTGAGACAATTCCGGGCATGGACTCACCATCGACCTCAACTGGCGAGCGACAGGTAAGTATAGCCATAAGCGACAGCATTGGGTCAGATTGTTCAAATCAGACGAACATAACCGTGCCCGATCATTCACCTCCACGTAATGTACAGGATCACATCAAGGATCTTCTCCGCCTACGGACTGCTCTCAGCTTCATCATGTCTTCTTACCTTTCCACGTCCCTCGCCTCTGCCATGCAGACCATCCTAGATTCACCCTCAAGTCCAGTAGATTTCACACCGCTCGACGAACATCTCGCATACCTTGGAAGGCTCCGTGCGGACGCTCTCGCATCGCGCTCCCTCACTAATATCAGCCGCAAACGAAGCATGGTCGAGGACGATGAAGCCGCAGAAGCTAAAGCCGAGAAGAGGAGAAAGAAAGAAGAAGAGGAGAAGAGGCAAAAGGCTGGGTTGACTAAAGGAATCAGGGAGCTCAAGAAGGTCGATGTCACGGGCATGAAGAAGATGAGCGACTTCTTCGGTAGGAAGCCGATTTAGGGGAATTTGACCTCTTATGCAATCCACGCAATGTTCCGATAGATTCAGACCGGGATGCTCATTAGAATCTTTTCGATCCACTCGATCCACACTATCCTTCGTGAACCCGTTTATAAAACTAAGTTTCAAGTTGCGTCGCTTGACTCAAGCTTCCGAAGGTGTCCTGGAGGACCCGAATTTATCGTTCGACTGTTATCCTGTCAGATTCATAAGGTCCGATCAAGTGAAAACCGCACGTAAAAAGTTGACTCCAACCTCAACATGTCAGACGAGATTTAAAGTCATTGCTACCCGTTGGATCTTCGGGGCTGTTCTGCGCGTGGCTATTTCTCCGTTTACCGCTATGCTTCCCAAAGCCTGGAAGGTTTATACCTCTAAACTGTTCGGAAGTTTAGTCCTCAAGCCTACTCAGACAATAGGGAGTCTTACACGACCGACCCCTGACCGGGTTGGCTGACAACAATGGCCTCTTGCAACTTCGCCTCGCTGATATCTGGCTCGCGGGCACGGTAATACTTCTCGATCCAGGCGTTTCGTACATCGTCCACCTTGTTCTTTGGGACTAGATGGACAGTGCATCCTCCCCAGCCGGCACCGGTCAGCCTGCTGCCGTACGCTCCTGCATTTCTTGCAATAGCACACAGTTGGTCAATTTCTGGGCAGCTGCACTCATAGACCTCTCGACAAGATTCCTGGGTCTCATTCATCAAGGCACCCAGACGCGGTAGCAGGTCAGTAATTGAAGCCGGATCCTGGAGTAGCTCTTTGAAAGCTATGACTCGCAAAGCCTCGGAGAAGACATGTCGCGCTCTCTTTCCAAGCATGAATCGAGTAGCATCAACTGGAAATTTGGTCATGTACTTTTCTTCTAAGGCAGGGATCGACATTGAAAGCGCCGTTGCGATCTCTTCTCGGGTGTAACCATCTTCCTCATCTAAGACATTTGATACCATGGACAACATAGTCTCAAGCTGCATCTTATAAGACGTATAGGAGTCCCCTGGGGATACAGATGGAATGTCAATCGACTTGCCTCCACCATAGTAGACGTGCTGAAGCCCGCGAAGGCTACGACCGAGAGGCGCAGAATCATCCTGCAACTCCAGCGCAAGGGTCTTAGCCATCATCTCCGCCGCAAGAGTGCATTCGACAACTCGAAGGTTATAGCATCGTGCAGCTGTGACATGCTTGTCTGAGGTGACGAAACTTTGAGCGATCATGAAGGTGATGGGTGGCTCAAGTTCTGGGAGTGGAATGGCTTCAGCATTAAGCTGTGGGGAGAACGATACACTCAGCGCATCCCCTTTGATTGAGAAGACGGAAGCAGATTGGTCCATGCCTCCAGAGTTGACGCCAACGGCGCGCTCTGAGACGATTGCCAGCTCTACCAGCTCCTTCTTCTTCACAGTTACCCTCCCGTTTGCTCGGAGCACAGCGAGAGCGCTTGCACAAACGAAGGCTGCACTGCTTGATAGCCCACCGCCCGCTGGCACATTGCCGTCCACAAGGATCTGCATGTTACACGGAGAGAACTTCGCGTCGTCCTTCCGCAAGAGACCGACTGCACCATTGAAGCCGGCCTTGAAGTAGTTGGTCCATTCATGTTGGGTAGCGTCAATCTTTGCTAGCCCTATTGGGGACACTCTACATTCAGAAGCTCGATGTTTCTGTGGGTTGGTATTGAGCATGGAGATCACTGCGTCATCTCCTTCGGAGTCTTCTTCCTTTTCTGGCACGGCGACTGCGATCAAGACGTCTGCGGCTATTGCCATGGGCAGTACTTCGTAAAGCGAGTAATCGACATGCTCGCCGATAAGATTGACGCGACCAGGACTTCGTGCCACGAACACCGGCTTCTTATTGTAATTCTCCTCGAACTGGGCGATCAGATTTTGCCATCGTTTCTGCTGAGCTGGAATGTTAGCGTCTGGATAGAGCGAGTCAATTGATCGGGTCACGGGGACTGGCTCGTCCATGGTAGATGCAGGCATGGTTATATGAGGAGAGAAAAAGTAAGATGTAATAAATAACAGCGTGAGATATTTTCTGTTGTGTGTGGGCAGAATAATGCAGAGTGAATTGTGAGAGCAGAACGTAGGCCAAGAGAAGATGAATGAAACACTGTGTAGCACGAAGGTTGGTAATGTATCACAAGCCTCGTGGATCGGTCCCCAAAAGTGGTGTGTACCTTGAGCTGAGGGTCAGACACGAGTGGAAATCCAAAGGATGCAACGTTGAAAGAGAACGTCCAGCGGTTTAGTGGTACTTCTTACCTTTCCTAAGACGTCGTCGCTCTTGCGATTGTTTCTTCACAAGGTCATCGTAGCTGGTTGATCTTCCCAGCCTCGTTATCGCTAGAATAGATCGCAATGTGGGGCCCCTCACCACCACCAAATCTCAGGCCACCACACCCATTTCTACACCAAAATGGCTGGTATATGGTTCATTTGGATGCTCTACAGCTTGTAATTATGATGCTATACAAACATTGCCGTGGTGGAAGACCATAGGGTTGCCAGAAATGTGAGGGTTTTGGTGGGTTGCACGGGCCCACATTGCGATCTATTTTAGCGATAACGAGCTAGCCTCGGCCCGGAGATAGCTAGCATAAGGTAGGCAGGTACCTTAGGGATGACTATCCTAGCGTAACAGGTAGATGACAGGCAAGCACAGCCCATTTGTGACATGACATTTATAGTGGAAGGTCGAGCCATTGATCGTTTCAATTTATCGTTTCACGTCACGGAGCTGCAGTGCTCATAGCTTGAAAAGATACTATTCTTTGATGCGGGCCGTAAAAATGGGGCAGGTTTGAACGAGGATCTGGAGGTGTGGGATGTTGTCAGTCTCGGTAGGTAGGTTTCGAGTCTCTGGTTTTCGTAAGAGTGCGGATATGTCCTAAATTCCAGCTTGAGAGCGCATCCCCGCACAACCAATTTTGACTAAAAAACAACTCCTCCCATAGCTCTTCGATTGAGATGGTCTTCGCGGGAACGTAATGCCGCGGTCTAAATCGCTGAATTGAAGACCTTAGCAGCCGATGGGATATAATGTGGTTGGGAATAGGGGCAAGCTTACTACCTCAGCCGGCAAGTAGTCGCTCTTCTCCATTCGCAGCCAAACAAAAAAAAAAAAAAAAAAAAAAAAACAAAAACACAGCTAACTTTGGAAGGAAGTCTAAATTTCGACATAGCCAAAGCCCATGCCTAATGAAAGGAAGAACAGACGTTTAAAAGATGGATTGAAAGCCATCATCCGCAGTATTTCCGTCATTATCACAATCCTCCACTTACCATTCAACCGAGTAATGATACATCGAGCACCATGTATGCTTCTGCGGCCCTACAAGGATATCTGGTAGAACCCATCCCAAAAGCCGCTCTCCCAGCAACATGCTTTCTACGCGCCCTATCTAGTCTCTACAACGCTCAACATTCGTGTTGTCCGAGGGGTACTTGTTCAGCTCACAGACCTTTCCTGACCTCCAAGTTCAAATAATGGCCTCCGGCAGGTCAGCATTCAAATGTGTTGGAATCACTCTGCTAAAAAAGACAGCCGAAGTCTTGTACATCAGCCAAGATGATGTTCTAACTGGATACGCAGTTGGTGCGTCTTATTAAAGTGTTGGGGAAGGAGCTGGCCGTTGGAATGGCAGAAGTGATGAGGACAGGTCCTCAGAAGATGATAGGAAGATACTCAAGGGTAGCCGATCCATTGGGGAGGGCAGCTGCACTGGAGAGTGATGTGACCGCGGCGAGGAGGGAGATAAGGCTGCTGATTAAACCATCTTGGATAAAGTAGCTGGCCGAGGGCCTGAATGCAGCTATAGAGGCGGTCTTCTGACTTGCGTATTCTCTTGATAATACAATCAGAATGGGTCAAGAAAGCTGTTTTTGTGGATGCCTGTTGTGATGCTAAAGACAGGAGGAAGAGCCTATTTGAAGCTCCTCATCTTCCTGGATGGTCCTCAAGCTGTAGACTTTGGTCTGATTCAATGATTCAGGAGTGGAAATTATTGCTGACGGTACCTTGCATGAGCCCTTTACCTGTTGGCACCAAGGGGACATAGGTTGTCCGTTAGGGACCCGCTTGCCTACGTCCTCAGTCATCTGTAGGACCTGTTGTTGCCATTCTAGCGTTTCTGTCTGTCCGACAGGTTGTACAAATTCCAGGTAAGTTTGATCAGTTAACGATACTTTACTTTGCAAGGTAGTATGCTCTTTGGCCCAATGACTAGCCAACCCTTGAGACTGATAATACCTCTGAGGACTGGCTACTGCTTGTATTGTAGATTATGAGTTGTTTATGATTATCATTCGGCTCTCAGTCTTTTACGCGTGCAGCGAAATAGTGACGATGTAATCGTTGAATGCCAGGCTTAATTGGGTTGTTGGGACTGCCAGTTAGAAGGACCCTTGGTTTCGACCTCGGCGGAACTACATACTCCCACATTAGCGAAGAAGAAACACAGGAGCGAGCCAGTAGAGCTTATCCTAACGCATAGTCGGGAAAGTGCTGTAGTAGCAGTAATCGAAGGCATCCTCCTGTACCCTTAAATTGCCAGATCCTCTACCCTGACCAACCCACTCCCCATTCCCACTGCTACCCAACCCCCTACATTCAGTTCTGTTCCCCAACTCACACATCTCACCTGTCCCTCATCCTCATAAATAGTTGCCACTACCATACCTTCCACAGCCCTCTTGCCTGTCCCCCTCAACACCGGCGCCTCTTGGGTCTTGTAACCCTCCGTGATCCTTATTCTTCCCCTTTCACTCCTATGACCCTCCTGTTCTCCCCAGCGAGCGAACTCATGTTTGAATACCGGACATTGCCAAGATGTTAATTTCGGAAACAGGAATTTCCTCATCGGACTAGTAACGCAAACCGTACCGTCCTCACATCCTACTATCACACTTCCATGCACACGGCCTACGCCCAAGGCTAGACCCTGACTCGGACACCTCGCCACAGTAATCGGACCGAAAAATCTGCGGATCGGCCACATGCGGAGCGTTTCAGCCTCGTCGGCTGCGATGAACGCCTGGCAAGGCTCCGAAAAGTGAATGTGTGAGGGAGGATGTCGCAGTCGAGGGGCAAGGACATAATCAGTCTGTGGGGCGAGAAGAGAGGTGAGGCGAAGGTGGCCAGAGGGGGATGTCGAGGCCAGGAGATGAGGTAGTACTGGGTAAGCGCTGCTGAGAGATGAGATGTAGGAGTCATGAAGTGGAGTATAGAGATATGGGCTGGGAAGGGAAGCAGATGATAAGGGGGCAGGGTAGGGGTAAATTGACCAGAGGGCGAGGTAGCCGTTTGCGCAGCCCACGGCAAGGTCGGTCGGAGAAAGCCAAATGACGCAAGTGCAGAGCGCGGAGGGTGGTTTGGCAGTGAAAGCGGCGTTAGTAAGTTTAACAAAGCTGGTCCTTTGTGCTTCGCACTGATCGAGATGAACATCAAGGACTCTAACATACCCATCGCTCCACACGCCGGCGAGCAAACCAATGGGGATTCTACCTTCCTGTCCGTCTTTCCGGAGATTTCTGGGCATTGGACACCATCTCAGATGTTTGGCATCACCCCAGTCAGTACATATAACAAGTCGAAGACACGGCGAACGGTCTGGATCGAGGAGACTTCTTCGTTCTGGTGCCTCCGTGGAAGAGAAGGACCAGATCTGGATTGAAGTAGGAAAGGATTGAGCAGTAAAGGCCGGACTGAATTTGGGTTGACCGGATGTGTCATTCCTTTTTGGTCCGAACGTTGATACTGCCAGGTACTGGGTGTCTCCAGCATGGTTGGGCGCCCATTCTACACACCGGGCGCCTCTCCCGACGTTGAGCAACCATCCATCTTGCCGCTTGCGGCTCTTGGATCGATCGGGTGCGTCGTTTTCAGTAACATTCTGTGAATGTGCTTGCTCCCAAGCTTCGCTCAGAGCCAGGAATCTAAGGATAGGCAGATCGAATCGAACTTGTCTGCCGTAAGGCCCCATGAAGATCGTCCGCGGCGAATCAGAAGAAGGTGCTAAATGTGTAAAGGCTTCGTCTGCACCCAACGAAACACTTGCCTGGGATTTGGACAGATGTTGGTGTCCCCCATGATCGTAGTACCACTCCCACCCTTCGGTTGCTTCGAGCTGGCGTTTCTCTTCCGGATGGGAAAAGAAATGGTGCATACCTTCGGTACAAGTCTTGTTAGGTCTCCTGGGTAGGGTTGCTTCGTGACACCATTGATCCCTGGACCTTGCCATATGAACCAGATCTTGGGTGGCATCGCCGAAAACCGAGTAAATATAATCGGGTTTGACTCCCTTGGGTGGTATTTGGACTGGGTCAGTAATTCCTCTCACATGTATGCCATCGCTTCTCTTCGGCCGTCTTTTCAGAACATAGGGCCTATTACGTATAGATTGACGCCGTAAATCCGGTGTTTCCGCGGTAGAATCGATGTCCATGTCTGCATCGGATGCAGCACTGACAGAGTGTCCATTAGGCGTCAGTATCCCTGATGCATCTGAACCTGCTGAGGATACATCATCCTCTTCCTCGTCTTCCTGGTTAGCCTCTTCGAGTGCCTGTTCCTCATCGAATTCATCGCCGTCCGAGTGTTGCTCCGCTTGCTGCCAGAGTTCTTCTTCATGCTCTGATGCAGAATCTAGGGCTTCGAGACCGGTGAATGTTTCATTGGCGTACTTTCTATTAGGTTGTCTTGCTCTCCCAGATTTCCTTACGGATTCCGGTGAGACTTGCATGCCTAAAGTGCTATGACTTAAAGACGGAGTGTCAAATAGGCCAGGTCGAAAATCGGAACCCAATCACACGATGGCTTATCGATAAGGTGATTAATGACGTACCAAACTGCGGAAATTTGATTGGTTGAATAAGACTTTACCTCGTGGCCTTGCAACGTCTACTACGTCTGCTCTGAGACCCATTCGACATTGAAACTATTCGCTCAGAAAATACAGGTGGTTCTAAGACATGCTATAGATAACTTAAGCAACTCCGCAAATGGCGTCTCAAAGACCTGCCTCACGTCAACAAAATACCCAACTGCCTATCACCTCACCTGGTGGCTCCACAGCATCACCACAAGCTGGACGATCCAGCCCCTCTCACTCCGCCTATTCCGAAGACTCACAGACCGTCGTTCTCAATACACCGTCCTCCGAAGAAACCTCGTCTGGATCTAAGAACAAACAAATTTCGACAGGAGAATCCTTACAAGCGCCTCCGGTGGACGAGCCGAGGCGATGCTGGATCTGTTTCTCGGATGAGACTGAAGACAGCCCGACATCATCTGAATGGCGCTCGCCATGCCCATGTGCCCTGACGGCGCATGAATCATGTCTCCTCGATTGGGTAGCCGACAGGGAGAACCCCCAGAAGAACGGGTCAGCTCGGCCTCAAACCATCGAATGCCCACAATGCAAGGCAGAGATTCGAATAGCGCGGCCTCACAGTCCAGTGGTGCAAGCGTACCGCACGATTCAAAATATCGCTGGAAGGCTGTTCTGGCCGGGCATCATAGGTTCACTCGTCTCGGGCATGGGCGCTGCCTGTGTCTTGCATGGCGCCAGCACTGTCTACTTGCTCCTGGGTACCTATGATGCAGAGATCCTGCTGGGAGTCCGCAACGGAAGGATGCCCAGCTCTAACTGTTTGCTGGGCCTCGCAAGCATCCCGGGAGTCCTGATGCTATCGAGTACGAGTTTCGCCGATCCCTTACTGCCTGTCCTACCCATCTTTTTCATCGCTGGGCATAGACCGACTCGTCAGGCCGGCAGACTATGGCCGCCCAGCGCGGCAATGACTCTGGCTACTTTACCCTACATACGTGCTGTGTACAACGGCTTACGGAGAAAAGTCTTTCAGGAACGAGAGAAGAAATGGGTCCGCCAACTCCAGCCGCGAGCCGGTGAAGACGGAAACAATGCCGAAAACGATTTACAAGAACAGCAGCGTGCTGAAAATGATCAGCCTGCTGAGGCCGACGAGGCAGGTGGTCTCAACTTCGAGATTGGTGTTGAGCTTGAGATTGTTGACGAGGAAGAGGTCCCCGTAGATGATGAGCAACGGCAAGAGGTTATCAACGAGGAAGTGGTACCAAACCAAGCAGGCCAGGTTCGAGACCCGGGACAGAACCACAACGAAGGCCCGAATGCAGCACAAGACGACCAGGCAAATCAGGACCGAAACAACAATCCAAATCAGAACCCAGCACAGCCAGCCGCTCCCGCCATCAATCCAGCCCCGCTGGCAGAGCAACATCGTGTCATACGCCTCGTTCCCCTGGTCAGTGCCTTTGTGCACACCATGATTGGCGCACTAGCTTTCCCAGCAGTTGCTGCAGGCATGGGAGGCTTGATATCACTATTCCTACCGTGGACATGGAGAACACCGCCGGGTCGGTGGGATTACCGTAGCCCAGGGCTCCTCCAAAGTCGGTTTGGTCGTAGTGTTGTTGGTGGATGTCTTTTTTTGGTTCTCAAAGACACGCTTTCCCTATACACGAAGTACAGGCTTGCGGAGGATCACTTGCACCGCAAGGTCCTGGACTATGATCGCAAAGGTCACAGGACTAGGGCTGGTCGATGATGCACAGCTATGGACATCATGGTGGGCGTTGTTGGGCGATAGTTGGGAATCTTGGTGGTATGTGAGGCCACCAGGAGGGATTGGGATTGAGTACATGATTCAGGATCCGTCTCGGACAACATGGAGTCCAGTCCTCGCTCTGGGCATAGCTGTCTTGCATAGCTACAAGGCTGATATGTCTTACCACGCAAGCAGCGGACCGGGTTGGCAAGTCGAAACGTGAGGCATGAAGAAAATCATGATGTATAATAGCTGAGTCCTTTGAAGTTTCGAGATATACTCTAACTTCGTCATGTTATCTTTGATGATCGTTCGTGCCAATGATGTGAATCGACTGGTTCTTCGAAGTACAGTAGCTTGCGGATCCTGCCTCGGGTATATTTATATCGACGGGATAAAGCTGCAGTATGTCATTCTTGTGATCGCCATGTTTCACACAACACCTGTATCCTGTTACCGGCATGATGGCAGGTACATAAGCCAAGCGATATTCATTGATCCCAATAGCTGCTCTCGTCCAGCCGCTCTCTCCGCAGGCTGCTAGGAGGCGATGTATCATCACGACCAGGTATATCTCTGAATAACGTCCAATCTCTTCTCAATTGTGGCTCCTGTTCCCATCTGCTACAACGGCAGATGTCGTTTGTCAAGATTGTCAGCACTGGTGTAGTAAAGTCTTCCCACGCGTGCTTCCGTACTGTAGCTGCATGTCATTGGGCAGTGGACTTCGCGTCCGCAAGGACGTTACAGGGCATCATCCGGAAGAAGAAAAAGTGTACTTGTTGTCTCCAGCTGCAGAGCATGATGGTCGTTCATTTAAGAACAAAATTTTGCGGCGAAAAGCCTGTGCTTCAGCATGCTGCTTCCGGCTCGTCCTCACCGTGTTCTTCTTGAGTTGTTTTGCTTTGATTTCAGCATCATTCATACATCCGTGAGTGCATCAATCCGCTGTCCTTGATTTTTCTTTATCGGTGACGTTGTTGCAGCTCGTGGAGTGTGCAGCTTCCAAGATGCGTGGATACGCCAGACAGAGGATACCAATGCCAGCCTCAACTATCCCATAGTTGGGGTCAATACTCTCCATTCTTCTCCCTCCCATCGGAATTATCTACATCCATTCCATCGAGATGCAACGTCACCTTCGCTCAAATTCTCTCCCGGCATGGTGCTCGAGACCCCACAGCAACCAAGACGAGATCTTATTATAGCACCGTTCAGAAGCTGCAGATCAATGTCGGTCAGTTTCGGGGCAAATACGCGTTCTTGAACACCCTCAACTACACTTTGGGTGCCGACCAACTGACCGTATTCGGCGAGCAACAAATGATCAATTCTGGCATTGCCTTTTACAATCGATACAAGGGACTGGCGAAGCAGGGGACCCCCTTCATCAGAGCTTCGGGAGAAGGTCGAGTCGTTGAGTCAGCCCGGAACTTCTCTCAAGGCTTTTATCAAGCGAAAATAGCAGATCGGACACCGGATGCCAATTACCCATATCCAATCCTAGTGATCCCCGAAGGGAAGGATTTCAATAATACGTATGTGTATCCAAGCGCTTGTGATACCCGATCAGCCATGCTTACGGACGATCAATCTACAGCCTTGACCACAGCCTTTGCACGGAGTTCGAAGAGGGGACAACCTACAGCTCCATTGGCAATTTCGCGCAGCAAACCTTCCTTGCAACCTTCCTTCCCACGGTCATCAAGCGTCTCAACCGCGAAATTCCCAGTGCTAATCTCACAGCAGTCGATACCGTTAACCTTTTAGATCTCTGCCCTTTTATGACCGTCGCCTCTCCGCCAGGCGTGATTTCCCCCTTTTGCCATCTCTTCTCATTAGACGAGTGGGAGCATTACAACTATTACCAATCGCTCGGCAAATATTATGGATACGGCCCTGGTAACCCATTGGGCCCTACGCAAGGGGTCGGCTATGTCAACGAATTGATCGCTCGACTCACTGGGAAAGCGGTCAAGGATCATACAACAGTCAACCGCACCCTTGACGGTAGTCATGTCACTTTTCCCCTTGGCGAAGCGTTGTATGTGGATGTCAGTCACGACAACGACATGACATCCATCTTCAGCGCGTTAGGGCTCTACAATTCCACCCGTCCATTATCGAACACTTCAATCGAATCGACCGAAACAACAGCCGGCTACTCAGCAGCATGGACGGTACCCTTTGCTGGACGAGCATATTTCGAAAAAATGGAATGTGCTGGCGAGAAGGAAGAGTTGGTACGGATCATCGTCAACAACAGGGTCATGCCAATGCTAACGTGTGGCGCCGATGAATTGGGCCGGTGTGCACTTGGAAAGTTCATCCAAAGCTTAAGCTTTGCGGCAGAGGGTGGG
Organism: Rusavskia elegans; assembly: GCA_011316305.1. Lineage (NCBI taxonomy): Eukaryota > Fungi > Ascomycota > Lecanoromycetes > Teloschistales > Teloschistaceae > Rusavskia > Rusavskia elegans. Next base: position 117,704 of record SAUG01000134.1, read on the forward strand.
AGGTGGAATTTGTGTTTTGCAGAGTAATTTTTCAAGAGATATAATCTTCACGCTAGGTAGTGTTACCAATCTGGGTCAACCTAAGGTAATGCACGCCACCATGTTCTATACCTGTTTTCGTTACGGGTTTCGTAAGATATAATATAAAAATAAAGGTGTATATCTATCTCGCCGACGTTAAATAAATTGACGCTTATATAGAATTAGACTGGCCATTTCGGTACGGGTTCCCGTTGGTATTTAGGAACCGACTCGATTTTTTGGCGAGTCGGTTCCGGGTCGAACCCGAGAATCCGATAGGAATCCGCTAAACCTTTTTTAATAATTAATAATAATAATAAATTAATTAATGAATTATATATAAAGATAATATATTTAGATAATAAATTTAATCTAACTAGAACTTTTCTAGCTAGCGTAGTTAATTAATTAGAATTTTTTTAAATTATTTATATAACTTCTATACTGGAATTATATATTTATACTAGAAATTAGTATTTTAACGGATCGAATCGATTTTTCGATTCCGGATTCGAAATCCGACCCGACGGCCAGTCTATATAGAATTATACGCAGAATTTTTAATATAGAAATTTTAGAATTCAATTCTATTATTAACGTTTAATTCTATAAACTATTATCGAAATATTTTAATATTTAGATTTCGCAGCTTATTTATAATACAGTCTACTATTTTTAATTATTATCTAATTAATATTATAGCCATTTTCGTAGAATATTCTATTATCGATTTTTCTAATATATAATATCTAAATTTGTTTTTCAACTATCGAATATCTCTTTTATATTTAATCTTCGCCGCGTCGAAAACAATAAAAATCTCGATAGAAAGCGACGATAGAGATAAAGGAAAAGAGAGAAGAAAGATACGTATCTCGATTATTTACCCACTAAATACCGTGGAGCATGCAGGGATTCTAACTTTCTTGGCGCCGCTTAGTAAATAATTTTGTTGAAACTTCTTCATGCGCAGAGAGCTTCAAGTGTAGTCTAGCAACCACAGCATCGTCCGTTTCTATATCTCATCACTTCATCAAATCTTCAATCGTCACCATGCTGTCCATCAAGCTCCTCTTCGCCGCCATCATGGCTGGCTTCGTCGCGGCGCAAAACTCAACAAGCGGTACTTCGGGCAACACTGACAATACCGTCTTCGATGTAAACAACGTCGATCGAACTACCAGAGGTGCCTCTCGCTCCCAATATCCCTCGACTGGGCTCCTCCGCTAACCATTATCTTTAGCTCAATGGTGTAACGACCAGCGGACAAATTGCCCCAAGCTCTGTGGCGGGTAAGACGATGCGAATAACACCTTGGTACAACCAACCGCTGCTAACATTGTTCCAAAGACAGATGAATACCAAGGAAAATAATTGTGCCGCCGTAAGTTGACACTGGCTCTTCTGCCCCTCTCAGCATACGCCAAAACCCTCACGTGGTGTTGCAGATCCATTGCCCAACCCGAATCTGGATTGCTTCGTTGACTGACCAATTCCTGCATTATAGGAACCTATTTCATACAGCTGCGTCTGTACCGACGGCACTACGCCCGACCTGGCCGCTTACGCCGACACCTTCGTATCCAAAACCTGCCAAGCTCGCTTCGCCGCGTGCCGTCAACAGAACCCAGGCTCCGAAGCATGCATCGAGTGCGGAACCCGCTCAGCCGCTGAAGTCCCCATGTCCACGAGTTCCATGGCTGCCGCCACAAGTACTGCTGCCGCTGATGCTACGAGCTCGGCAGCTGGAGGAGCAGCTACCGGAGCCGCGGGCGATAGCCAGTCCCAGGCCGGAGGGCCAATGATTGGAGGGTTGGAGATGGTGAAAGGGGCGGTAGGCTTGGTCGCCGCCATGGGCTTGGTGCTCTGAGTCCCTCCGCAGGAACACATCTCATTGCTTCATTTCTCGACTATCGACGGCTCCGATAGGGAGATGGAGGGAGGTCAAGTCTACTCGCATTATCATACGGCGCTGATCACTTCTTACATAACATCTTTAGTCTTGCTCAGTTATTGCGGGTGCGTTGAAGGGGTTTCCACTGGCATCTTTCATGTAAAACGGTTCATCCCCGAGGCATGCAGCATGGTGTTCAGAGAGCGGAGCGGATGCCAGGCTTTGAGCGACTAGCAAAGTCTAGTGCTATTAATATTTTAATTCACTGCCTTCTTATGACTTGTCTATACTTTCTGCACAACCCTTAAGCTGCGAGCTAGGACGGATACGTCTTTCCCACATCAAGTTGTTTGCGTTAATACTGTCAAACGTTGAAAATACGTCGGTCCCGTGATCGTAAGAGAGATTGAGTTCAAGATGACAACGAATTCATTATTCGCCGCCTTCTATATGGTCACTGATAGTAACCTAGCTAGAGATCGCGAATATTGTTCCTCTGCCAAAAACACTTATAGACCACTTTCATGGGTGCTTATATTCCCACGTTTCCCTGTCTACCCGCATCGAAACCTGTACCGTGTGCTATGGCGAGACCGGAGCAACTCCGATATTATGTACAAGTAGTACGAACCGAGTATGAGAATGATCGGGAAGACCGGTAGGGATGCGGGGTGGAGGACTTGTTCTGGCAGATTTTGGAGAAAGGGCAGGCGCTTCACGCCCGAGACATCGTAGAAGCGGCTGTCCTGGTGTGGTGAATGTAGGAAAGCTTGTACTCTGAGGTTGTTCGACCCTTATAGAGGGTCAAGTACATAATTTGAGGCTCCACTATGGAAACGAAAAGGATCTGCCAGAGCACAGAGAGGGATAGGCAAAAGAGTAGTAGAGAGGAAGAGGAAGAGGAAGAGGAAGAGGAAGAGGAAGAGGAAGAGGAAGAGGAAGAGGAAGAGGAAGAGACAACCAATGTGTGTTCAGAAGTTGTATCACCTCTTGGTCATTGAGCAACAGGTACTGAGGATGGAAACATTGTTATGATGCAGGATCTGTCTAATCGGAGATTGAGCGATGATTTCGAAAAGGACCGGCAGTGCAAACAAAGAAACCAAGTACGATCATTCCGCCCCTTTAGAAGATGGATCCTGAGTGAAGCCGCTTTCAATCATGTTTAGTCGACCTCCAAACGATATTCCAGGTCAATCTCTACCAGGCAGCCACCCAAACACTCTGCACTCAAAGCTTACTCCTCCTTTCCCTTTCCCCTCCTTCCTTCATCGCGTTTTCCAAAAGCTCACCCCTCTCTCCATCTCTACTTCCATCCCCCTTCCAGTCTCCGACCTGCTGGTCTTTCCAGCCCCACAACCGTTGCCACTCCCCGCCCCTTCGCTCCAGAACTTTCAGTACCTCCCTCCCGAGCACGGGCAAGAACTTGAAACCATGGCCGCTTCCCCCCGTGCACAAGAACAGGTTTTCATACTCAGGATGATATGTGATCAGGAAGTCGCCTGTGGGAGTATCGGTGTAGTGACATAGCCTGCTTGAAGAGAAGGGACGTAAAGACAGTGGTGAGGAAGAGGGAAAAATGGAGGAAAGGAAGTCTCGAAGGCCATTGAGGGCCGGCGGAGGGACAGGAGATGAGCTTGGAAGGGAGGGACAGAGGTGGATCGTGGAAGAGGGGGTTGCGACGGTCATGGGGGTGGGTGAGAGGTATCCGTGGCAGTGACAGGCAACCTTGAGATGGTGGGTGTATGCTTCCTCTTCATGCGTCGAGGTCGAGGAGCGGAGGGTAGGAGAAGCCGAGGGGGAGGCAGTGTTCAGCGCTGGTGGAATGACGAAATAGCCGGTTGAGAGATTCAGCAACACTGGCATTCGGGATAGAGAGTCAGCTTCGGATCTGGTGAGAGGGAGATAAGCGAGACATTGCGCTGTGGATTGCACCCGGCCGGTGAGGTCGAGTAGAGAGGGCGTCCAAGCGCCTGTTGCAAGGATGATTAGGTCTGCCTTAAGACAGGAGGAGTCGGTGAGGTGGACGCCGAAGACGGAGGGTTTGCTTTCGTTGTCTGGGCGGGAAAAGAGAAAGTGATCAACTTTTGCCCGACGGAGAATAAGACGTGCTGGGTCTTGACCGTGCTCGAGAATACGGCGCATTTCGGATCTCATAGCGCCTTCGGCGTTGGCCCAACCCGAGGAATGGTTGATGTAGCCTGTTCTTCCTAGCTGTTCGCTTTCTGGCTGCCCTAGACGTGGAGAGTAGTTGGGAGGAAGACCCAGAATTGCTCTGATGTCCTGGGGACTGTTTAATCTCTCGACATGTGTTGGTTCTTCCAAACGGTCCTCTGTCTTCCTCCGTGGATCCTGCACATTCCGGCATGCTGCCTCTAGATATTCACTCCCCTTCCTTCCAGCTACAACAGCGAGTCCGCTCTCATGGTAAACGCCCTCTCCGCCGTAACCGCTCCGCCATGCCTCCTGCGCTTCGGTCGCGAGTTTTGAGTATGCTGGATTGGCATAGTCGGGTCTGATGATGCGGCTTGAGTCGATCGAGGCAGTGTGAGCGCTCGGTTTATACTGAAGAATTTCGTCGTTTTGTACTTGTTCGAGATCGGGTAGGTCCGGGTCAACAATTGTCAAGTGCGTTTGGGCATAGAGCGGTGACGAGAGAATGGCAACGGCGGTTGACACTATGGAGGTCACCAGTTAGCTGGACCGCTTTGCATGGCCTGCAGAGCGCAGATACTCACAGCCAAAGACGCCAGCGCCAACAATAAGGATTGCGGAAGGCGGTTTGTGTTGCGGCTGATTGGTAGTGTTAGAAACCGGAGGGTGGGACATGGCAGGTGCACAGAATGTGCAGGTACCACAAGATCACTCTGGAAAAAGTTCATTGTACCCCAGATTAATTAGTAGAAAAACTGCCATGCTCTAACAATTATCGACCACGAGATTTCATGAAATTTTTTTTTTCCGTTAAATAACCCTATGAATATAAACTGGAATTCTTTAAAAATATTAAATTATCTATAGAAAGGTATTGAGCAAATAATAAATTTTATTTTCAATAGTTTAATCTTTTTTAATAATTTTGGAATAGCTAATCTCGTTAGTCTTAAAAAGGATTTCGGTATTTAAATAGGCTTTAAATTAGAAAAATTAATTTTACTTACTAAATAATAAAAAATAGTATTATTATTGTTAGATTTCTTCATTTACTAGAGAGTATATATTTTAGCTCTTACTTCGAGTTTAAATAACTACTAGCTTAGAGTTACAAGTTAAATAAGAATTCTAAGTTTTTTTGATATTTCGTAGTCGATAGTTATTGGAGCTTAGCAGTTTTTCTACTGAGCAGGTTTATTTAACCTGGGGTACTGGAGCAGCGGGTAGTCAGACATGATCGAATGACTTGGTCTAGCAGCCTAAGTACGCTCAGGGAACGGGTCTGCCAGCATTGCCATCCACTCGCTGGAAACCCAGATAGTATAATTGACCAACGCTTGACTGCCTTCCCAAGTCGATTCAACACTCCATAAGGTCTGAGATCTCTGGTTCCTCCAATCCCGATCTGAATGAATACCAATCTGTGCTGCTCCCCAAATGCAACCTGCATCAGCCTCACCAACGCCAGCAGTGCTGGCCATGAGAAGAAGAAATGGCGCAACCATCGACCAGCGCAAAGAACCGTCTTTTCTCGCGGCCTTGCGACTTTCTAAACTATGCTGGTGAACGCCCACAAATGCCAGGATGATGATAAAAATACTCCGCTTTTGATGCATGTTTCAAAGGAAAAAGTAAGACTCGTCGAAGTTAGGCTGGCGCTCGCCTTGGGCATGCTAGAGGTAATTGCACCTCGATGTCGAAGAAGAGTCGTGACGGCGTGAATTATGATACAGACGATTGATGATACAGGAAGACTGTCGATCACCCTGCCCTGACGATTGTGGTTCGCAAGGAGACTTAGACCTTACGGAAGTCTGTACACTCGTTAGCGCCCGTCAATCCATACACGATGGAGAAACTCACCTGAGAGCACAGGGTAGATCGTCTCGAATGCTTGATAGATTTCTTCGCGAACTTTCGCACCAGTGAGGACAATCTTCCCGCTGACAAAAATCAATAGAACGATCTTAGGTTTGTACATGCGGTAGATAAGACCGGGGAACAATTCGGGCTCGTAGGAGCTGAAGTTATGATGGCGACTGGCCAATCCTTCAAGACGGATTGGGAACTTGATGTCGCACGAGCCAACGATATTTTGAATCTTGAAGTCCGTGAATTTGGCGTTGAACCCAAGTTTCTGGATGATGCGAGCGTATTTACGCGAGGCGAGTTTGGAGTCATCTTCCGACTTTGCACCAGTGACGACCATCTTGCCAGATGCAAAGATAAGAGCGGTCGTCTTGGGTTCGCGAATGCGCATTATAACGGCGGCGAAACGCTATAACAAAGGTTAGCAGTCTGGTACAAACTGGCAATTTGCTCAGTAAGTACCTTAGGGTTGTATTCAGCATTTCTGGCGTGCAGAGCGATCGTCTTAAGGTCCAAGCGGCAGTCAAGGTTGACCGTGGCGACGATGTTTCTTAAGCATGCCTTTAAGCCTCAAATCATCATTGAGGCAAGTTGGGCTATACTCACTGCAAGGTCGGAACAATCCCACTGACACCTTGTCCAGCACCAGGCGTGGCCGCCGGAGTCGTGGGAGTCACCCCATTGCCATTCGAAGTGGCATTGCCTCCGTGAACCTGACCATCCGCGCCATTCGTCTTTCCGGATTTACCGTTCGCCTGAGCAAAACCATCTTTCTCAGAGGGCGGCGTCAAGTCTCCAGTTCCACCAGGGAACGACAAGGAGGCGGGGGAGGTAAAAGCGGTGGCCTGTTGAGCAGTGGACGGGTGCGTGGTGAGAGTGTCCATCTTGATGACCTCGGGCGATTGAAGAGTAGGGAAGATTGAGTAGCGACAGCCGGCAGTCTGCGAGATAGTCGTTAGAATCTTGAAGTGGACGGCTTGGTGGGCCCGAGGATCGATGAGGAAATCGAGGCTTGATGATCGTCGGCCAGAGGTTGAAGCGATGGAGGATCGCACTCGATGGCCAGAAGGGATCGTACCGTATGTGGGAGATGAACAACCAAATGTCTCCCCTACAGCCGCTGCTCGACTTGACTGTTGCAGTGATGCGCAAGCTTTATTTCATGAGGGTTCTGATGACTTCAAACCACACAACAGGTTTCCGCTGAGGTCCTGATGATATCCTGTGACGGTTGAAGTGAGGTTGTGAAAGTGGTGACTGTGCGCACAACGGCAAATCTTGTCAAGAGTCGCTAAGTCAGATCGGAAGAAGTCTCGTGAGAGAGTGGAAAGAGCACGAAAGAGTGCGCCTTTCAAAATTTCTATTAAAGCTATGAAAGTCGGGCTTGTAGGATGGATGGCAACGGGAGTGCTGTAGGAGAATCGGAGGATTTCGAGTTGTATGAGGGGGTGGAAATTGTCACACCCGGGGCAGCAAATTCCACAAAATAGAGGGTGGGCAACAAGCCCTTTAAGTATTCCGCCGGGGCTCTCGCTGCTTTGTGCAAAAGCCTCAGACTAGCTTGTATTAAGAATAGTACCAAGCAGTGACCCACCACTAGCGGACTCCTGCTACTGGTCAATCCTCAATCCGAACCAATGAGAACGCTATGGCGGTGACTCAGACGCGCCTGGCCCTCCTCCTTTGTGGACAAGGGTTTCAGGCGCGCCGCTGCTTTTAATGTTTCGATTGAGCCAGGCAGCAATCTTCTTTTCAGTTCTCCTTCACTTGTATAGGCCGGAGCAGTATTGTTCATCCATTATTATTGTTCTGAAGATCTTCTACAGCAGAGCAGTCAACAAGAAGGCACTACAAAGTCATCGATACTGTTGATCACCCGGCTGCCTTCTGTGTTCAGCACTCCAATACCACGACCAGGCACCATGTGACCTCAGTGGCACGACAGCGGCCTGCAACATAATGGTAATACGGTCCATAGCAACAACTGGTAGAGGTAAGGATATGTGCGAATGGCACAGATAGCATGGGGCATGGGTAAGAGCTAGCCTGATGACGATCAAGAACCCTCGAATCATAATAATATTGCAGGATGCGGGAGAAATCAACAGCAGACAAATAATAAATGATTATCCGTTGAATTCAGTCAATCTGACAAAATCAAGGTCCTGGAGCTCCGAAAGAAAACGCGGCTTAACCGCTCTAATCATCTTCTGAGCCTGTCCCATAGGTCCGGAGACTCTTCTACCGTGAGACATATCCCACTCGTAATGTTCTTTTTGGTCGCTGGTGCTGTTTCAATTGTATTGTAGGTAGGAGGGCGGCAATAGAGGTTTTTGCTCAGGATACTCTAATCTTTCTGATGTAGCCGCCATCTGATTGCATCATGTCTTGTCATTACTCGTACTGTAGACCTGTAATAATGCCGGATTTCCCTTGCATGAGGACTGGCACGCTACCCCTGTCCCACGATGCACAGAGTCGGGTATCATGCGCTTCTGGATTAGTAATGGCGTCGCAATCTAACATCGGGCTATCATCTGGTAGATAGAGCGCAAAGGTGTGGACGACGACTGGGAGTATGCATTAGATAGAGGTCACGGTGCGGTTACACCGTTGTAGAACCATGTAGCAAGTATTGTCATAAAATCGTCATTATTGAAGTAGATAGGAAAGAACACCCGTTATTGCGGATGGGTACGAAAGGCATATGATAGAGGGTCCGGGAGCTCTGCCAGTTTGGATGATTCGCCCAAGAAGCCACGCTGGCACTACTATCCTATCGTGCAGTGGTGCAGGGATCCCGAAAATCTGAGAATTAATTGGAGGATAGGTCGTCCGAATCAAGTTAGACCTAGATGTAGTACACAATCGTTATTTAGCACGAGACGATATTGTTGCGTTTCGATTTTTACTATATTCTTCTACTCTGTTGCCCCCAGTATATTATTCGTGGTCCCCTCCACCCACACGCTTTCCTACAAGGCCTCCGTCCACCTCCAAGCCTGGCCAGCAACACACAACATCTTTGATTACTTAATTTCCACACCCAAGCAAGCGCCGTATTGCTGCAGAGCCCGAGATGAATAATTTGACCGCCGGTCCTGGTGTGAAGTACTAGGTTGCACTAATTCTCATGAAAGGTAATTTTTTCGATATTAAACGAGCGTTGTCCACATCATCCGCTTTGATGTCGCATTTGTTTTCTTCTGCGCTGACTGCCTCATCGATGTCCTTTGCTCCAGAAGGCTCGTTGTTGTTGTCGGCGCCGCCCCAAGCGGAGGCGCATCCGCAAAGTCTTGGCACCACCATGAGCAACAATAATACGAGCACCCATGAATATTCTGATCAGGGCCCGTCACATCCGCCATATGACACAAGGGATTCACATGCCCCTTCACTCCCACAACATGGCTTTACCCCTCAACATTCAGATTCTATCCCTCCGCATTCCAGCGATATCCCTCCCGTTGCCATGGTGAGTTCGGTTGTGGACTGTAATCATCCTGTCGAGGACTCCCACCCTTATAACTCGGTGCAGAAGCCTGAAGCTAGAGCCAATAGGGGTCCGCCAAAACAAATCACACCGGCCCAATCTCCCGAGGGCAAGCCGGCTTCCACTGGCCGTAGGAGAACACGCACCAAAGTGGTGGCATGGGATCCAAAAGACCTAGAGGACATATACGTGCGGAAAGAAGTTAACAAAGAAGATTGGGATACGATATGCCGAGTAAGCTTTCTCTTGTCCCACCTGCTCCCGTAAAGGACGGATGCTTAACCCTTGGAAGGATTATCCCAGTCGGACTAGGGTTGCTATGCGTCAACAAGTCATCGTACGTCAATTCGAATCATCTCAAATTTACTCGTTTATCACTCACGATTCCGCAGAAAATGAGAGAAAAGAAGCAGCGGGAGGCAGTGGGCCTCGGTCATGTACGAATATGCGACTCGCCTGGTTACTACACCGATCTAACCTCTCGGTAGGGAGCTGGGAAAAGCTCAACATATTCGGACTCGCCGCAGCCGGCATCTAATGGCATTAAGTGGGCTTCTGTGAATGGCTATCAGAGTAGCCCTGCCGAGGCTGATTCTTACCACCAAAGACTGTCAGTCGATGGCGAAGAATCCAGTGACGATTTCGATTTTAGCTCTGCTCCCGATAGTGACCACGAAGGGAAGATGGGCAAGCAGTTTGACCTCCCAGCGCGAGTAAGCGAACCCATCCTAGGTTTATGCCGACTGTGGTACTCATCTATGCCAGAGTACCCCTTCTCATTCTCTGGGTGTCGCGATGCCAGAAATTCCCCCACAACAGCCTATTGTCCCGTCAATGCCAATCATCGCTCCGGAGGGGTTTCAAGCTAATAGGCAACACCAGCCCGAATTCGATGTCCTCGCCGCTCAGTCTAGAGGGCAACCAATAGCTCCTCGACAATTGCCGCCGAAGCCTTCGTCAACCTCAGCAGCATTTTTCGACTACAGATCGTCCGTGGCGCCCGATTTCCGCGTAACACAGAGGACCAAACGTGGCCGTGACTTTGAAGCAGTAGATTCAGAGCTTCAATCTACGGATAATTTCCACAAACGACGGAAGCATCAGATGGAAGCTACTGACCCTTCCAGTATTATGGTCGGCGTCAGCGAAGAGTGTGCGATGCCGTTCAATCTACCCCAAACAATGCCAGTCCCTTTATTGCCGCCAAGGATACCCTCAGATTCCGAGTTGGACGAAATGTGTATTCAGTTCCGCGACAAGTTTCGAATGATGGCAGCATACTACTACGAAGAACAGAGGATCAGTAAGAATCTGTTCGATGCAGCGATCGATCGAGCGAATGCACGTGCTGCTGGCGCTCTCCAAAAGCTTGACGAAGCCAATCAGATTTACGCCGAACAAGCAAAGGAGGCTCGTTTATCGTCACAGATCGAACATGACCTCTTGAGCAAAAAGCTTACAGCCGAGATATCAGAGAATAGTCGGCTGGCCGAAGAGCTCTCAAGTTGTCGCCACAAATTAGCAGCTGCAAACGAGACTCCTGAGCGCAAGACTTACACTGCAGTAGCTGAAAACATACCTCGACCGGACGTTGAGAGGAATGCGGTCCCGCAGTCTTCGTTAATCGAGACACTGCAACAAGAACTTCTTACGGTAAAGGAGGATGCCAAACGCGCAGACGTCGCGAACAACCTACTTGATGAAGAAGCTGCCAAGATGCGACGAGATGGTAGGGACACCCACAGCATGGTTCAAGAAGTTAAGAGGCAGCATGACAGAGTGACAGCCAAGATTGACCATCTCGTGTCCCAAGATCTTCAAGATCTGACGAATAAAGAGGTCAAGAAGTATATCATGGATGTTAAAGCAGAGGACCAAGGACTGTCGAACAAAGTCAAGCAAGTGGAAGACTTTTTGAACAAGCCCAATCATCTGACCTTCGGAGCTATGCATCAATCGCCAAATATTGTTGCGAATGGGTCCGTGTCGGAAGGCCCCACTTGAAGCCCGTCGAAAAGCTGTGGTATTAGCAGATGCAAGCCAGGGCCCGAGCCGTTATACATGGGTTGATGAAGCAGTCGGGTATACTGGCTGGAAGCGTCAGTTTCATATTATCAGGGGGCTCATGCTCCGCTACGGGACTCAAGGCTGCCTAGGCTGGGGGCATCTGGAGGCCGAGGAACGCGCCACACCAACCTGGCCATACCACCTTTTTGGACCTCTGAAGGGCTTGTAGGCGCCTAGGAAGCCCTCCTGGTGTCGATTCAATGAGCACAACTCGGCTGGGCTCGGTGGACCGAATTTGTCCAGCGAATCGCTTGTGCTGTCCTTTTGCCATTGCAGATCTCTGGCCTGGTGCCAATGTTGGAAATGACATGTACGAAATCATCAGTCTACTGAGATCGTTCTCGGACACGCACCGAAATATCTCGTACATCAGTTGCAGGCAAAGGAGCGGATGCCAGGAGCATATAATTGGTCCGCCATCATCGATTGAGCACGTTCGATTCGATACGTAGTGCATACATTCAGGCTGCGAGGACAGCTCCATACTTGGAGATTTACATAGACATCTGGGGTGATGGTCTATCTTAGGGAGATATATAATAGCAATATTCGAGCTCACCAGCTCCGTACAGTCATTCCTATCATCTCAACTGTTGTGTGCAGAAAGCTAACAGCCTTTTCCACTTGACGTAAATAGAAGACTGTTATCGACATTCCCTACGTGCCTTTCTGTCCATGAACCCATGTTTGGCACTCTTCAAGGCCGTCGTTTACGACCGGTGTGACTTTTAGGAAGTGAGTACGCCATAATACCTATGCTAAGCACTCGGGTCGCTGGTGGTAGAAGGTAATACTCCCTGCTTTTGGGAGGGAAGTCAAAACGACCAGTGAATAATTCCGTCCCCTTCTCGTCAGAACAAGAATAGATTGCGTATGTGGGCACAGCAACGCACACATCTGGCGCTCATGATGTAGACTAAGTCACTACAAGTATACAGTCCTATTGAACGTGACGTTACGGGTCAACATCTGTGCAATCGTTAGGACCATATCCCGTATCGAGGTACCGGTTGTTGTTGTGACCCCTCATTGCAATCTATTCCTGTTCTGACGTGCCCTTGTCCGAGTGTGGAAGGTGCAACCTCATGGCACTAGCACTCATGAGATCACGACACTACATATGATATATCGAACAACTCATAACAGCCGACTGGAACTACGACCGAAAGCAACCTTGGATTGGGACCAATGTGCTATATTACGCATGGATCTGTTCACGTTGCTGGACCATAAGCCTACTTCGCTGCACAATCCTGCTTCTTGAGGCCGTCTTTTCCCGTAAAATCACGCGTCAGTCCCTCACCAAATGCAGTCATAGCAACGAATAAGACAGGTCTAGGTTTCATTATCAGCCATGGATACCATGCCATCGGCTTTGTTACGTGTCTTGTTGCCCAAAGTACCTTTTGTTGCAAAGACCGCTCTATGGCACACCCTCTGGCTTTCTCCAACCTCGTCGAAATGGGACCTAAGGACAGAAGTTACGGTTAACATCATTCGCTGCCTCCTCGATTCTCCTGGACCAACTCCACTCTCGAAACAGCAGCGATGGAGCTTGAAAGACCCCGGCATCAAGGGCCCCATGTGGATATCCAAGGTAACCCTGCCCAAACCCCAAGAGGACGATATACGATCGGTCCTAGTGGATGCTATAGAAACCCTGAAAGGAGCCGGTGGAGTCTATACCACTCCTGCCGTTTTGTCCGTCGAGGCCGAATGGACAGGCTATCGTGCTAATGTGCGCCATGACCGTCCCCGACTGGACCTTTCAGAAGCCCAGCATTACCAGAGACTGATGAGTGAAGTCACCAGCCCAGTCACCTTAATCTACCTCCACGGTGGTGCGCACTATATGATGGACCCTTCTTCCCACCGTATACCGGTATCCCGCTTGGCGCATTTGACCAACGGACGCTGTCTATCGGTCCGTTATCGCTTAACGCCCCAGGACCCTTTCCCGTGTGCTCTTCTCGATGCCTTCCAAACCTACCTTTCGTTACTCTACCCACCACCGGGCTCTTTTCATGAGCCTGTCGCGCCAAAGAACATCGTCTTAGCTGGGGACAGCGCTGGTGGTAATCTTGCGCTTGCTCTTGTACAGCTGATTCTGGAAATCAACCGCTCGAGCACCCGAGAATCTTTGGCCTTCCATGGTCAGACGATTGAATTTCCCCTTCCTCTACCCGCGGGTGTAGCCAGCAGCTCTCCCTGGACCGACCTCTCCCGTTGCATGCCTTCCATACTCTCAAACGCTCAATACGACTACTTACCGCCTCCAAAGGGGCCAGACACGGTATCACGTTTCCCTCACGATGATATATGGCCTACGGATCCGCCTCGTGGCGATCTCTATTGCGATCTCAGCATGCTGGATCATCCCTTGGTGTCTCCTCTGGCCGCTAAAGATTGGAGCAAAAGCTGTCCCATGTTTTTCTCCTGTGGCGAAGAAATGCTAGCAGACGAAGGGAAAGCAGTCGCAAATTTGGCCGCCAAGCAAGGGGTAACGGTAGTCTGGGAACAGTACGAGGCCATGCCCCACTGTTTCCCCCTACTCTTCGAGCATCTGGAGGCGGGCCGGAGAGGTTTCAAGAATTGGGCTGCTTTCTGTTCCAAAGTCGCCACCGGTAGTGACGACGACGAAGAAGCCAGATTAGAGACGAACGGGACTTGGTATGCTGCCAAGACGTGCAAGGAGACCGCCGTTGACGTCAGATCTTTGGCCCTTTGCAGTAGGGAAGAGGTGGCTGAGAGGATGGGTTCAGCGATACATGCAAGAATGCAAGGCAAAGAGGGCGAGGCAAAGATCTTGCCGAAACTATGACGATATTTGGACATTGGTCACCACGCGAGATGTGGTCGCAATAGACAGAGCCACCAGGTATGTTGTATGATTCCGAGCATGGCGTTAGAAGATATCTCTGCCCGACAACGAATCGCCGATTAGGTTCTGTCACTTAACCGGAGTGTCTTTTATTCGTTTGGTTCTGCTGGCCTTTGTCAACATTCTCTAGCAAGACTTTGATCGACCGACCTACAACATTTCTCGTGGCCCGTGTCGTCATCGAAAGAAGCCATGCACGACATCAATCGGCGATGCGGCGCAGTGCACCACAAAGCTCGAGGTTGGATCGATTCACCGAGCACCGAAGCAGCTCATTGGCGCGCTTGATGAAGAGCGTGTGCTCTCTCTTGCTCTCCACCAGCCTCCTTTGGTGCCATACATTGTCCACAAACACATTCGTAGCTCATGCAACATTTCTGGTTCCACCAGAGGGATCAAATGCGGGCAACCTAGTGGATGGTTCATTGGGCCAGAGAATACGGATACCCCTGTCAAATGTGTGACACACAGAAAGAAAGGCATGTCTGACAGTCCCGCATGCTGCAAGCCCAGGAGAGGTTGCAGATTAGCTGTCAAAGTCACATTAGCGGCGCATCAGACGTCGATCATCCCGTCTTTCCTGCTGTATCTGCATCTGCTGCACGTTCCTTATCCGGACCGTCTTAAGCGGTCCGATCTTTTCGGAGACTCTTTCTGCAGTTTCCAAGCTTTTGCTACATGGCCTTCTTGGCTCGATCGTGGAAGCACCTTCTGTCTAGATCGGGGAAATGGTTGTGCATCTCCCTGTTGTAGCGGATTTGTCATCACAGAGAATGTGTAGACGATAAAGTCATGCTGCCTGAAGACGCGCATGCGGATCATTGCGGAAAGTGTACGACAGTTGCGTCTGGTCACACGGTCTACACCGTGGTCTACAGCAAGGCGAAGGCTGGACATCGGCAAAGTAAGGGGCGTGTATCAGAGAGAAAACAGCCGAGATATGGCACGCCGTATTCGATATCTCTCTTTCGGTGCCGCAGGTGAAATCACAATTGCCTCTTTATTCTCCAAGTGTTACCCAAGCTCCACTGGTGTAACCAGACTCCTTTTCTCGGCTTATGTGTCAATGGGTGCACCGCTCGTACAGTCGTAAAGCCGGAGCCTGGCCATGGACATAAGTCCATACAAGTCCTCAGCATCCGTAACCGAGCTTGGTCAGGACATTATCATTCTCCTGTCATTTTTTTCTCTCAAGCCCTCCCAGTTACCCCCAAGAAAAGAGATTTGAACAATAGGTCAAGGTAGAAATTTACTTAAACTACCAGTCTTCTATCATCGATCCCACAAAGCTTTGCTCATGGTGTCCACGAACTGGAACACAGAAACGGAGACGAGTGAGACGAGCAGCAGATAAAGATAGATGCTAGTTAAGATGACTCGGGGATGTGTCACGTGCAAGAAAGAGCCTCCTCGGTTGCTGGTATAGTTAAACCCAAGGTCTCGACCTGCGATCTCATCCATGACTTAATGTCTTTGATGTGAAGTTCACATCGCAGTTGAATCTTGCATTATCTTATTAGGGTACTCTCAAAAGTTTCTTGGTAAATATGACGATTCCTATCCAGATCCATTGCCAGGACCCGGGGGGGCCGATTGGCGAATGATGATACAACATCGTAGAGACCTTTTACCCCCAATAAAGCAGCAAAAAATGCAGCAACGAGCTATCCGACCAAAAGCCATGAAGGAGATGAGACTGGAGTGTTAGACCCACGTCCATCCCGATCCATGATGCGTACAATGTTTTGTGTATAGTACAGATGCCAATTCAGGATGCCCCGTTCCGCTCGCCATTCATATCATGACCATTAGCGTGCCCATTCGTTCTAGAGTCCTTGATCAGATGCCCATTCACCGGCGTCAATGCTTCCATCCCATTCAATACTCTCTCTACGTTTTCCATGGCTAATTGCTCGAATCCGGTCTTCGTCTCCACGGCGCCGCCTCCGGTATGGCATGTCATCGTCACATTCAACATGGTCACCAGCCTCTCGTTCACATGAGGTTCGGAAGCATGGACGTCCAACCCGGCAGCTGCCAGGTGCCCCGATTCCAGAGCCTCCGCTAATGCGTCTTCGTCGACCAGGCTTCCGCGGGCGATGTTTACGAAGCGCGACCCACGGGGCAACTGTGCGATAAGTTCGGATGTAAGGAACGGGCGTCCGCCCAATGTCGAGGGCGTGGCCAGGAGGAGGCAATCGGTTTTTCGCAACATGCTACCTATATCGGGGTGGAATTCGGCCTGGACCACATCCTCCTGTTCCGGGCGTTTCCGCACGATGTCGTGGTAGAGAATCTTCATGCCGAACGCAGCGTATGCCTTTAGGGCGATTGCGTAGCCAATATTGCCCAGGCCGACGATACCGAGAGTGTGGCCTCGGGGATTATATGACGTGGCAGGTAAATCGTGGTGAGCACGGGAAAATCGCTTCGGGTCCATGGATCGAGCAGCAAGAAAAGAAGAAATCATGTTGCGGAAGACAGAGATGATGTGCCACAGAGCCATGTCTCCTACGGCTTCTGTTGATGCACCGGCGCCGTTGCAGTACAGAATGCCTATCGGTCATTCTTGGTCAGCCGAGTGAGGTGCCAATATAGATGTTGTTGACGCTGTAGGTTGTGCGACGGAACGTACCATGCTTGGCCAAACAAAAGACGTCGACCCAATCGTAGCCGGCTCCAGCACTCGCGTAGACCTTCAGCCCTGGCGGCAGCAGCTGGATCAGTTCTTCATCCCAGTTCCCCATCTCCCCGCCGGTATGCCATGAGGGCCGCATTATGGCTTGGAAGCGACCCCATGATCCGTCTCGGAGATGTTGCAGGAAGGCCGGGCGTTGCAGATCAGCTGGCGCAGGGTGAACAATGTCGAACTGCGAGGTCAAACGCTGGTATAGCGTCGGATCGTATTTGATGTCATCTCCCAGGAAAAGGATTCGAGCTCGATCGGATGGAGGTGGGGAGGGAGTCATGGCGATGGGCATGGTGCGATCGGAGCTGGAGGATGGCGTTGAAGGGGTTCTTATGTAGAGCAGCAGTCGAGAGTTCTAGGAGTGAAGTAGATATGGAGCGTTCAGCCGTCATCAGTCGTTTTCCAGCAAGCTGACCGGGGGTTAAATGGCTCTTGCGGAAGCCAGCGGTGTTGCGGCCGGAGGACCATGGTTTAGGTCGTCAGAGGAACAGGATTGACGGTGAGGAGCAGGGCCTAAAACAGGACCAAGGCAGGCAACTAGAAGGTAAGTGTCCGGAAGGGCAATGATTGGGTTCGAGGCCAGAGCTGCTTCGTCTTGGAGAGTTCGATCGGATCGAGGGTGTCGTCTCGTTCCGCAACTAGCCCATGTAGGCGAGAGGAGAGGAAGTGACCAGGGAAGCTGAGCGAACGAAGGTGTGCTCGGACACCCGGGACAAACGCTAGGGAAGGGCTGGCTTTTCAGGGGGACAATTGATTGCTATTATTACCAAAGTATGTGCTGCCCCGTCGGGATGGCGTAGGTACGGTAGGTTTGCTTGCGAGGCAAAAAGAGAAGGGAAAACATTCCAGTTGGGAGCACTCTCGGGAGCTAGACGGGGGCAGCCGAGATCGGCATCGTTGTTATCATTTTATTTATTGGGATTTGGGGGACTGGTATAACAATACTGCAATGCAAGGAGTAGGCTCGGGGGTTCAAGTGCAGGTTGGGGATGCCGGTGAAGGGAGGAATGATAATCATTATTATCAGAGGTATTATATTGTATGATTATTGGTGGGGCTCAATTACCTTACTCATACCTAGTAGTGACATCTCAAGGCATATCCATTCAAATGTCCGGGGTACATGACCTGCACAGCATACTCCGTACCACCTTATGAGACCGTCCAAACGGGAATGCTCATCCGAATTGTACCTATGTTGCACCTCGTACCTGGCCTGATCACTACTCCAATAATCCATCCTCACTTCCGCTCGACTCGCGGAGGGAGGGCCGCCGCGATCCTCCAGAGGATCCATCAAGCCGTCCGTCCTCACACCACCTCCTCCCAAGTGACGAGATCCACCAAACACACTGCATCATCTAGACGCCCTAAGCTAAGGTCACACGGCATGAACACCTCCACCACGCACACGCATGCCTGCCTGCCCTCTTGGGCCGCCACTACTAGGTATCCTTGGCTGGGCTGGGAAAGACTGGCAGACTGCATCCTCGAGTCGAGGCCCGTATGCAAGATAGATATCCGTACATCATTCATCTACATCCATGACACGGGTTGCCTTCCTTCAACATCTTCTCGTGGTACTTTGGGCCGACGCGCCACTCTCTATCCTTGGCTGGACGGTTGGGGCGGCTCATCGTTGCCATCACATTTCCATCAGTGCAATGATAATCGCATCACCATGATTATAATCGCTCATGATTGGTCATGCTCAAAGTAAGCACGACTAGTACAGGATATCTTCCGACCAACCTGGCTCTCTCGCTTAATCCATGCCCTTTCTCAACCCCATTCGTCTCTTCCCACCTCCTCCCTTGCCCTTCTGCCAATTTGCCTGGTTGATAGAGCCTCGAGCTCCACGCCTTACAATTCCTCCTTGACCTTGTCTCCCGCTTTCTGTGCCGCCTCGCCCGCACGGTTGGTGGCCGAGGTGGCGCCTTCCTTGACTGCATCGCTAGCCTTCTCCCCCTTATAGCTAGCCGTTGCACGACCACCGCTGACGCCAATCTTGAGCTGATCGAATACCCACTGCGCACCACTCTGCAGCCGCGCAAACATACCTCCCTGAGGTGTCGAGGAGCCATAGCGGAAGTAGTTGGCGTTGCGCCGAGCCATCGCCCGAAGCTCGTTTATGTTGCCGCCTTGATAATTCGGCACCCCGTACGAGTCCAGATACGATTTGAGCTCCGACTCGGACCATGTATCGAATGTGCTATCCTTGGCTGCGTCGGTGGCCGATGCGAGGTAGGATGTCACTGATGCGTAGTTGCTCCCACCGGATTTGGATGCCCTAGCATAGCTATCTTGGGCTTGCTTGAATAGATCATCCCGTGTCGCTCCGGACTTCTTCGCGACTTTGTTGTTCTGTGTAGAGAGCCAGTTCCTGAACAGATCGGTCAATCTCGGCATCGCAGATGGTTCGTTAGCACTCACCTCAGATTCTCCGTGGTCCAGGTATCGAAGGTCCACGCGGACCATCCGGTTGCTGCCTTGTGTTTGTTCGAGCGTACTTGCTTGAGCAGTTCATCCTTCTTCCCGCCTTGTGGAACCGGGACACCACGCGCGTCGAGGAATGCCTTGAGACGACTATCACTCCACGAACCGACGGCCGCATTGAAGGCATCCTCGCTCTTGAGCGAAGCATCATCCGTGGCCTTGGCATACTGGTTCTGAGCATTCGAGGTGGCGGCGCCAAACGCGCTGGACGCAGATGAGGCCACCTTGTCGCCGGTCAAGGTATCACGATGTTTGCGGGCGAGAGCGATGAGTTCATTGCGTTTGGATCCCTGGGGTACCTTGATGCCGTTGCTGTCGGCCCACTCCTTGATCTTGCTGTCACTCCATGAGTCAAGCAGGGCATCACTGAGACTCTCTTTGGATGCCTTGGCGGATGCAGACGCCGATGCCGCACTGTCCTTCATTTGGGTGGCAGAAAGGCGAGAGTTGCGACGGACCGATGCAATGAGCTTGTCGCGAGTGCTTGGCTGGGGCACTGGGACGCCGCGCTCATCCAGGAATTCCTTGAGGTCGGACTCAGACCAGGACTCGTAAAGCCAATCTCCTGGATAGTGAGCGGCCTGATTGAGTTTCTTTGCGATCGATTCGTAGTTGGAACGAGCAGTAGCGAGCATGGTGTCTCGCTTGCGTGGTTGCGGTACAGGGACATTGTTCTTGTCGAGGAACTCTTTGAGCTGTGAGTCGGTCCAACTGCGTAATCTCAATTAGCCTCGTGAGTATTCTGAGCTTTGGGAAGTGGAGGACCCATCAAAAATCCAATCCTTGACGCTATTGTAAGAATTCGACGCGCTATCGGCGCTTTCGTGCCAAGCACCTTGGACCTGACTGATAAGACTCTGCTTGTTCGACTCGGAACCCTTCTTGACCTCGGTTCCCTTGGCTTTCAAATAGGACTGTAGTTGGGCGGGTTCCCAATCGTTGTAAGGAGTCGCAACCTTTGAGTTCCAGTTGGTCTTGACAAGGTTCTCAAGATCCTTCCGATCGGCAGGCGTCGGATAAGGAACATTATGATCCGACAGCCAGCGTTCAAGCTCAGTCTCATGCCATGTATTGTATGCTTCATGAAACGTGTCAGCATGTCTCATGACGAACGCGGTTTTTTCGTGCAAAAAGCTTGGAAACAAGACTACGGTTGGGTAGAGTGTCTCGCCGCGCGCCGGACGTGATTGTGCTTGGGAGAAGCAGGAAGAAAGAGTAATTACTGACCGGCTTTGCTGAACCAGGAGCTGGCAACGGTGCTCTCAGCCGCAAGCGCGACGAGCAAGATGGATGATAGTGAAAACCTCATGATGGAGGCCTGCAATTATTACTACAAGGCGGTCAGAAGGCACACTGCTATATTTCGAGCGTACTGACAATGGTGGTGATGATATTTGAGGTCGGAGGTTGATGGTAGGAGAATGAGTTGAGAAATGAATTGAAAATCTGGGAGATGGCAACCTAGTAGCCCAGAGTGACGTATGCTGCACGCTGAGGCAGGAGCCAATCGACAGTGACAGCAAACGATTCTGCCGTTCACTTGCTTGCTCGTTAATAAGCCACTCAGTAGATACAAATGAATTCCCGTAGGCCACAATCACACATGGGGTTTACATGTACACTCCATAGCTCAAAGCTCTGAATGAGGACTCGTCTAATCTTGCCAGAGCCGGCCGGTTCATGGGGCAAAACTACCAAGGGTCCAAGCCCTGTTGTGTCTTGGCGCCAGTATCATCAGCTGGAGGCCGTGCAGTGTGACAAGGCATTATGCAGTCATGTATAACCATGTGAAACAGCAGACATGGAACACTGCTCCATAGCAAGAAGTAGTTCTTGCCTCTCGGTGATAATCTACATCATGCCAGCATCAGTCCCGTTGCACGGCCCCTCGGCTTCCTTCAACTGTAGCACGCCTACCCATCGCTGTCGATTTGATGGTCTGCACCTCCAGAGCCCTATCGTTTGGTCAGCCAGGATCAAATGCGAGCGAAGGGCTACAATGGCTGCAGTACCTTCCAGAATCCCTTCTCCACCGTCTCCCCTTTCTTATCCACCTCGGCATTGGCTCGATCATGACGTTTTCCCATGTCCTCGTTGTGTGCCTTGACGTCGTCACTTTCTTCAGTCGGAATGTCCTCTGAAAGGATCTTCGGCTGGGGACCGCCGCTGGATTGACTCGCACCTGACTTGTTGCTGCTGCCTTGCGAAGGGCCATCCTGGGTGTTGTGACCATCCGCGCCGGCCTTGGTAGGTCCTCCCCCAGTTCCTTTCCCTACATCTGGTGGAGGTGGTCCTGGATGCTCCAGCTCGGCCGATGGATTTGCACCTTGTTCCTGAGGCGTCTCTCCTTTGGGATCACCTTGGCCGCCACCATAAGACTGACCGGCATAATAGCGATGTTGCTGCACTGCGATCGATGTGGACCGAGTGGAGGAGAGTCGTGAAGCAGTAAGAGGGCGGAATAAGGAGGTAACTTTGAAGCCGGCCATGCTGTGCATTTAGAATCAATCAAGAAAGGTGATGCGAGATGTGTTGAGACAAGCAAGGTGGTTGAAAGAGGTATGTTAGGAAATATGTAAAGGACATCAACAGCAAGGTCGTCCGGCTGCCAGCATGCAACGACCCATACAAGATGAGATGACGTACTGAAAATTACCCTAGCGCCGAACAAGCCCGGCCCTCTCTTCAATTCTCCCCAATTCTTTTGCAAGCACGCAGTCAAGGTTGGTCACTGGTTTTCCTTTGGACGTGTGTTTTTCGACCGAGTCTTGAGGGAATCCTTTCCTTCCCTGGCCCATCTCCTCAACCTGGCGAGTGCCCTTGGCTTAAAGCTGGGTCGATCCTTTTCCGTCTGAGAAGACGAACCATTCGAGCTCAGCGCTCTTCGCTGCCCTTGTTGCCCCCTTCTTTCCCGCAATCTCTCTTGTTCTCCCCTAATGAATCTTCTGTCCATTGACTTCGCATGTGCAGAAAGCTTGAAGTCGTTGGGGCTGTTAAGTTTAGCAAAATAGTGGGAGCGCAGCGTTGACATCCCAAAGTGTACCCTGGCCTTTGTGTTAGATCTGAAGAATCCTCTTTCAGGGTCTATGTATGTCAGCTCGCCAGGGAATATCAAGTCGAACTGCGCTCGATCATCGCAGAACTGGCCGGCCAAGCTGGTCCATCGCCGATGGTGCGCCAGCCGATTGTATTCAGTCACCCATTTCCAGATATTGTCAAGATCACAGAGTCGAGCTTGAATATACCACGGATCCACAGGCGAGTGTTCCAGAAGACTGTCCAGTCTGTCTTGCATCACATAGTCTAGCTCGCTGGGATGCAGACCGAGCTTCTTCGCCAATGAAGCAGCGACTTCCTCATCCCTTGTGGATTTCCACCGAATGTATTGCCCAAGCGGCTTCATGTTCTTGACATTAAGTCGAGGAGGGTACTGGTTTCGATCGTACCGCAAGAGAAGAATGTCTTGAAGAAAGTCTCCGAGCTCAGCAACATCACGCTTCAGTCTCGAATGTTTGACCGCGGCAATCGCTGCAGCCGTTTCGGGAGGATTGTTTTCGAGTCCGCTTTCAATCGAAGCTGCCGCCGCCTTCAAGTAATCCAGGACCAGGTTGGTGTTATCGTCAAGTCTTGGGTTAGTCACAGTCTCGGAGTAGGCCAGATACCTTCGAAGCTTTACTTTCATATCCTCGCTGACATTTCCATGCAGCAGAAGGTGGGTGAGCTGCTTGACATTTGCTTGGGCCCGGCAAGCTACTTGTACCTCAAGGTCATACCTTAACGTGTTCAATAACTCAGGGATGTCTTTCTGATTCCGATGCGCCCTAAGATCCTCAAAGGCTTCGCGGATCTTCCACAGTCGCTCTCGATAGCAAGTTTGAACGGCAGATTCGTTGTCCAATAACTCATCGATTTCCGCAATCCTTACATCCAACTTTGCTTGGTCGAAGATGTCCGGTAACCTACTACCTTGAACGTTGGTACGGGTATGAACGCTGTTGCTCCGGACGGTCACGCTGAAGGTGAATTGCTTCTCGATGCTAAAGGACTCACTCTCCTCGACGATCGTCGGCATGAGCTGCTTCAGTGGCAATACCTTCTTGGTGAAGGAAGGAGCCACTGTACGAACAAGGTCGTCCTCGTCCTCGTCGTCGTCTGATGAGTCGCTGTCATACCCACGACTTAGGTAAGCCTGGGCTTCTAATGCTTTCTTCTTCATCTCATCTTTGACTTGCTGGCCCCTTGTGCTTAGTCGTCGTTGCATGCGAGGCGATCTTGTCCGACTTGCGGCCCCTGGAGACGGATTCCGGATACCTTCTTCATTTAGCCTGGTGCTCGACTCCGCGAAGCCAGCGGTTAAGTACACGGACTCTTGAGGAGTCGATCCTTGAATATGTTCCATTTTCGGTGAGATTGATAACGACTTGATTGGAGATGGCAGATGAGATATCGGAGAAGAAGACCTTGATATTGGCTTTTATGTAAGTATAATAGTTCAAAGATGCCTGCAATCTTTCTGAATGGAAACAGGTTATTATCAAGAAAAGCAGCGGTTTGGTCCAATGTCAAAGCCTGAAGTCACACGGCATGTTATATACGCAGAGCTGAATCGAAAAGTAAGATGGAAAAAACTTGCTCAAATTACTCAAATTCCCTATAGTCATCTTGCAAATTTCCTTTTAGAAAATGTCCATTTTAGGGCAAGTGAGTTCACTAGATCATATTCGAAAGTTTGGAATTGAAATGTTATAGCATCTGGATGACTCCAGAAGGATTTTTCTTCCTGCGTTACTATACTTTGAGCGGGTCTAAGTTAATTTGAAATTTTTAGAAAGCTTTGCTGTAATGTCTATGACTTGATTGGTTTACCAAGACTTCGGGGTGAGCCTACATAACAATACCGTCCTCCCTTTGACGAGGCAAATGAGGGTGTAATACGAAACATATATATTATAGTCGAAGTCCGTGGGTGCTGCGATCACGCTACAAATGGAAGATCCTATTCTGAGATAGTAAGTTCTACCATTGTATAGAAGAGGCTAAGCTCTTTTAGCTAAAAAAAACATTTCATTATTATGGTCGTCCACACACACTGCGACCATATGGTCTGGAGAGTGACTCACCCCGTCCATCAGCCATTGTCGTTCTCGGAATCTAGGCCGTATGAACATTTCGATACCGGACCAATGAATATCACATAACGTGCAGAAGCGTTCTAGTTGTGACGAATAGGCGGCAATATGGTGTATAGATGGCCTGACACATATCACTCGACAACGTCTCTCTTCCTCAAGAAAAACCCGTGGACTTGACCTACCCTGACTTGCAACGCGGAATTTCGCTTCCACACTTTCTGTTCTTTATATTCTGCAGCATCCATCTCTTGATCTGCAGTGGGCCGACGTTGATCAGAATGTCTGCATATAACCATTTGCCAGTTTACCTTCCCGCTCTCAAAAAGTGCAATTCCAAGCGGTCTTATTAATGCTGCCTTATGGTCTCAATGCTGCCTTATTCCAAGGTCCCAATCTCAGTAGGTTGCCACTGCTGCAACCTCTCTTATCATTCCAAATATGATCGAGCAGTGTGTGGAGACGTGAAAATCCAATCATTAACAAAAACCGCAACAAGCGCGAGAGAGCATAGGAATGAATTCTCAGCCGCACTTGCCTGCCTCATTGGCATCGAATATCAAGTCCGTAAGGACAATCACAACAATTCAAGGGGTCTGAAGATGTAAATAGGAATCGAGACCGGATATCTAGTCAAACAAGGCTAATCCAGCAATCCGACTCTCCTCCACGAATCCGAAAGTGGCCCCTTTGCTCTTGGAAGCTACCTATCCAGGGCAAACCCAACCAAGTGGGACAAATCGAATCCAATGCGTATGCACCCTCCTCTATGCCAAATGACCGTCCTTGTCCATTTCTCGAGACGGATGAGAGCTTTCTGCCTCGGTGTGTCTCATATCAAATATGCTACTCCCACAGAAGAAAACATCCTTGCACCTGTATTGATGACTGTCTACCCCTCCTCACCCAAAGTGCTCCTGCTCGTATCCTTAGACATCATCGATGTGCTCGATGCTTACAGTTCATCATCCTCTTCTTCCTTTTTAATCGGCTTCGACTGGTCGATCTGCGCTCCCACATTACCCGTCAATGTTTCCGACAAACCCAGCCCAAAACGCTGCCGCATCGCATCCTCGTCCAAGCCAGAAACACTGGCTCTCGCTCGCTTCAAAGGGCTACCGACCGTTCCGCTGTCGAAAGCTTTGGAGGATCCCAGATCGAATTTAGCGTTCGGCAATAGTGTAGGCGGTGTATTTGCCAGATTCGATACGTGTGGGGGTGTGGAACCAGCGGTCGGCGTATTCGATGCTGGAGATTTTCGGGTTGCTGGTGTCCTCGAATTCAGGGGTTCGGCGGAGTGCTGGCGTTTCAGCTGTTACGATCGTCAGTGTTGCGCAATCAATCAAGGACAGTGCTAGAGAGGATCATCGACTGACCCGGATCTTTTGAACCCCTTCCGCCACCTCATCCTGCCGTCGAGCATCCTCTGGTGAAAGATTGGTGTTACTTGACTCCTTCGATTCACCATCTTCATTCCTAGCAGGCGTTCTGCCACCCACATCTTCATCCTCACCGCTATCCATGTCACTATCGTCCTTGTTTGATTTGCTTTTATCGCTTCTTTTGGTGACCGATCGAGCGGTAGAATCTCTGAAGCCGGTGAATCCGAGTGTTCCTCCAGGCGTCAATGGCTTCAGTCCCGCAAACGCGTCTTGTAAAGATTTGCGCTTGGTAGTCGTCTCTGGCGTTTTGATTGGGGCATTAGGTGATTGAAGTATACCCATTCTCTGTAATTGCTCTGTGATATGTCAGTATCTCGTGGGGGGTCCGCATCTGGAGAGCTTACTCTCGCCTCGATAAAGGAATGTGAACACCGCGAACGGTTTGTCCGGCCCGTCTATGCCTGTGACCGTTTGCGTGCTGATTGACTTGGGATCCAATGTTTTCGGCTTCGCAAAGCTAGTGGTATGATCTATCGCCTCTTCGGTCTCGCCGCTGCCTGCTCCGTTTTCCGTCCTTTCACACTCGTCGTCGTCATCGTCGGCCTTGAACTGCGGGGAGTATTCGCCTCGCTTGATTTCTCCAGATGCCAGAACCCTGAACAAAGCGATCTTGATCTGCCCTGCCGCTTCGGGGACGGGATCATCGTCTGAACCTGACCCTGACAGGAACATCTCATCTTCGTCGGATATGTTCTCCACGGGTGCTCTTTGATTTGTACTGTACCGCAGAACGCCTTTGCCCCCCCTGCCGGTACCTCCCCACAGCGAGCTGGCTTCGTCATCACTTCCTTCCGTCTTGATTTTTCTCCGCCGCCGTCTTTTCTCCATCTTCTGTCTTCTCCGTTCAATCTTTGCAGCCGCATCCTTGCCCTCCAAGTCGAGACCGTTAAGCCAGCGTTCCAGGCCGACTTCTCGAAACAAAAACTCCCTCTCAGCCAACCCTCCGCCTTCTGACTCGGGCACGCCAACCCATCTCGAGTTCACCCAGGTCTCTTCGCCCCTTCGTAGCAGCGTAGCGACCTCCTCCTTTGCCCGACCATCGAAATAGATGTATGCGGCGACGGTTTCGTTGGGTGATGTAGTAAGTGGTAAGTAGGGGCTGATGACAGCACTGTATCTGCCTCTCTCACCGAGGGAGCTTGGCAGAGCGCCAACGATTCTGGCCCTGGGATAAGGGTCTTCCGGTGTGGGCTTTGGCAGGGAGTAAGGGACATTGAGGCCTGGGGTCAGCAGAGTGATGGAAATGGCAAAGGTGGACTGCTCGGGTCTGTTGGTGAGTGAGTCTCGGGGGATTTTGGCGGGTGGTACAGGGATATAGGCGCTGATGCGGGAGAACCTGGACTGCTTCTGGATGGAGTATTCGGGCAAAGGGCCTTCGGGGGTGTGGATGCTGACGGCGAGTCCTTTGAAGCAAGGCATTGTCACGGCGGAGGGTATCTTGGTGTTCGGCCTAAGGCTGTGGATTTACTGCAGATGGGCTGCGGTGGGCTTGAGACAGGAAAAGTGAGTTCGCTACTTAAGTGAGGTTGTTGCTGTACCCAATTGATGACTGGGAGGTTTGACCGATGGGCGAGGACTTCATATCTTCTGTACGACTGAAGTGCCGGATATGAAAGAGCAGAGCTGAGAAGAGGGAATCCAATGAGCTTTGACCTTGGACGTTAAAGGCGGGCTGATGTTACAACATCCAAGAAGTCTAGGGAACGCCGTAACCGATACTGCTGGTACCGCTAGCAGCAAGACCAGGTGAACGATTGGTGACCCGTTTGGTTTTCATGCCCGGTGTCAATATGTAGTTGAAGGGAAGTCATAGTGCACCAAACTAAACATCCAACGTCCATGCTTAGTTAGCTTCATCGGTGCCGTAGAAATAGGTAAATACAAAACCACTAAACCACTGTATCGACGCCGCTAGGAGTTGAACCCAGTGGTAAGGTAATGATTGAATACCACCTCATCGACTCGACCGCAACCAACAAGCGCCTGCCCCAGAGAAGAGTATTTCGCTACCTTAGCCAAACACAGGAATCGCACTGGTTTCGAACTAACGCTCTCTAAACCACACTAACCGATTTGGGACCTTTAAATCCCGGCCTCAGGCTGTAGCTAGCGGCGTCGCCAAACGAATACAAAACCATTAGACCACTGTATCGACGCCGCTAGGAATCGAACCCAGTAATGAGTAAATACCATCGACTCCTAGGGCTGCATGTTTAGGCAATTCTTACATTTAAAACCCTCACATACACGGAGGATGGCACGCAAAGTTCGGGATAACTCGAAAAGGTTCATAGAGGTGCGCTGCCGGTAGCCAAGGCGACCGTAGCCTATGGTCGGCTTTTAGCGTATATTCTGAACTTTTAGTTGTACCCTGCAAATTGGACCTTTGAAACCATAGAGGAGTTCGTGTCCTTCACAGCCACAAGCCAGCCGTTATCGACGCCCCGGCATCTCGTCATCGACATACAACCTCATAGCAGACATGCCTTAAGACGTCCGGAGGTAACACGGTGCAATTGGTGCCAGCCGGAGAACTGGAATTGTTGTTAGTGGGAGCATGACGGATCGATGAGACATGCATCTTTCGTCCAAAGAGTCTAGTCGGGACGCTGCGATCCTAGATTGTTGCATTATAGTGCCCATCTGTACAGGGTAAACTTCATCACCTTCGACGTCTACAATCGATATGCTCAAGGCTGTATGACACGGAAAGAAGTGTGCAGGTAGAAGAAGACCATCTCCACAGCTTCCTCGCACAAACCTGTTCAGATAGCCAGAACGCCGACATTCCTGCATCATACCCGCCCTGATCTTGCTTTGCTTCCTGTGGGCGCCAACCTGAATCAATACCGATGCCTAAACAAGTCATACCATCCTTTATTACAAATCTTGAGAACGTAGACACCCTGTTTTCACCTGCACATGTTAATTGCTAATCCATTCGCACTCACAACTGCCCGCCAACGCTCTTCGCTCCCAAACACTTGCTCTCTTCTCTTTTCGTGCACCTGGCTGGTCCGCCCCCGGATCGTATGTTGATGGAGTCTCTTCAAGCCCTATGGTCAGAAGACTGCCACTCTCGTCGGTCACCGGACTTGCGCTACCATCGTTCATGATCTGCATGCGAACACAATATGGAGCCGGGACCGTGCCAGGGGTCCGCCGTTCTTCGATCTTGATGTCTTTGGAGTATGCCGCGAGCTGGGACGGGTCGATGATTGTACGCTTTCGTAGCAAGTCCGACCTATCCGCCGAACCCGATGGCAAGGGTCTATATGCCTTGAAAGAGCCAGCCTCGTAACCAGCGGCCGGCGCTTCCGAATCTGCCGTCGGACTTGAAGAGGTTACGTATCCCGATGACACCGGCTGGTATTGGCCCGAAAAGTTCTGAGTTACGTAGATGAACCCTTCGAGAATGGTGTTGTTCCAATAGCAGAACCAGGGCTTGGACGCGATCGGTGCTATTGTCTGCCTCTTCTCCTTCCGTGCATGCTGAAATTCGAACCAGCGTTTATCGTTTACTCCTCCGTAAGCGACGAAGTCGGTACCTCGGACCACAACCACTTTCGTGTAAGGCTGCTGGAACCACCACGCCGGTCCCTTGTCCATTCCTTCCTTGTCGCCCATGAGCGTTAGAGGTATGGGTTGGTCCAGCTGGGGCAATTGCGGACCGAAGCGCACTTGATTGTTCTGGGCTGGAAAGCGAGGCGAAATTGAGATGGAGCCTGGCGTAGAGAGATCGAGCTTCAGATCCTGCTCGTCTGCGCAATTCCAAGACATTGGATACTTTTCCAAGCAGGAATTTTCGGAAATTGAGAGATTCCGAAGAGGGACAAAGAAGCTGCCAGTGGGCAGAGTGGGTAGGTTTGTCGGGGTGGACACTAATGGGGTCGCATCCACAAGAGACGTCGTGGTGGTGGTGGAAACGACGGTAGATTGGCTGAACCCCCTGTTAGTACAGGATTCGAATGAGTCAAAAGGTTGCAAAACTTACGCCGCAGGTGGTTCAGGACGGCGTGACTTTGGTGGTGGAATTGGTACTGCGTGCTGCTCCCCTCGGGCATTACCAACCACTCCGCCGATAGTACCCGCAAGCACAGCAATCATCAGCAGTACCAGAATTGCAACCACCCAAAATGGTACCTTGCCGCAACATATCCGTCTTTTGCCCTGCTCCTTGACGCGCTCCTTGAAATTGCCTCCTTCGTCATGTTGCAGTGATTCACTGCTTGCCACTGCAGTGGCATCATCCGAACTGTGGTGCAGCTCTGTGTGTCGAAGGATTGACTCCCTAGACTCCTGAAGATTTTCTCGAGACTGAAAAGGGTTCATCAAGACCTCCTGGGTATGCCCTGATTCTCCAGGCTCCGCGCTGGGGATACTCGCTGGTCCAAGAGGCCCTTCCTTGGGGGGTACATCGTCAGGATAACGTGTATATGGGGGTAGTTGCTCGGTATAGCCGTCAGGTCCGATGAGATCATCGACGTCTTCTGTATCAGGTCCTAGACGTCGCCTGTATTCCTGAGATCGCCCTGGAAAGCCCACAGATGCGGGGGGATGGAGGCTATGGGATGGGCCGTCCATATCTTCGGGTACCGTGTTCTGTGAATACATTCCATATGGTTGAGTTGGACCACTGGGACCAGTGTATGACCGTTCCCGCGGTCTCACAGTTGAAGTGGTGGCCATGCTTGGGGTTCGAGAGAAACCAACATCTTGTGTGTACATGGCGTAAGGTTGGCTAGGACCTGTAGCTCCTTGATACGGACTCTGGGTTCGCGGTAATGTGAATGTCGAGGCTCGGCTGGTAGATCGAAAGAGGGCTGAGTTTGGGGTCTCGTCGGAAAAGGTTGTTGCTCGTCCGCTGTTGGGAGGGACTTCGCGACTGAAATCTTCTTGACGAGATAGTAATGACGAGCTTCGTTCGTTTACCCGCTGCTTTCCTGAAACCGAGTCCGTTCCTGGCAGTGTTTGTGTACTGTCAAGATCCTGACGTGGCGGATCCCCTCGATGTACGGGACTTCGATGGTCGTGCGCAGTGGGACCATCAACAACGCGGAAGCCATTGCTGGGCTGCAGAGAGTCCAGTGCATACTCATCACTGAAGATGTCAGGGTTCGAAGAGCGAGAGAAAGGGCGTTGGAATGTCCGAGAACTTGATGATGCTGACGATCGTCTCCGCTCGGCCATGGCTTCAGGAGCTGGAACAGAACAGTCGTGCGTTCCACCCAGGGATTTTCTATGATCTGGAAATCTTGCCACTCTACAACGGCTGCCTCATCATCGCTTGACAGGAATGGTCTATGCCCTCAAAGACCAAACATCGTCATGGAATTGACGACGGAAGGAGTCGGCGGTTGGGTTTAATGGGCAGCGGTTTGGACTACATAGACAAGCCTTGGCATTTCTAGGCATTCGTCCGATGTACATCACCTCTTGAGTTATCGTATGCACGTAAATCATGAATGGTTCAGTTTGAATAACCGAGACATTTCGAATAATGCTATAGTCTATTTGCATCCTCAACTGCATGCAGCTCTTTCCCACGCTGGTGATGATGATACCGCAAAGCGCCTCTCGAATATGTACAGATTGTGACGAGACGACTTTCAAGCCTTGATTTCATACTGTCGTCGGTACATCTCATCTATCTTGGACAAATAGTATGTATCCTTTGTAATCGTTTCAGCATTACCACTTGGCGTATACTCCTTTTGCAAGTGAGCCTTTTCTCTCAAATTACACATCTGGCATATATCAGTGTCTCTCGCTTCGAACGTCGTAGGCCGACAGTTGACGTACCTCGTCGTAGACCTTCGGTTCCACAACACGTCTAGCGTCCAGTCTCTTATGCAAATCTACCTTCGTAACCATCTCACCGACGTCTCCCACAACCCTGAGGCTGAACAACGAGCTTGCCAGACCACTGCCGTAACTGAAGATACCGATACGCTTTCCAGCAATGTCCTCCCCACTGACATTGCTCAACAAGCCGACCAGACTCCCGTAGACGCTGGCAGTGTACATGTTGCCGCACATGGTGGGGACCTCGATGCCAGGTTGTACGCGGGCAGCAAACTTCTTCTTCGCAAGCGCCATAAAGGTCTTTTCAACGGTCTTATCAGTGATCGATGAGGGATAGTCGAGGTCGAGGATCTCGCGAGGAACCGACTCGAAGATCGGATTCTCCGGATCGGCAAGGAAATCATTATACAGCAGGCGAGCGTAGGATTTGGAAACAAGCTTGCAGGTCGGGGCATGGAAAACCATATGGTCGAATCGGTCCAGCGGAGAGTGTGATGGTTCCTCCGGCTTGTGAACTCCGTTCGACAACCCATTAGTCTGCAGAGTAGCTTCGCGCTCATTGTATCTCTTGTAGCACTGATCAACAGCCTCGGTGTAGCATTTGATCGAAAACGCACCGTCCACGGTGGGGTACTCCGAGGTCAAATCTGGCTTGTAGAAATCATAAGCATGCTTCATAAAGGTTCCTCTCTTGCCAGGATCGAACGCAAGTGGGGCGTCAGGGCCGATGAGCATCGCAACGCAGCCAACGCCTCCGGTCGGACGTGCGTTTCCTTTCTTGTAGAGAGCAATGTCACCAGCGCATACAATGGCGTTTCGGCCATCCCAAGCTGATGACTCGATCCAGTTGATGGCGTTGAAGATGGCGTTGGTTCCACCATAACAGGCGTTGACGGTGTCAACACCCTCGATATTCGTGTTACCGGAGGGCTCGAAGAGCTGCATCAGTACTGATTTGACGGATTTCGATTTGTCAAGTAAGGTTTCTGTGCCAACTTCGAGTCGTCCAACGGATTTAGGATCGATCGAATACTTCCGTAAGAGGGAGGAGACAGTCGTTAGAGCGAGTGAGTAGATATCTAGGGACTCGTTAGATTCTTGGTTGTTGCAACTTCCGAAGTGATCCGCTTGTCAATGGTCACGCGATGAGAATTACCTTCTCGATCATCACAGAAAGCCATCTTCGTCTGGCCCAGACCAATTGTATATTTGCCTTCACTCACGCCATCGAACTTTTCGAGCTCGGCCTGATCGACGCACTGCATTGCACAGAGTTAGCCGGTCGATCCGGATGGTCTTGACTCGACTACCAAAAGGTGTCACCTGCCCATTGGCTTACCTGGCTGGGAAAATAGATCTCAATGGCTTTGATGCCAACATTGGATGGTCGAGAAGCCATATTGATTGATGAGTAGCTGGGAGGAGAGTTTGCTGAGCGATTGAAGAACAACTTTGGCTGCTCTGGCAATGCAAAGGATTATCTATGTTCTTCGGCTTAACAAACTGCAAACCAAGCGGTCAAGAAGTTTTGGAGCGGCAGCAGTGGATTGAAGATGTTTTGGGTAAATGCGAGTGTCTCCGACTAAGCGATGGAGTACCACTGGAGTCTCTGCAGTGTCCAATCTGGGAACAATGCACGAGAAAGTACCTCTTCAATCTTTACTCACAAGAACTGCCGCGGCAAACCCGACAGACTGGAACCAGTTAGCGCCCGTCGGCTGCTTCTCTTTGGATTAGCTCGGTGTCAACGCATCCTCGCACTCCAACGACACCCCTTCACATCGGCCTGGAACAGGTTGCATGAAGAGATAGGCGGACCGCAATGACCATGGACCGCTGCTATAGAGCGTCTGTGAAGTATCTGTGAACGACTCAGAGTGGCTGAACTATACATCTGATCCAGAGCAGCTGGCTACAATCATGTCTTCCAGCCGAGTCCGCCCCTTGGTATTGACTTTCGATGCCTTCGGCACCCTCTTCGAACCTCGCCAGTCCATAGGTCAACAGTACGCGGATGCTGCACGCACCCATGGCCTTACAGGTTTGACGAATCAGCACGTTGAGGCGAGCTTTCGGAAAGGTGAGGGAAGGTGAGGGAAGAGGGAGAGCTCGCTTGGTGGAGCCCGCTAATACTGTGAAAGCCTTCCAATCCTCAACAAAGGACTATCCGAATTATGGAAAAGCCGCGGGCATGGATCCAAGGCAATGGTGGGCAAATGTAAGCACCTTATCTCAAGATCATGTGTACCCCGACGATTCCCAGCGTAAGGCACCATCTTATTGTCTCATCGACTGGCATCCGAGACACACACCAATCGACAGCCAAGTCGGATACCCTGCCAGTGCACGATGTCCCTAGTGACCTGTGACGCACTACAGCCGACTTGGGCGAAAATCCACGTAGCCTAACGCTGCCATTCTTGCCTGTATGAAATGTTTTGTCTGACATTCGTCAGGTCATCCATTCGACATTTTCCGCTTTCCTAGCAAATGGTACCACAGTGCCAGATGAACTTGTAGCTTCTTTGTTCCGCCGGTTTTCCTCAAGTGAAGGTTATCGACTCTATGACGACGTAATGCCTTTCTTCAAACAGCTGCACGACTCGCGGAGCACTGCTTCTGCTTCAAGATCAGACCTCTCTCGGGTCCAGGTAGGTATAATCTCGAACTCGGATGGCCAACGAGTCTCTTCCATCCTGGATAGTTTGGGCATCTGTGTCAACGAAACCGGACATGATTCAGCTGTGGTGAAGTCCACGAAATGCTATGATATTGACTGGGTGGTCACGAGCTTCGATTCAGATCACGAGAAACCTAGCCGTGAGATCTTCGACGCCGCCAAAGCATTGAGCGCTTCCGTTTCGGGAGGCGATAGTGAATACTTGCATGTTGGTGACAGCATCAAGGAGGATTACTACGGCGCACTCGAAGCCGGATGGCAGAGCGTAATACTAGATCGTGATGGCAAACACGAGGGGGAATTACCTGAAGCTACTCGTGTAGCAAGTCTCACCTTATTGATGCAGAAATTGATAGACAGCAAGAAGAGCTGAGAAAAATTCAAGACTATTCCTCATCCGAGTCGGCAAACATGTCCTCGGCTCTGGGTCTGCGCCGCCTTGCTCCAGGTAGTTGGCCTTTTGCTGCCGATATCTCTTTACTAGCCGCCATATGGAAGCCGACGGATGGCTTTACGCTTGCATCTGGATATCCTCCGTCAACAGAAAGTGCGGAGTTACCTTTTTCTTCTGGCAGTGTTCCCTCCTCGGTAATTTCCTCCATCGGCTCACCATCAACGTCATCGTCATCCACCATAGGCTCCCCGTCAATGTCTTCATCGTCTGTCATGGGCTCTCCATCTACATCATCATCGACATCCATTGACTCTGGCCCTGCCCCATTACTCTGAGAGACCTCATCTTTCTCAGCCTGGGCTTCTCTTGCCTTCTCTTCCACGGTTCTCCATCTTGACTTGCTAGCGGCGGCGGCCATGGCCTTCTCGGCTGCGGCATTAGCTGCCTCTTCCGCTGCCGTCAAAGGCGGGTTGGCAAACATTGAAGCAAAATGCTCCTGAGAATCCTGTGGGAAAACACACCACCCTTCCCATAGGGTCAAGATGCTCCCAACGCTCCGCTTCCACTTTTCCGCTCGAAGACGACCCCACTGCATGGTCTTCTCAAGCCGGCCGAGGTCCTCGAACACTTTCTTTCCTTTCAGAGCGCTTTCGAATAGTTGTCGATACCGCCAAGCGTGGCGAACACCGCTTGTCGATGATGAGGAGAGAATGTCAGAGATGATGTACAGTCCAATTAGCATTGAAGCGGACAAGTCATCTTTCTCGCCGGGCTTCTTGTCGTCGTCAATACTGTCCTCGACTTTTCCTGCTGAGCCATCTTCTAGACGAGCTTTTCGATCTGGATTGGCTCCTGAAAAAGCCAATGGCTTCTGTACATTAGAGGTGATCATGTCGACCACTTCTTCGGCACCCTCTCCTGCTCGTTGGATTGCAAAAGCAGTCACACGGGCGACATCGCCACGGCGCAATCTTGCGCTTGTTGTAGGAAGTCGAGCTAAAAGGTGGGTGAGCTTTGCCTTTTCCAATGGATTCAAATATGCTTGTTCATTCCCTTCGATATTCGCAACGTCAGCAGGTGGAGCCCCACCATGATAATGGGCGTGGCGCCGGCGCCCTTCGTCTCCCGAATCGTCCTCGTCAGAGGAGTTGTAATCGGAGTCCGACACAAATTCCTCGATCTGTGTCACATACTCGAACGGTAAACCTCTCTCCGGCGCGGCCCAGATAGCTCCACCTTCAAACAAACGTTGTGATGATAAATCAGCTTGTCTCCGACCTCTACCTTTCTGCGACGCTCCCGTCAAGACGTCCCATAATCGCCATCGATAGTAGACTCCACCAGTACTACGCGAATCCCATATCCATGCCCACTTCTCTTCTAGTTGTACCTCACGCCGAGTCATTAGCAGTGCTTCGAACTCCGGGCCATGGGTCAGCAAAGCCTCCAAAGTCTTGTGAATCAGTTTCAGCTGCTTGAGGTCTGATGGTGGACGGACAGTCACCTGGACAGCTGGACCGCCTCGCCCGTGAGAATTAGACCCAGCGGGAGCATAGGATTGTGGTGGAGCAAAACCACCTCGATGAGAACCTGGCGGCCGAATCATTGGACCACCAGGTGTCGTAGATATGGGGCGAGCACCGAATGGCAAGGAAGAATTGGTAGACATCAGACCAAGTGTTGGCATATCTGA
The DNA here is from genome assembly GCA_011316305.1 of Rusavskia elegans. Lineage (NCBI taxonomy): Eukaryota > Fungi > Ascomycota > Lecanoromycetes > Teloschistales > Teloschistaceae > Rusavskia > Rusavskia elegans. The sequence continues at coordinate 154,411 of SAUG01000134.1, forward strand.
GGATGCTGCGGTCGAGGAAAAGTGACGAGAGAGCGAAAGATAGAAACCTCGTCCTAAGTACTTGTTTTGTAGCCCACTGACCGCAGTATCGATATCGATTGCTGGTGTGTCATTTGCCAAAATTATAATGGCCGATAGGGACCTTCGTTCGGTAGAATTAGCATTTCCCGGTCCTGAAGGAGGTGTGATGCGGATCGCATCGACGTTTAGGTTTGGCGGCAGGAAAGACTTGATGAAAGCTGGAGAGCTGCCCGGGGGTAGAGAACTCAGACGCATAGAAGGCTTAGGGACTGCTCGCTCGCTGGCTTTTGCGGACATGGTGTTGTCTTCATCCACTGAACTCTTGAACGCCGCCTTTGCATCTATTGGACCTGGGCTTGCGTCTTCAAACGCGAAAAGACCATGACTGGGTTCCTTCCGCACTGACTGGGAGCCATCATGAGCTCTCTTTCGCGACAGCGATGGCGGAGGGCCCAGACTTCCTATGCCACTATTCCCCCGACCTCCTCTTCCGCCGGGCCCAGAAGGTGCAGCTGAAAAGTTCCTCCGAGAAGGACCACTGCTGTTGAAGCTCTCGGGACCTGAAGGCTTTCGACCTCCAAGAGAGGTTGTTTCGTCCCCATCGTCATCGAATGACTTGACAAAGTCCTCGTAGACTGCGGCATTCTCCTCTTGCTCTCTCTGGCGTTTGGCTTCCGCTTCCGCTTTTTGCCGTTCGAAGAGTGACTTCTTGGTTGGGGCCGCAAGTTTAGATCCGATATCAGGGAACTCTTTGACCTTTGACATGTTTTGACAGAATTTGTAAATATTGTTGTTCTCGTAGAAGCTTGGCTTGGGCCTTGCACAGCTCGAGAGCTCGTCCGTAGGCTTGTAGGGTCATAACCCTAATCTAAATGCCCGGGCTGACGATAAGGGGGTACAGCTGCCTACGTAGTACGGACATTGTCTCAGGTTGATCAGACCACCGGACGCTAGCCGGATTGGGGACCAAACCTCGCCGGAGGCCTAGAGTCTAAAGCCTAGAATATTGCGACCGTAGCCTAGAAAACTACGACCAGAGCTACGACCGTAATAAACCTATATTCCTTGACACCCAACGTATAATTTTCGAATATTCGAGTTCAGTGACGTTGCCCGGGCTAGGCTGACTCGTTTTCGAAATTTTAGGCAAATATAATGGCTTGGAATTGCTCCCAATTACGACCGAAAAGGACGACTTTAAGGTAGTGACGCGAAGCAAAATTACGCCCAGACGCTCCGCTGAAGATGCTCCACGTGACTTTTCGGAAGCGTTGCGTCATCCGAGACAAGTACGGACATGGATACCGAGGGTAGACTTCTAGTCTTCAGTCGACACTCCTTTGGGCAATCTTCTGTCAAGATGACTTCTGTTAGCGAAGTCCAGTCCCTCTTACGTTTCCTCGGATCTGCTAAGATCCCCATCCCTCTTGCTATGTCCAAGGTCCAATCAATGAAGGAAGCGTCACTCACCACGTAAAATCTCTCCAACGACACCGAGATACATGGTCAATTACTGATGATATATCTTCAGGCCTGAGAGCCTTTCCAAAGCCCCTTTACCGACTCTGCAGTCTATATTCGGGGATGAGAAGTTGGCAAAGCAAGTCCTTTCCACCGCCAAACGAGTTTCCAAGAAACGCAACTCCTCTTCTACGTCCGAAACCTCTCACTCGCCCAAGAAAGCCAGGACCGTTCCCTTGAACCCTGGGCAAGAACTATCGCCAGCCGATGTCGAAGCCTCACTCGCTCTTCCTACCCTCAATCCTTCAGATCACGACGACATAGAGGCGGATATTAACAAGACAATTCTTTATACCAACCGTGCGCCTCTCGTGGTAGCCTTCGTCGTACAACTAACGAAGCATACCATGCCAACTCAGCCACTTTCCTCGCGCCTAAGCCTGGCTCAAGCCGTCATGAGCATGGGCGCGAAAGCGAAAGCTCTGAATCTGGGCATCCAGTCCGGAAGGACCGCCGAGGACGAAGGCTGGGGAGAAGGTCAGCCCAGTGTTCGAATAATGGGGCGGAAAATAGCCGTGATGCGGAGGTGGGGCTATGATTGGCAGAACAACGGACAGGGACAAGCAGATCAGGATCCGATCAAGCAAGAAGAAGGCGGACAGGAGCTGCTTCAAACGAAGGAAGCCACATCGGCTTGTTCCGGCCCCAAGAATGACATCGAGAGTCAGGAAACTATCAAAGGGGACCCCTCAACTCCCCCCCACTCCGTATCCCCCAATCCTCAAATCAACCAGCACCCTACGGAGAGCGTTGCTTATGACCCACCTCTCTGGGCGTTGAATCTTGAAACCCTCTCCAAGACATCCTCCTACTCTACCACTCCTACCAGTAAAACCGGTCTCCCAAACGGTCTCCCGATCTACGATCCCCATTCCGCCCGTAACTACATGTTGAAGTCCTTCGCTACATCTACTTCCTCGTCACCTCCACCCCCATCACCAGCCAAGACATCCAAATCGGTCGCTCTAGCGAAAGAAAGGGAAGAGAAAGAGAATAATCTGGCCCGGCTTCTCTATGCTTTGGACCAGCTTTTTACGTCCTGGCTTGATGTGATCGGGCCCGAAGAGCTGGACCGCCGCGCGTTTGGCTGGTATTCAAGGGTCAGGCCCTCTGTCGAGGCAGGCCGTGAAGGATGGGGAGGAAAGGGAGACGTAAGGCTAGCGGACTTGCTGAAGCTGAGACGTTGAGGGGACATATGCGGCCGGTAAAGGGATGGGGAAAGATCGGAGCATCGGTGGGTGTGCTGTGCAGCACAGGTTGTGGAAGATACGATTGATGAAGAAACATGTTGCGTCACTTGATACCCCATTCATATTTCATTTCGCAAATTGTCGCTCATTGCCTTACTTAAAGGCACGACTTATACGAATGTTATTAAGACATGCTGGGAACATCGAAAGAAATTCGAATTGTTAGACGCATCGATGTCGATGAAGGGTAAAATACATCTGTATGTGACAAGAATAGAGATCTCGTCCGGCCAACATCTTATCAGCTATTTCCAAAAGGGCCCCGGGCATCTCTGACGGCTCCCGCTTGAATCGCCAACATCTCTAAGATGTCCAGGCCAGTATAAGAGCAGTAGCCCAATTATATCAAAGGATATACTCTATATTGTGCAGAGAACATGGCCATTATGACCGCGACATGCTCGAATTCGGTTCCTTCAAGAAGCTCATTCAGGTAAATGGGTAGCAGCTGTCTTGTAAAAGTCGATATTATCCTATGATTCATTTCGGTGGAGGCTAGCTCCCCCCCCGTGGGGGGTCCCCCCTTCCTCGACCATCCAATCTTTGATTCATCTCCTCTGGGTCGTAGCTTTGATTTGCCAGGCCAAATCGTTCATCACGTCGTCCATATAATGCATGATCCGCCGGACGGTAGTAGAACGTTGCTGCTGCCATTTGCGGTGTTTCTCGCGGATGAATGCTTCAGTCTCGATCGCAACCTCATCGAACGAGCTATAAAAGAGGTCAATGTCCCTGCCCCATGAGTCGTAAAAGTGGACGTGGAGCTTCCGCATCCGATCGAATATATCTCATCATCGCAGCGGTATTCGTTCACGAGGATCTAAATCCCTTGCCATTTTCTATCCCGAACATACATTTCTTCGCCTTCCAGGCGACCGAATTTGGCACGGATGTTTTTCAGCATGTCTTCACATTTGAGGCAAGGGCAAGCTTGTGACCTCTTCGGCAGGCCTGTGTTGTTAACGAATTCGAATAATATTGGTTCGGTCACGCGAAGTTACTTCAATGGCGACAGGAAATCAACATTCTCATCTCGTCCAGGACAGTGGATTCGCAACTGAGCAAAGTCTGAAGACATGGCAAAGTGAGCTTTAGACGCCGAATGCCTCTGTCCGCCTTGACGAATTTGCGAATAAACTCCAGGTTCCTCGGATGACATTGCGTGCCATTGCATTTGAATAGCAGCCTGCTCGTGCAATATCGTTCTTGACACAAAGGAAATTGATGAGATGAGAATGTGGACCCAACCGGGGTTGACAGAGGCGGCTCTTGGCCTAGTGGAGGTACTCGTTGAAGCCATAAAACACTTCTCGATGGAGGATAGCGCGTGCTTCGGACAGCATCCAGTGATTGACTAGGCAGATGTTCACAAACCTGGTGTGTTCTTCGAGAGCGATTGTCCATTGCCTTTGGCGAGTTTCTTCGCTAACGCCCAGGCGTTTTCCGACACTACATGAACCGATGGAAGGCATGATAAAGCGGACTATTTCCCAACCATATTTCGTGAGGGAGCTTTTCGAAGGCGAGAGGGGCGTTTGTTGCTCGCTCTTGCGCTTTCGAAGTATTCGGGCTTCTGAATTTAATCTTCTTGTCTCTGTGAAAGATATTAAAGACCCTGCGCACGGGTTCCAAAACTCGATCCGCGGTATCCATTGCTGATGACAAGCCTCCTTCCAAGGTGGTCGAGATGGAATCAGGAGAGTATTGCGAGCTGTGGGCGCCCTCCAAAATAAGCACATTTGCTCTTTTTTCTCTCTTTATTTTCTTTTTCTTTTACTTTTTTTTTCTTTTTTTCTTTTTTGAAAGCAACCGGCAACGAGATGGCCTGAAACGGTGGATGTAGGGAACGACAAGAAGCTGTAGTTTGCGCCTTGTCTTGTCACTTCTGGACCACTGGAACTCAGACGAGGCAACCTAACCAATCGAATTTGGCTGTCATGCCCAAAATTAGTCGACTCTGACGGCGAACGCTGGCCGTTATGCGACTTCTGTTTCGTGGAATGACCATAGGAGCATCCTCAGATGACCAGAACAAGGCTCTTCATCGTCGAGATGAGATGGCGAATTCTGTTTGTCTCGTTCCAGGGGTGTGAATGGTATTCCCAAAATTGCTCAAGAACCCATGCATTGAATTGGTGATAGCAGCGGTACACCAATTGTATTTGAGCAGAAAACCAACCAAAATGGCTCCTGACGATAGATTATGCTTTGAGGCATTGATTGGCTGCACAACGCTTTACTTTGATCTTTTTCGCGAACCTCCAATAGGAACAGATCCTAGATAGCTGAAGGCTGAAGACTGAAGACTGGGAGTAGTTAAGGTACATAGCATATCAAGTCATAGTATATTTCTGTAAGGACCGTCCAATTAGCATTCGTGTAGACAGCCCAATTAGCCCGAAGTGTTATCTGACAATGATGAGGGGTCTACTCACAGGTCCTTCTCCACCTTGAGGTGTTTGCCAATTGATGTCTTGGGCAGGGGCCTTGATGTCGCAGGTTTTGCAGTGGATGCAACTAAGTGTGATGCGTTAGCCTCCATACTTCAGGCAGAGTAAGCCGGATGGGAAAAACACGTACTTCTGTGCGTTGATTTGAAACCTTCTCCCAAAGTCCTTACTTTCATCCTCTACATACTCATACACACCCGCAGGACAGAATCGATTTTCTACCCCTTTGTATTTTGGCCACATGTTCCTTCCATGTTCATCCCAATCTTTAACCTGTAGATGCACGGGCTGGTCTTCTTCGTGGTTGGTCCCTGTGCGGCTTACGCTCGTCAAGATATCGAAAGAGATCTCTCCATCATTCTTTGGATATTCGATTTTGGGCTGCTTATCTGCGGGTTGCGTTGCTTCGTGGTCTTTGCCTTTGTGTTTCAGTGTCCATGGGGTTTTGCCACGGAAGAGGTAGGCTTCGAGGCCCGAATACATGATCCCACCGTAGAGGCCTAGAGGTGAGTGGAACGAAGGACGCATGTTGCGGACCTCTTTCAATTCTTTCCAGATGGTGCTACCCCTCAATGCATCTTCATAGTCGTAGAGGAAGACTGTGCTTTCTGCATCTTTATTCTCGTTCAAAGCATCCCATGCTGCCTTCGCCGCAAGCATGCCGCTTCTCATCGCAGTATGCGTGCCCTTGATTTTGGGGACATTCAAAAAGCCAGCGGTGTCGCCGATCAGAGCCCCTCCAGGAAAAGCGCACTTGGGTATTGATTGGAAGCCTCCTTCGTTGAGGGCTCGAGCACCATAGGAGATGCATTTGCCGCCTTCAATGACGGAGCTATAGAGTGGGTGATGCTTAAGCTTCTGGAACTCGCCATATGGGGAAAGCCAGGGGTTAGGGTAATCCAATCCTACGACCAAGCCTAGGGAGACCAGGTTGTCACCAAAATGGTAGATCCAGCCGCCGCCGTATGTATTGGAAGGTAAGGGATATCCCATTGAGTGCACTACTTCGCCCTTGCGGAAATTCTCAGGCTTGACTTCCCATACTTCCTTCAACCCCAATGCGTATGTTTGTGGTTGGCTGTCCCGTCGTAGATCAAATTTTTGGATGACTTGCTTCGACAGACTTCCGTGACATCCCTCGGCGAAAAGAGTGATCCGAGCGTGAAACCCCATTCCTCTTTCAAAATGCGCCTTGGGTTTCCCATCGCGAGCGACACCTTGATCGTTGGTTGCAACACCCAGTACTGAGCCGTCATTGGGTTTGTAGAGCACTTCACTAGCAGCGAAGCCTGGGTAAACCTCGACACCGATCTCCTCAGCGCGCTCGCCGAGCCACTTGCTGAACTGGTTGAGACTGATGATGTAGTTTCCATGGTTGTTCATCTGTGGAGGCGCGGGTATCGGTATCGAACTGTTCCTGGTGAGAAAGCGCATCTTGTCGTTGGTAGCCGGGGTAGCATTTTCAAAGCGAGATGGATTATCTGCACTATTCCAGTCGGGCAAAAGCTCGTTGACAGCGGAGGGTTCGATGACGTTGCCGGAAACGATGTGGTCACCTAGTTCGCCTGCTTTCTCGAGCACCAGGACACGGAAATCCTCGTGACCTGCCTCATTCGCGAGCTGCTTGAGTCGAATGGCAGCGCTGAGACCGGCCGGACCTGGCGAAAGGATCAGCATCACGGGTTCAATGGGCAGTGAGACAGAGATATACCGCCGCCGACGATGCAGACGTCGACATCATCGGTTTCACGGTCTTGCTGCCGGGGATCGAATGAATCATCGATGTCTGCAAGTGCCTTGGAGCTTGAAGTCGAGAAGGATCTTGGGGCTGCCGGAAGAACGGAGCGTCTGGAAGTCTGGAAGAGCAGTCGCCGCCTCGCCGGTGTGAACCACGAGTGAGGTCTCCAAGCACGCAGATACTTGGTAGATGGAGCAGCAGCCAGAGTGTTCCTGACTACAGAAAAAACTGGGGTCATGGTCGACATTGTTGCAGCAACCATGCCGAGAGAGAGGGAAGAAGAAAAGGTGGGGATATCGGAGTAGTCTCAGATCTGATTTCATCCAACGTCTATTATTATTATTTACCGTCTACCACATGTGGTCATGGACCTCGGTACAGTCACTAATAATCTCCACCAATCGTCATCGAGCGTAAAGGACCGAAGAATCATTTTTCACTTTTCTCGAAGCACATGCTCTACCCGGCTGGAAATACGTCCACGGACAAGGCCTTGTACTCATATGTTCTTTTCTATCCCAAAGTTCCGGCTGGGCTTCCCAACGTAGTCGAAGTAACAACCCATGTATATAACTCCGCTCTCTTCTCCCATTCACTCTTTGACAATGACGTCCTCGCCTTTTTGTGCCTCGCCCCCAAGGTAAGCCGTCAGCTTTTCTTCCCTCTCTTGTACTTGATTGTCTGCCATCTCCGTTGTGCCTGTCTGGACCGATTCGCTTGCCATGTCAGCTGGAGCGGCCGTAGCCGGCGCTTTCGAACTCAATGCGTCCAATTCGCCCAGCGTGGTCCTAGGAGCCTGTGAATCGTGCTGCAATAGATCGGAAACCTCTGCCTCCTTGACCGCCGAAGGATCGGAATTGCTGGAATGTCCTTCCTTGGCTGAGATTTCTTCAGTGCTTGGGATAGTCTCTTCGAGTGCTTCGACCGCAGGCACAGTCCCGCGAACATCAGAATGAGCTGTTGCCGCTGTGATGGGTGTTGGCGCTTCAGGACGCTCAATTGGCGAAGAGACTCTGTCGGCCAGTGGCCGTGGAGTAGCGGCCTTGGATGAGATAATGATGATTGAGCCGTTCTCGGATTCCCATATCGTCTGGGGGGCACGGATCGCCCACATCGACATATCCACCTTGGACTCGCCTTGCTCACTGGTTGCCGACGTCGAACTAGCCACGGGTTTACGCCTTGCAGGTCCTCTAGCTCGGCCTTTGCGTGCATCTGCTAAAGGCGTTTTCTCTTCTACCTCTCTTACTTCTTCTTCGACGGGCTTCTCTTCCTTCTTGGGCCCTTGAGGACCGACCTGAAGCTGTTTGTTGAGATCCGACATGAAACCTGCCTTGAGTGCAGCAATCTTACCGCCAATCGGTCTCGCAGGTAAAGCCGGCTTCGGTTTTGGCGCAGGTGGTGGAGATGTCAGACCTCGCGCTTCTTCTCGTGGCCCGCTGCTACCAGTCGAGGTCGCAGATGTCGTCTTGGAAAGTGGTATTGATTCGGAAGAATCCCGAGCTCCGGGTTTGCTTGGGCGAGCTGGGACTTGAGGTTTAGGCCTGTCTGGCAACGTGGGCGCTTTCTTAGTTTCTGTGGGCGAGGCCTCAGCTGATTTGGTTGGAGGTGGCGGTATCTCCGCTGGTGGCACTTGGTGTAGTCTCCTTGGGGGGCGTGCAGGTATCTGTACTGGGGGCTGAGGCACAACATCTGCGTTCTCGGCCTTGTGTTTCGTTGGTCTAGGAGGTATCGTAGGCTTCTCAACGGCAGCTGAGCCCGCAGTTGCAGCTTCTCGGCCTTGGTGTCGCACCAACTTTTCTTCATCAGGGCGGCCAGAGGTCTGTACGACTGCTCCAGCTTTCAGCCCGTCGTCTACGGGGCTTGTGACGTCGCTATCTTGAGGCCCATCGACCGTGGTCTCCAAGCGAGCGCTATCAGGCGAATCTTCCCAGATGTCTCGACTAGGGAATCTCTGAATCATCCCTGGTCTGTGCATCTCGTCTCGAATGTGCGGTTTGAAGGTCGACGTGGCCAAACGTTCTTCTTTTGGTATCAATTTGGCCTTCTCGGCCTCGGTCATTTCGCCTTTACGAGCGCCTTCTGCCTCCGGAGACTCAAACGTCGCCGATGGCTTTTCGAAAGCAGAAGGAGCGGTTTCCTCGACTGCTTCGGGTGTTGATACCGTAGCTTGGAGCTGCAGACTGTTTGGCGTGTCTTCCCATATGTCTTGACTAGGGAATCTCCTTTTCATAATTTCCCGTCGCTTGAACCGCTCAATGGCTGGATTGGATTGCGTATCTTTCCCGTCGTCATCTGGGAAGAGGGGCTCATACTCTTCCACATCCTCGAGAGGTGTATGCAGGTCTTCGCGGTCGTCGTGAGATGTGAATTTTGTGAGACCTGGTAGTAATCCATGAATGCTCCCTGGTCGACTCCCGGGACGGCTTGTGGGCCTGCTATTTGTCGCGCTGCCTGGACGACTGCCATGTCTTAGTCCACTTTGATACGATGGTGGTGCGTCTGAGTCCATCCCTGAGTAGTAATTGCTACCTCTTCGCTCTTGTGCGGGGGACACGGCAGGTTGCATGTACTCCGTACCCGGCTCCTTAGCTACTTCGTCCGAGGCCAGTATGGGCACACCATACCCTGTCTCGTCAATATACCCTCCTTGAGCTTCGGTGTTTCCTCCATGGGGCCCTAGATCCTCAGTTGGAGGGTCGTAACCATTGCCACCAATTTTGCTTTTGCGAACAGTAGGCGCATCGACATGTATGGCCTCATCATCCGTCTCACTTTCCAGGGCGTGCTCCGCTGATGACTGTGAACCTCCCTTGCGTTTCGAACTGCGGAAGCCGTCTTTGCCCTCGTCATCCACAGGGAAGCTTGCTTTCCGCAACGGAGAAGAAATATGGGTTTGCGAATGGGGGGAGAACGTTTTGCCGTGGAGGGTAGCCGAATATGGCGTATTCATGCGAGAGGTATACTCTTCGGTAGCCATGTATCCAATCTGTTCGTTCGGCAGTCCTACAACATTCGGTGATGTCCCTGCAGCACATCTGTGAGCGAAGGCCCAGCAACGCGGTTCCCAACTGAACTCACCGAATCCAGCCCCGCGACTCGCAGTGTCTCTGACAAGCTTGTTCAAGTCTTCACTGCTCAAAGCCCATTCGGGTCTTGTACCAATTGCTGGACCATACTGGCCGTGCTCTTCGCGCTCCAGTGCTTCGGGGTGTTTGTCGTACCACGCCTTCTCGAAATTATCCGCTGGGATGCTACCATGGCCATGCATACCATAGCTTCCTGGAGGCCCATGAAACAACTGTGCGCTGCTTCTCCGGCCTTGATTACGGGACCTGCTGGATCCGTCGTTGTGGAAGCCAATGCCAGATGGAAGATTCTGACTGTACGGTGATGGCGATGGAGCTTGGACATCTCCAGCGTCAGGGTACATGGGAACTCTCTGACCAATACCAACATCTGGTATGCCATGGTCACTACCTTCTTGTGCAGAGCCTGGTCGTTCGGCGGAAGCTACAGAATCGGGCCTCGAAGAGAAGCTGACTTTAGGATGCAAGGAACGCTTGTGTGGATCTTTGTCATCACTGCCAATCGGAGTGACAGCTTTGCCAATGCCGGCGGCCATTGCGGAGGACGAGTCAGTCCTCGTGACTGCTGCAACCCGCTCTTTTGCTGTCGAGCTTGAGAATGAAGGCCTTGGAGCATGTAATGGCAAATCACTACCAACGTTCCGAGTCTGTTCCGGCTGCGATTTGCCCTTGATCTGGTCTAGAATAGTTGCCTCCTCCGGCTTCTCGTTCTCGTAATCTAGATCCGCATATTCGGCACCTTCCTGTCCGATCGACGGCAGAGAGACGCTTGGGGGACGTTTTGGGAGGCCTAGACTTGACGAAGAGGTATTCTGATGTTCATTGCTGTATAGGCTGCCGCTAAGGTTGCTATGCTGGATGAATGCCGGAGGCTCATTGAGCGGAGATCTAGGGAAGTTTTCGGATTTTGGCGAGCGCGAGCGCTCTATATTGCGGTGAGTCGGTCGGGGAGGGATCTTTGGTGGATCCATACTCGTAGCCGTCGTAGGGTGCTGCTGATGAGGTCTGGATGGGTCAGTCACAGAGTACAACCGTTCAGTGACAACACGCTATAGTCCCAGGCGTGCATTCGCCAATAGTCTTGAAGAGCAGAGCGATGGTATTAAAAAGCAGTGACCCCACAGATGCTAACAGGGTTGGGGAAAGATGGTGACAACGAAGCGGCGGAAGCGAAACGAACTTACAGTATGACAGCTGTCAGGTCAATTGGTATGAGCGTCAACAATCAGAGTATGTATGAAGGCAAGAGAACAGACAGACTTCTTGGTAGATGTGAAAGACGGTGAAGGGACTTTCGAACGTTGAACAGGCCCGCAGGAAGGTTGCAGTGACCCCTGTTAATGATCGGGAGCTATAGAACACTAGCGCCATGCCGGCAACCAATGCCGCAATACCTTACTCCGTATAGGCCACAGGTTCTTAAGAACCAATAAATAACTACACCAAGTTAGGTATAAATCGACTCCTTATTAAGTATTAGTCACTTATTGCAGCAGCAGCTATATAGCAAGTTCCAGGCAATTGAGGTGTCGAAATCCAATATCGAGGTATCGACTGTTGTTACTACTTCGCAGAAGATTATAAAAAGGATATACGTAATGTCGCTTCGCGGAAGGTTCTATAACACCCTATTCGTTCTGGGTGGTGAAAAATAAGATTCTCTACACAACGAGACAGGAGGTGATCATTATCATTATGTCGATTTTTGGAATTAACACAGAACAAGAAACTAAGGTAGGCAGTATCGATCGCGCTGATTCCTTGCGATCTGTTACATTTCAACTGAAAATCCTCAATGCCCTCTTCAAAGGCAGCTCGATCCGGTCAATACGAAGTGGCTTGACAGCGCCGCACTCATGTGGACTTCCCCTACTGACAGCTGCCTTTTACATGAATCTCGTACATCAATGATCATTCTACGATTTACATAACCCGCTTTATTCATTTGCTTGTCTGTAGCGTAAAAAGTTTACTTCGTTTTGTGGGAACGATGAGGAAATGGTTCCCTTTTGGTACACCCCTGAGTTATAGGAAACACATGACCGTGATAGAATTACAACACAACACTCCAATGACTTCTGAAGGGAGGATGCCTTTCATTCCAGAATGTCTCCGTGAACAGTCGCTTGAAAAGATGCATAGGTCGCACCCGTGAACCGTCCATAACCTCTATTATCCTACCTCCAGTTCTCCCTATGCCACATTCAGACAATCATCTGGGCGACGCCCTGTCCTCCTAGCGTCTTACTGCCAACGAACCCTTGCCCCTTGAGTCCCGCAATCAGATAGCACACACCAGCCAGGAAGAGGAACACCGCCGCAGCGAGGAGACTTGTGGTTCGGTGGGTAACCAATGTAAGCCATTGAATCAAGCTCATGACACCATACATGCCGGCGCGCATGTAGTTGGTTGTGAAGCGGCGGATGAAGACATCGAATTTCTCAGACGTTGGGCAGATGCGGAGGAGAAGGGGCACTTCGACGAAAATGAGGATCAAGCCGGATATCCTGCAAACGCTGTCAGCCGGGGCCTTGGTAGTAGATCTGTCTCGGGTGGACAACGAACAGGCAGATGATACTGAAGACAATGATGACTGGATGGTTGAAGATATTGGCGATACCCAGGGCAATGCAGAGAAAGATGCATAGTATCCCAATCCTACAGGGCGTTCAGTCAGCATGGGTGCTTTGTTCTGCTGCACAGTATCTCTTGTGGTTCTTCAGAAGAATAATCGGCAGTCTGGGCTCCACGTCCTGGAGTATCCATGTACTACCGAACATCGATGCTCCTTGTCCTTGGGTCTGGGGTATTTGGCAGTATACAGGAATAGTACGAGGTGGTTTGTGTATGGACTGTTGGATTGAGGGTTCGGAGCGGTGATAAGGATGTAGTGAGAAGCATTGACCAACCATTGTCCATATATACCTGTTGTAGCAGAAGTTGTCAGCGTGGATCTTGCGATCAGGGTTAGCAGAAGCGCTCACTAAAGTTCCGCGATCGAAGCTCCTCCGCTATCGTCATTCTGGCTACGTCTCGCACCACTCAGTCCTCTTGAAAGCTGCCCGCTATTCTCAAGCCTTTCTTGTTCCTCGTGCGGAATGCTTTGTTGACTGGCGCACTGCTCGGATCTGGAGGTTCGACTTGCAGGTACGGGACGTCTGGGGGTACAGAATGATATGAGAATACTGTCTAGCCCAAGAGAAGCTGCCTGTGCAGTTGAGTAGTACTTGTTGCCAAGGTAGGTCAAAGGTGGTGCCTCACTTCTATGCAGCTCTTTTCATGAAGTTAGCGTGAAGTAGGTGTACGCAAACAGCCCCTTTCCAAGGTACTGATCCCATTAAGTCTGGATCTAGGTATAAGATTCTCGGCCGAAGCTCTTAAAAATAGCATACATTAGTAGGTGAGATTGAACAGTATTCAAAGAAAGAATTCCCTAACGCTCCAACACCAAGTCCTGTCTTCCTACAGAAACGCCACAACGCAGTCTGAAATTAAGGCAACTGTCTCGCTACGGCGGCGTCGTCCTCCAGATGAACCTCCCTTCCAGCGATACGCCCAAGTTATTCGCTTACGCAGGCATAACGCTTCCTAGTGTTGTAATTTACTAATCACCCTTTCATACTCCAGCAGATTATAGGCACCCAGGTATTCCCAAAGTAGGTGCAGCTTCTTTTGACGTACCCTGGAGCTACTGGTGGAATCTCGAGACTGATGCCCACTGAGCGGGCGTAGATCAAGAGGGAGTCGGTACTCTTGCATGATCCGGTCAAGCTGGCTATCTGGAAGATATCAGTCTATGACTATTGATCTGCGTGACTGCTCAGTCCCACGGAAATTGGGATGGGGACTTACTGTCCAACACTTTCATGACCTCCACCGTCTTGGCATTCTTGTAGTCGGGTGGGTAGCTGCCATCTTCGCATCTCATTGGGAACACCTGAGCGAATCTGGCCGGATTAATTATCGACCCGTTCCTAAATGAAGCACTCATGTTGTCTCTGTAAGATCATGATTAGCTGGCCTGAAGTAGTCCTCTCTTCTACCGAAGCGTTGTGGCATACCGTCGAATTTCCTCCTCAAGATCGCGCTCCCGGTCACGCTCACGGAAACCTAATGCATTGTGATTGTTGCCGTTCATCGCAGGGCCATTGCCGTGATAGGAATCATGACCAGGAAGCGGTATCATTGGTGATCTTGGCCTCATGACTCCTGCTTGGTACTGTGGAGCACCAAAGA
>SAUG01000014.1:0-78659 GCA_011316305.1 Rusavskia elegans
GGGGGGGGGGGGGAAAGGAGGGCGTTACGAGGAAGGATATTACCAATCAAGACTGAGCATGCATTAAGGATCAAAGTAGTTATCGATTCATTGCGGAGAAATTGTGAAATCGTCTATTTTCTCTTCCGAGCCTCTTCTTGGAGACATTGTATATTGTTCTTTTTTGTACACAGATAGCATCGTATCATCGTGTTATCTATTATCTTCAGACGCCGAATGCGATGCAAATATGCACGCTGATTGCTCTCGTCGCCTTTATAGGGCTGTAGATTATTTCTTCTTGTCCTTTCCCTTTTTCTTTACTTCTCTTCCTCCTCCTCCTCCTCCTCCTCCTCCTCCTCCTCCTCCTCCACTGGGACCACCAACCCCACCCATGCCCATGCCCTCCATCATCTTTTGCATCCCCTCCATGCCGCCCATACCCCCCAGCGCATCCATCCCCGGCATCCCGCCTCCCTGTCCTCCCATCTGCGCCATCATATCCTTCAATATATTCTCGCTCACCCCACCGCCACTTAACGCCGGACTATGCAGCGGTAATATACTGTTGATATGCCAACCCCTAGGCACAGCAGGCGGGGGAATCGGTTTGTTTGGATCAGGCGGGGGCATACCGTGGATGCGGAGGCGGAGCGGGGAGTTGGCGGTTGTGGGGTGGGAGAGGAGGTAAGCTGAGATGTGGTGGTAGAGGTGGTGTTCTATCGCCATGACGTCTCTCAGTATGATTTATTTCTTCAGTCGTCTGAAGACGAAGCAATAAATGACCTACTGTTTTTTATATTCCGATTCGTCATCCGGCCCCCTTCCTTCAACAACACCCTCACCCGTCCCGGATTCCCCCAGTCCCGCGGATGCATTTTGCCAGGCTCAAACACCGTCTGTAACCCCAACGCCGCCACCGCATCCACGATCGTCCTAGCCAACGGGTTTTCCACCGCTTGTTCCTTGCCGACTCTGCGGCCTTGGGCTCGTGTTCGAGAGGCGTCGAAGTAGAGGGGGTAGATGCATTGGTAGTGTTTGTGGGCTTCTGTGTCTTGGGTAGTGGCCGGGGGGTTGTTGGGGGATTGAAATTGCGGTTGCAGGTATTCGGGGGGTTGTTGTTGGCGGGATGAGGAGGAGGGAGGGGGGATCTGGGATGGGCGGATGAGGGAGGGGGAGTATTCGGAAGGATCCTCGATTGAGGGATCGGAGTCGGATTCAGATACTTCTTCGACGCGAGGGTGGGACATTTTTATATTCTGGAGGGTACGTGAGAGCAGGTGAGATTTGGTGGTTTAGTTCGAGGCCGGAGCGGGCTCTGTGGATGGAAGCTTTTCGCGGAGATCGACCACCCGAGAAAGAAAGCCGAAGCTCGATCGGGTCTAGAGCTTTTTGGGGAGTTTTTATGCTTCGTCATCAAGTTACTGACAGCCACGGAAACCAGCAGCAACCGAGTTGCTGATTCCATTCTTTTGTATTTCATTATGAGTAGTTCACAAGGAAAACCGGAGCATTTCAACAAAGATTACCTGATAATCTGGTACTAGAATCGCTGTTCGTAAGTGTGAACCAATGGTTGAGACGATTTTCACGCACAAAGCGACGAAGCATGCTTCAAACAGGCTGCATTATGGACACGGCAAAAGACCAGCTCTCAGTTGCTGCGGGGTCGAGCGCCATATCATTAGAGACGGCTAGGTAGACCTCGATATCGACACGCAGTTGCATTAGTATCAGTAAGGAGACAAGGAGTCATTTGATATACATTAAGGTATGTGTTTGACGATTCAGTGCCTTTTCGATCTCTTCCATTAAGATTAAGATCACCTGCTGAACGAGTCCACAGTCGTCACAAACATGAGAATGTTTCATTTCAAAGGACTGGGCAGCAAGCCCAGTTGGATAGCCTCCCTCAATCTAGGTTTCCCGACCACTTCTGCAGATGTTCGACCTGAATGGCATATCTAACAGGAGGGTCCTCGGGCCCATACCAAACCTTGAAAGTGTCATTGGAGTACCACACCTTCAGGTCTTTCGATCTATACCGCATTGCCTTACCGAACGCGTGGAGCTTGTCCCGGTCTTCCTCGGATTTGCAGATTGAACGATCGCTGGTGTTCATGTTCGTTTGGACGAGTGACCAGCGAGCGTCTTTGAGAGCTTGGATTACCTTTGTACCGTTACCACCATTGACCCCTTCCCCCAGGGAGATGCGATGGAAGAGGTAAGTTTCGATGAACTTGAGACACTCATCGCGCACGCACTTCTCCTTGAAGTTGCGCTGGATCCCCAGGAAGGCGTAGGCAGTGTCCCACACTCGAATGCGTGTTGCGAGGTACATTAAAGAGTCCACACGGGCCGGTTGAGCGAACATTTCGTCTCTACAGCAGGGGCATATGTTATTGCCAGGCCTCAGGGTTTCCAAACCTGTGTCGGTATCACCGCTGCGGTAAGCGAGGCTGTAAGATAGGGGGTCTATATGCTCCTGTCCTCCGTCTGGATGTGAGGATATTGGAAATTGAAGAAGGAAATGAGTCCAGGATACTGTCTTGTCAATGTGAGCAGCCTTGTCAGGAAGCCACTCGGATTTGCTGCTCCGACAGCTACTTCGGAATTTTCTTGGCGCCACTTGTGTGCCAGATCGGTCAATGTCAGTCTCGACGCTTGCCTCTCTCATGACCTCATCCGCGCTGTCGCTACTGCTTTCGTCTTCGCTGTCCTCTTCGCGGCCGTCTTGGGTATCGGATTGTTCGTTGTCTGTCTCGGCGCTGGCTTCTCCCATAACCTCATCCGCGGGCTCGCTGCTGCTTTCGTCTTCGTTGTCTTCATCGCTATCGTCACCAGTGCCTTCTTCGATGTCGTCGAAGTTGTCATAGCCTTTTTCAGAACCGTCATCGGTGGAGGTAGGAGGTTGAACGTTGACTGTTGTCCATCCCGATCCTCTTGATTCAGAGACCGGTCCCGTAACCAGAACGGTCTCATTCTCCGCGGTCCCCACCTCACTCAACTGACCGTCCTCGTCATCGTCGTCGTCGTCATCGTCGTCGTCATCATCGTCGTCATCGTCATCATCGTCGTCGTCGTCATCATCGTCGTCGTCGTCATCATCGTCGTCGTTCTTGACCTGTTCCTGGTCAAATGGTGTCAGCCAGGAAAACAGGCATGACCTGCCGAATAGATGGCCACACGAAGGTAAACGTACGAATTGGTGCCACGTCTGATCGGCTTTTGGGTCACTGAGGCTACCTTGGCAGATAGCGCAAACCGCACCCTCAACGTCGACCGTATTTGTGTCGACGGATTCGAGATGGTTGAGGAAGTAGATAGCATCATATATGCTAGAATGGGTACCCGCATAGCCAAATGCACTCTCCAGGCGCACGCTTGTCGCCATCTGCAGTAAGCCGTGTTGAAAAATGCTATTGGAAATACGACCGGTCAGGTGGGAAGGGTGTGAGATTAATGAGACCAAGGTGACACACTCAAGGCACTACTTCTAGCCGCAGAGTCCGAAGACAAGGGCACGAGGACCGTTTGGTAACAAAGACATTGTGTGATCGAGATACGTAAAATCATAGGAGAAAACAAACAAAGAGATAATAGGGGAATGGGCAGCATCCAACAAAGGAAATGAACAAAGCAGACAGTGACAGGAAGGCGTTGATAAACTGCAGTCTGCCTTGCTTCCATTGCAGAGGGATTAACAGGTCACTCAACGCAAGTGTAACAAGAGGATACTGGACAAAATCATCCACACCATTTCGGCAGATCAGCATCCACTCACAGCTTTGATTGTCTCCAGCTGTAGGCATGGCAGGGCTAGCTGAACTTCTTTTCCCGTGCTTCGGCATTCGTCGTCCTCCGCACAAAAAGGAAATGCCAAGAGGGAGTCCACCAGAAGAACGGCCACGGTTCAACAAAATGCCATACCGCAATAGTATGGCTGGGTCGATGTACTATCTGGGGGTTTCTCTGGCGCTGCAAGATGCCCAGGTCGATAGCACTGATCTTAAGGTAGGACCACCGATAAGCTCGACGAAGGTTTCTCATCCTCCGTCGCCTGTGGAAAAGATCATGGCCGGGAACAAGGACCGTGAAGATAGGGCCTTAACCCCTCAATGCCAGCAATCTCATCCTCTTGGGCTTTCACAGCAGCATATTAAGTTTCGGCCTGAGATGCCTACCCGAGCCTCACAGCTTGCCGTTATGGTACAGTCATCTCCAGTGGACAATTCTGTCTTTGCCGTCTCCTCACCTGGAGATGTATCCCCGTTCTCAGTGGATGCATCACCAACCATCTTCAGCGCTGACGACGGGTCTTTGGAAACAGCAAAAGCCAATCGTACTGGCAGACCAGCAGTGGGACAGACCATTCCGGTTGTTAGCAATATGAGACAGCTTACTCCACAGCAACCCAAACCTGGGAGACCTAGTCTCACGGTGAGAATCCCTCAGTCCACTGAGGGCTCTCCCGTTCAGGTGTACCCTTCAGCCAGTAGTGGCAGTGATTGTAGCCCTGAATCGGCAACGATGACGTCTCTTGATACACCAGCTCACGCCAGCAGACTCTCAGCTCAAGCAAGCACGAAGGCTGGTAAGAAGCACAACAGTATGACCCTGGGTGATGAGCTTGCCTCGTTATCGTTCTCGAATTCAGGGGTCCAGTCGCCTTCGACCACGGCGAAGCTTTGATAGAGACCTGATGGGGTGATTCAAGTGGCGAGTCGTCCGATTTGAGCTTATCCTCTGAATATGGTAAGCAGGGCAAAATGTACATTGCTGGTCTGGATGCAGATTCGCTTCGGAAGCTGTTGGAGTCCGGACTCAGTTGGTGTAATCCAGGTGAATAGAGTAAATAGACCGAACAAATGAGGATCATCAAGCACCGTGACACGTCTTACATTCATTATGCTGACCACACATATGTGAGTATCCAGCGAGTCATTTTCCTGATAGAAAACATGTCATGAAAACATTGAGACTCCTCCGCCACCGAAAGAGCGGGCGGTATGAGATGAGCAAACCTACCGCATAAGTCTCCACATTTCTGCATTCGAAGAATGTAGCAATGACGCAGAATGACTCTACTGTAGGCTTCATGCTGTGTGTACTCCTGGCGCATGTGCATATTGTGTCAAAAGACATGTCCATACAGATTGATTGTGTTCGGGCTCAACAAAGAACATGCAAGATCTAATGTTTGGTGTATTTGATCAGCTTTGCCTTTCGGCTTCCAACAAAGCAAGCCGTTTGGTTCTTTACAGCTGCGCAGGATATCATTGTGTTCCCGGGCGCTGGTGGCGAACCGTAACACCTGCAGCTGTCGTATTGGGGGTCGGATTTCGGGTCAGTAACCCTATGGGCATTGATTGGCCAAATGGGACTCTCTCAAGCTGAGAAATGTCTGGGCCGTCAACAAAAAGACTGCGGGTGCTGACCATTGAGTATCGTCGGCAGCTGTACTAGTCAGAATTTCGGAGAGGACTTTATTCTGAAACCCAATGGAATGCACTGTCTTCGGCAACCGCCATGCGAGCACAGACCGAGGTCTATTCACACTTCGGACGCAAGACGACTGTGGCGTCAGTTGTGTTTCGCTTCTGGGGCCGAAGGTGCACAGCCACGAGGGCGTTTTAGATGTCCTGCATAAGCCATTTTAGCTGGTTCTGTCAGCTAGGTGGTGCAGGGATTGCCATGTCGGCCCAGATAGGCCAGCTTCTGTCTGCTTTGGTGCTTCGGGTTCTTGGCCCAGCTAAATCGGTCGAGCGCCCGGGGAGACGCCGGCACTGGGCCGCCTGGGATGGTGAATAATTGGCCGCTGCTTAGGCGAGTTGTCATCGACGTTTGGCGTGCCATCTGCACAATGATAGGTCCGTGTCCAGCGGCCACTTCCGAGCGTTCAATACATCAACACTCCAAATGGTTACGGAGTTTAATCGTGGGCGGCCTCTGAGATCAACACCCGGTCGTCTCCGGTCTAGCGAACTTGTCCGACACCCGCTAAACGTCAAGGGATTACAACATCCACGCGATGATCGACGAAGCCCCAAGCAATTGCCCGATCATTGAGATCTCCTTCATGATACAAGACTAGCAACGACAGGCTGTAAGTGTCTGAAGCTTCAGCTCTCATGGCGTTCGTCCATCTTCCGTGAAGATATCAGTGTCCATATATGAACCACCATGACCGCTGTTTGTTGCTCTCCATCCAAGCCAACCTTTCTGAAAGTACCCAACAGTTCACCGGAGTAACACATCCTCGTTGGCCATGTCTTCGTCTTCAAATCTTGTCTTCATCAACACTAATAATCCCCAAGACATCAAGTCGAGTGCCCAACGACGAGCCGTCCGCTCGCAGGCCGCCAAGGACCACTCTCAGCCATCCAGCAGCAGAGACGATGCACCCAAACGACGAAGACACCGAAAAATGTTGACTGTGGAACTCGAGCTTGCAGTCGACGACTCCGAGACTTCCAGAAGTGAATCCCCACCAGAAAATACCGAATTCACCACGGCCGGCAACGAAACATCCTCCATGTTCGACGAACTCCCGCAGCGATCTCAGGGAGCTGGACCTGTTACGAATATCGACTACTCTCCAATATTGCCCATGGGGAGCATACCTGGCGGAGGTTGGACGTCCCCCTTCGTCCCGCATCCCGAGGGGAAGTCTGTCCCTGGCATACTGTCGCACTGTATGTTTGACCTTGTCCCCTTGTGTTCTGATGCTCTCTTGTTGGTTATTGCTGCTTGTCGAGACGATTCACGCGGCTGATGCGGTAGCAACCCGAGTAGATCTGTCCAAAATGGCAGTCGACATTCCGGAGCTGGACCACCCGGGAGCGAAAGGCTCCCTGCGGTCTCTATGGTTCCCAATGGTGATTTCAGAGCAGGCGACCCTCAACGTAGTAATCTTGACTGCAGCCTTCCACTACATCTCGATTAACGAACAGCAGTGCAAGCCCGAGGCTCTCTACAAGATGAAGCAAGACGCCATCACAGCCATCAACCAAGGACTGCAGGATCCCGCTCTTGCGACCAGCGATCAGCTCATCGGAGCGGTGGCCAAGATGGCCGCGTATGAGGCCGGTTTCGCGGGCGACGAAGCGCAATACCACATGCACATGAAAGGTCTGGTCAAGATGGTGGAGCTTCGCGGGGGGTTAGGGTCGCTTGGATTGAATGGACTATTGGCCCGCATGCTGCTCTGGATCGATCTCAACGCGGCATTCCTACTCAAAACCCATCTGTACTTCCCACACACCAAGGCACTGCCAGGCCATACGGTTCCAGGACCGACAGAACCCAACACTGGCCGCTTTCTGGGTGCATCGTAACGTTGGGACGAGAGGACTGGTGCGTGAGGGAGACGGCGCATCTAAGCGGGTTTGTTGGATTTTTGGTGTATGATGTATGATATGCAGTGTAGTTTTAGAGGGGCGTTTCCAAGCATTGGCCTGGTGCTAATTGCGCGAATTGATTGTCAATCTTGTCCAGATCTTAGATCTTTCTTGTCTCGGTGCCCTTCCGTTTCCCCTACTCCAGACATTGACCATCGGATGCCTCGATACAGGATTCATCGCGCGCAATCATCTGGTGTCACCTCGGGAAGGAGACGAACCATTCCGACAACCTTGGAACATAGTCTTTGGTGGTCGTACAAAACCATGGGACGTGCGACAGAGGGATGGAAGTGATGCAGTAGTGCAACAGGCAAGCACGAACGTGGCTGAGAAGCTTTTCCGGTAACTTTTGAGTTTCGATGCAAAGCGGTATGCAGGATGATTTCATATCTGTCATGTCTGTTTTTAAATTTTTAAACTTCCGAGGCACACCCCCATTATTGGAAAGACGGTAATTACGTAATCTGGGCCGAGGCCGACACTAGCGAGGCTAATCACCAATCTCAGACCTGCACCGCCAAAATTAAGCGACATTAGATCTCACAGCATCTAGGGTCCAGCACTAACTCTATAAAGCTAGCCAGCGTCTTTGTCAGCCGCTAGTAGTCTTGGTATAAATATTTTATCTGACTAGGCTTGGCTATAACGTTATTATATATGGAGTCTGCATACTGAGGCAAATCTGTACACCCCAAAAGGAGGTTCGCTGGGTATTGGCAGTTCGGAGAGCAGATGACAGTCGATACACACATTGTGCTTCATGGTCGATGATGCTGCTACCACTCGAAACAGTCCAATGGGATGCTGCTGTACTGCTCGATCGGATCCATGCCGGTGTCTGAATTCAACCATCGTGTTACGGCTTGTGTTATTCCCACGTGTGTTAAAGGCCTAAGAAAGAAGGGAGTTTCGATATATATGGTATTAATATGTGAAGCAAGGAAGAGTAGTTGAATTATAGCTTAAAACCTGGTCAATCTTTCATACGACGAGGCATGTTTCATCTCTTCCTACCCTTGGACTGAGATGTATATATCACTACTTCTATTATATATAAACCGGCACCTTACAAGCCCATCTAGAATGCTTGTTGTTCGTACCGGCGTCATGACTTTGCAGTAGGAAGACAGCTCTTCTCCATCCGTAGATCTATAATTATGTCTCGAGGAAGCTCCCAGTACCCACTGCGTCTTTATAATAAATGCTGCCCTAGCCCTATACTTGGCGTTCCACATAGAAAACTCTGCAACCTCCCACATAGCTTAATACACCCACATGAAGACCTGCGAACATGGCATTTATGGTCGATGCGGAGACGACTCCGGGATACGCGATAGAAAACGGACCTCTGAGGTTACGTATACTTCCTATTATAGCTAGCGTTACCTATTTAGGTCTAGCGTTTACTTATTACGCGTACTATTTAGCTATTTATAGATTTATTTTTTTTCTACTTTCTAGAATATATAATATATATTTATTTTTTATATAAATTTTTACTTCTATACTAGAATTTATAATTATAAACCCGGTATCGTATATTAAAGTATTATTACTATTATTTAATCGCTAGTATTAAATACTATAGCGTATAAAACTTTATTACGAAAATCTACTACGCTGCTGCTATTTTTTACCGCTAAAAGAATTTACTATATATTATATAAAGTTTAATATATTCTAGCAAGTAGTAAGAGTATTTATAATTAATTAATTATTATATACGAGCTACCGAAAGCTCGTAGTTATAATATAGAAACAAATTTTATTATCTAAAAAGATTTTTTATCCGAGATATATATATTTTTTATACGCTATAAAAATTTAAAATAATTATAATAACCGCTAAACGCGATATTAAATTTATTTTAATAAAAGACTGGAACTTATAGCTCGTAGCTGTACGGAATAAAGTAACCGGCTAGCGCGTTTAGGAACTTATCGATCTATCTATTATTCTAAAACCTAAAAATCTTTCGAAACCTACTAAATTAATTTTATAATAAATACGAACCGGTACTATAGAAGTAATAGCTAAAGTAAAGTTTAAATTTAAAGAAATAAAGCTAGATTATATCGATAAAAAAAAAGATTATATATAAAAAGCCGATATATTCGCTAAAATAAACGACTTTATTTAAAAAATAGTAGTAAATAATACCTTCGTCTTTATTAAATATAAAGAATTATATCTATAGAACCTTTTTTATATATTTAAATTTAGGCTCGCTTTAACGGATTCCGCTAGATTAATAGAAGTCGAGCGTTCGTATAAATTACTTTCGGCGGGACCTATTAAAAATTAAAACTTCGAAATATAATTCGATATATATATTTCGATATATATTTAAACTAAAAAAGTCGGCGTTATAGAAATTAAAGAATCTAAAAAGGTATATAAAGACTTTATTTTTACTATTATAATTCTAGCGCCAGTTCTTGTTATAAATTATTTATTAAAACTCGATAATAAAGTAGACTACGAGAATAAATATTTTAAATTTATCGAAAGCTTCCGTAATTATATTAGGCTGAATAATATTAAGCCTACTATAGCTAACTTTGTATTCGTTGCCGCCGAAAGCGACTCTAAATTAAAAGGAAATAGAAACCTATTATTCCGGAATAATAACGGTAAACCTTCGAAGTATATCTATAATTACGAATACTGGTTCGGCGATTACTATTATCTACGTTATTATTTTAGCTTTAAATATCTAAAAGTATTAGCGAATTAGAAGCTAAAAGATAATATAATAAAGAAAATACGCGAAGCTTTCGACGATAATATTATATAGAAAATAAAGGTTAAAAAAGTTATCGATCGTTTTATCTAGTACGAAAAATATCCTAGTAAAAAAAAGAAAGAAGCTTAGAATAAAGAAAAGGTATAGATAGAAATCTATACTATTATTAGCGGAAGCGTCGTCTTCGAGCCCTAAATATCTCTATAGTACGATATATCCTACGCGGTCTTTTAAAAAACCTTCGCCGTCGATTCCTACCTGCGAATATTATAGATACTCGATAGCGGCTTAGTAATTAATATCTATAACGATTTAATAGTTTACCGCTTCGTTTAAAAAGAACCGTATCTTAATAATATATATATCGTCTTCGAGAAAGGCTGTATACCTATTATAGTCTATAGCCGGATAATAATCGAAGTTAACGTTCCTATAGGTAAGAAATTTATTATAATAACGAATATATACTATATTCCGGAATTTATAACTAATTCAGTCTCCGAAAACTATTAAAAAGATAAAGGTAATCTCTACCGCGATAGAAAATATCGCCGTATATAATAAGGAGGTTAAACGGCCTTTAACTATATAAAAGTCGGCGGGTATTACTTACTCGAAAATAATCGAGATAGAAAAGGCGATATAGCGCCTATAATATTCGTAACTATATCTATTAAATCCGGTACTATATACGAATAGTATTAACTTCTAGTTTACGCTGCTAATAATTCTATTTAATACCTTTTATAAATAGCTGAAGAGGTAAAGGTTACTAATTTAACGAAGGTACTTTCTATAAATAAATACAAGATTTACGCTATTTTTAAAGCCTATTAGATTATTTCGCGTTTATTATATAAAGGAAAGGATTCCGATAAACCTTTTTTCCGTATTATATTCGATCTTATTTCTTTTATAATCGTTTTAAATAAAAACGAATAGATTTTATATATTATATACGCTAAAACGGACTTCTACTTTATATTTACTTATCGCTATAAATCAGAGGCTGTTTAAGTAATTTATAAAGTAATTAAACTAATCGAAATTCGCTATAATAGTAAAATAGTATTTCTAAAGTCGGATAGAGAAAGAATTTTCCTAGGAAAGGAATTTAATAACCTTCTACTCCAGCTAGATATTTCCTGGGAACCTTTATCGCTATCTACGTCTAAATAAAACAGTTATTCGAAACGCCTAGGCTATATTTTTATTATTAAGATATAAATAATATATAACGTAGCTGGTCTTCTCTATTATTTTTAGCTATAGATCTACTATATAGCTGGAATAATTATAAACTATACGCTAAAGAAGAAGTTCGCCTGGAAAATTTTATTCGAGACTGTTACCAGATCTCGTTTTTATTTAGGTTATTTACGTATATATAGCTATAGAGCCTACGCGTTTAATAAATATATTATACGAACAGAAAAGTTTCTTTTAAAGATTTATATTAGGTTCCTGATAGGATACGATAGCTTTAATATCTATAATATCTGGATTTCTAGCTAGCGGAAGGTTATACGAAGCCGTAATATTATATTTAACGAAGATTCGTTCTATTCCCCGAAAAAAGTCGATATAGTTTAGCTTTAAACGGAGCTATTTTTCTATAATACGTTTAATATTCTCTATATAGACCTGCCTATATATAACGAGTATTCTAAGTTTAGCGATAGTAATAAAAATAAAAATATCGTTATTTAAAAACCTGCAGAGGCGTTAAATAATAATAAAAAAAAAGAAAAGGAGTATTTATTTCTATCTTTTCTAAACCCTTTAACTTTAGGAAATAATAATAACTATTACCTAGACGATATATTCTAATATAATAATATCCAGGATACTTTCGAGTAAATTCCTCTACTATAGAAAAAATCGAGGCCGCGTAAAGAAGTTTAAAAAGAAAATATTATCGCTAATAATATACCTCGTATTCGAAAGAAATCGGAAAGAATTTAAACGTACGTAACGTAGCTAATATTAATAGATAATATTTTATAGGTATTTTATATAGCCTTCGCAGCTTACTAGGTAGCTCGAGCGCTATACGAAGATAATTCCCCGCTAGATCTACCGCTATATAAGCTAATTTCTATTAACGTACGCTATTATCGCGATTAGCTTCTATCGGAACCTAAATACTGGAATAATATATTTAAGTACCCGCTAAAGAAAAGCTTTATAGAAGCGGTATAAATCGAAATTAAAGTGCTTTAGAATAAAGGAACCTAAAAAGAAGTAGCCGGTAATAAAATCTATAAAAATAATAGTATTACTATTTCTACTACCTAGGTTTTTAAATATAAATTTAATAACTAGAGATATCTATTTAAATTTAAAGCTCGCCTATATACTAGAAAAAATCTTTAAAATACTAAAGTAAATATATACGCTGCTATACTGGCTATATATATTTTCCGAGCCTTTATAGCTATTATTACCTACTTTAACTATAAGACTCGGCAGTATAACGCTGTTAACGTATTCGCTAACAGCGATATTAACAAGCCTACCTATATTAAACTTCTATAGAATTAGAAAGGATCGAAAATAGTTTTACTACTACTTCTATAAATACTATACGGGCTGAAGCAATTTCTAGCGCTTTGGTTTCGCTATTTATTATCTATATTAAACGATCTAGGATTTTAGGCGGTTTTTAATACCGAATACCTTTTTATCTATAAATATATACTTCTATTCTTATTCGTTAACGATATCGCCGTTATTTTCGAAGCTAGAAATATTAAATATATAGAGAAATTCTAGGCTAAACTATTTAAAAAATACGATATAAAATTTCTAGATAAAATTATATAGTTTCTAAGTATTCGGATAATACGCGAAAGGGAACTATATAAATTATTTCTATACTAGGATTTATATATCGATAAAATTACGAAAAAGTATTATATTAATCTTTTTACGAAAAGCTCTAGAATTCCGCTAGTAAGTACTAAAATCCTTACGAAAAATACTAATTAAACTATACTGCAGCAAATTCTTATATACTAATAGCTCGTCGGTTTAATATAATTCGCGGCTACTATAAGCCGCGCTAATATTAGTTTCGCCTTTTTTAAACTTTTAGAATTTTTTACGAATCTTTCTAAACGTTATTATATAGCTGCCGTTCGAGTTCTATAATATCTAGGGTATTTAAAGTTCCTTTTAATTATCTATAATACCTCTATAGTAGATCTAAATAGAATATTTATCGGTTTATCGGATATATCTTTCGCAGATAATCCTAATACTTGCTATAGCTTTTAAAGCTATTACTTTAAACTATTTAACGATATTATCGATTAGAAAGCCTCTAAATAAAAGATAGTTATAATAAATTTAATAGAAGCCGAGCTACTTAGTACTATAATAATAGAAAAAGAGTTTATATAGTAGAATAGATTCTTTAAGGAAATCGCTATAGATCCAGGCTATAAATCTTTTATCGAAGTCGATAATATATAGATTATACGAATCCTCTAGAATATTAATTTATAGTTTATATCTAAGTTTCGCTATATAGATATTTATTATTATTAGCTCCGCTAAAAGATTTATAACGGAAACGTTTTAATTAAATATATAGTCTCCTATTATAAGCACGCACGGCGTGACTTCGGAAACGCGGTAGTATTCAGTATAATACTAGAACTTTTTATCACGTCTAGACAGGCAGGACGGACTTGGTATTATTATCTCAGTTATTTTAGTAAATAAAGTATCTAAAGAAAGATATTTTAGTTATCTTAATAAATAAAGTATTTAAAAAAGAGTATTTTAGTTATTTTAGTAAATAAGGTATCTAAAAAAAGAAGGATCTTATTATCTATATAGATTTCGAACTCGACGCCTTTATAGCTCGTATTTAATTTATTAGTTATTACTATATACTATTCTAGTAATTAGACTAATTTATTTTTATATTAATCTAAAGTAATTATCCGTTATATCTCCGTATATAGATATACTAATAAATTTAACTAACCTTTAGAGATACCAGGCCTCCTAGATAATTCTATAATATTTTAAATACCTTTAGGATATCTGTCGCAGGTTAACGTTAAACCTCTACTCTAAGTAATTCCAGCTCTATAGTAAAGACGCCTATATCTAAAGGTAAAGAGGTTTAGATAAAAGACAATAGTAGTAATAAAGAAATTAGTACTTCTACTACTTAACCCCGCTTATATAGTATTAAAGTTAATAAACCTAACGAGTACTATAGAGATTATAATAAATTAGAAGACTGGCTTATATAAATAGAAGTATATTTTGTATTCTATTCTATACCCGAAAAAAGGAAGACTTTCTTTACCGTATTATATCTTCGAAGACGAGCCTAGTACTAGATAAAACCTATCCTTCGATAATATATAGACGACGATAAAGATAATAATAATATCTTCGTATAATTTATAAAATTCAAGAAAGCTATTTAAAAGGTTTTCGGAATTTCTAACGAAATTTTAACTATTAAATAACTTATTTAGAATCTTTAGTAGAAAACTATAGTATCGGAATACGCTATAAGGTTTAAAAAATAGTTACTACTAATAAAATAGAATAACGATACCTTATATATAATATACCGACGAGGATTTAAAGAAAAAATAAAGGACGAATTTATACGCGATAGTTAAATATACGAAATATTAGATAATCTAATCGAGATATCTATTAACTTCGATAATAAACTATATAAAAAAGATATAGAAAAACGCTATAATAGAGGACCACGAAGTAACGCGGGATATTATTCTAGGAAACTATATAGAGGACAGCTACTAAATAAAAGGACCGGAGATAGCTACTACAGACCTATATCTATAGAACTAGATTCGATATAATAGCGACGTAAAGAAAAGAACCCTAGGGGTAGTAAAGGGAATAAAAATTCTAAGACGTACTATAACTATAGTAAACCAGGCTATTTCGCGAGAAAATATCGATTAAATAAGGTATAGTAACGACAGCTTAACGCTACGTTAAAGAAAGAGGACTGGCAGGAAATAATTTTAGAGGACGACGACAGCAGCTCTGAACCCCAGGAAGCTAGCTCGGACGAAGAATTCACGTTCGTAGAAAACGATAAAGTACTGCGGGAAGCTACGATAAGCAACGCTTCTCTAAAAATATCAACAGAGCCTATTTTAAAAGAAATACAACTTACCGTTATAGATAAACTAAGAACTCCTTACCCGGAAATAATATACGATAGAAAACTAATAAAAAAAGGATTTATAATAATCTATAAAAGATTTAAAAATATTTATAAAATATATATCAATAACGAATATCTCTAGAACGACTAGTAGAATCAAGAAGTAAGTAATATTATCGATATATTAGAAAAAAAAATAGGAAGTAACGCCTCTAAAGATAAAGTTATTTCTAAACCGATATTATAACGTAAAAAGGTAATAATAGAAAATTAATACGTACTATTTAATTAGACCGCCTGCTATAATAATAACTATATAGTCTATAAATTAGAAAAATAAAAAGCCGGTTAATATCTATTAGAACCACGCCGAAAGGCTTTTATAATATCTATTAAGATCGGAAGTTATAATATTTATAACTATTCCGGATATATTATATATAGCAGATATAAATACTAGAAAAAATAGTAAAAAAGAAATAGAATTCTTAATTAGAATCTCTATAGATATATTTTACAAGTAAAATATAAAGAATAGAAATACGAAAATATTAAAAATATTTTAGAAAAAGATAAAATCTCGTAGTAATAGATATACTATAAATATATAACCTTACAGCCCGGAAAGAATAACTAAATTTAGCTAGCTATATATATATACTCGAGATTAAAATAATTATCGATACTAATAACGGACTATAGAAGATTAAAGTATTTATTAATTTAGGCGTAACCGGAAATTTTATATTAAAGGATTTAGTTAAAAGGAAAAGATTTTCTTAAACTAAAAAAAAAGACCTATATAATTTAATAGTTATTAATAAAAGTAAAATACTAAACGGAGACGGAAAGATTATAGAAAAAACGATACCGCTCTAGATAATAATTAACTAGTATTAAAAAGAACTCCAGTTCGATATTATTCGGATAACTAGCTATAATATTATATTTAGAATATTTTAGTTAAAAGATTATAATCTAGTAATAGACTAGAAAAAAAGAATATTTAGCTTTAAGCGATATTTCTATATAGAAAATATCTAGCCTATACCGAGATAGTATTTCCGGGCAGATAAAAAATAGAATATGAAGCGCGAACTCGTAACTTTAAAAAAAAATAACTAAAAACTATTTAGATCTGATTTATTAAATACTAGCAGAAGTTAGCTAGATTAGTAAAATAGAGGTAAAAAGAATAATTACGAACCTTTTAAAAACCCTATACTATCTAATAAGATATTAAAGGAAAATCTACTAGAAAAGATTCTAGGTAAATATAAAAACTAGATAAATTTATTTTAAAAAGAAATAACGATAAAAATACTATCTAAATATTAAATATAGAATTATAAAATTAAATTTAAACCAGGTAAATAATCTACGTTTAGACCTATCTATCTATTATCTATAATAGAGCTCGAAATACTCTATAATTATCTAGACGAAAATATAAAAAAGAGATTTATTAGAAAATTTTAATTACTAGTAGGATATCCGATCCTTTTTATATCTAAAAAAGACGGAATATTCCGTTTATATATCGATTACCGGAAGCTAAATAATATTATAATTAAGAACCGATATCTACTACTAAATATTAGTAAATTTTAGAATAGATTTTCTAGAATAAAATATTTTACTAAATTCGATCTTCGAGGAATATATAACTTTATATAGATAAAAGCCGGAAAAAAATAGAAGATAACTTTCTAAATACGGTATAGTTATTATAAATATATAGTTATACTATTCGGATTTATAAACGCCCCGGTAATCTATTAGAATATAATTAATAATATATTTAGAAAATATCTAGATATATTTATTATCGCTTACTTTAATAATATTTTAGTTTTTTCTAAAATATTTAAAGAATATATATAATATATTAGTTAAGTTTTTAAATATCTAAAAAGGAAAGACTTACGTTTTAAACCAGAAAAGTACGAATTCTATAAAAAAGAAATCGATTTTCTAGGATTTATCGTAGAGAGAAACAGGCTACGTATCGATTCTAGTAAACTAAAAGCTATTATAGAATAGAAGATACCAGTAAATATTAAAGAAGTCTAAAATTTCTTCGGATTTATAAACTATAACCGAAAATTTATAAAAAACTATTTTAAAAAGGCTCTAGCTCTTATAGTTTTAATAAAAGAAACTAACGAATAGAAATAGAAAGAAAGGAAATAATAAACTTTCGAAAATTTTAAAAAAGAATATATTAAAGACCTAGTTCTTAAAATATTCGATTTAACGAAACTATTATAAATAGAAACAGATTCGTTAGATCTAGCTATAGATATATATCTTCTATAATAATACGATAGTAAATAGTACCTAATAGTATATATATCTAGAAAGTTATCGCCAGTAGAATAGAACTATAATATCTATAATAAAGAACTACTAGCTATAGTAGCTATACTAAAGTAATAGAAAGTATACGCCGAAGAATTACCAGAATTAACCATCTTTATAGACTATAAAAACCTATTATATTTTATAATAATAAAAAAACTTAATAGAAAATAAATACGATAGTCTAAACTCTTCGGTTAATATAAATTTAAGATATACTATATTCTAGATAAAGAAAATAAAAAAGTAAATATTCTAAATCGAAGAAGTAATTATATAAAAATAAAAGAGGTTTTTAATAATAGTATCCTTAAAGTTAATAAAGATAGATTACTATCAGTAAATCAATATAAGCTAAATATAACGCTGCGTATATTAAAAAATAACTAGAAGTAATTTCCTATCGAGAAAAAAAAACTCTATATATTAGACGATAAAATCGACGAATATATTAAAAAATACTATAATAGAATACTATAAAGGTATTTAAATATAATAAAGATAATATAACTTTTATAATAATATTACTAGTTTTCTAATATAAGGTAACGTATCGAGATATATATTAAAAAGTATTTTAGTTATTAGTAAAATAAATATAATATATATACTCGTTATAGAAAGATTTAGTATTAGAACCTACCGGATTCGCTATAGAAGGAAGTTATATTAGATTTTATTATTAAGCTTCCAAAATTAAAAGATCCGATAACGAATATAAAATATTATTTAATATTTAATATAGTCGATAGACTTACGAAATATATTTATATAATTCTATTATAAAAGGATTTTACGGCGGAATAGCTTAGATTTATTATCCTAGATCGATTATTTCGATACTACGGACTACCAGAAATATTAATAAATAATAGAAATAAATTCTTTATTTTAAACTATTAGAAAACCCTTATCTTTCTATTTAGTATTAAACTAAAAATATTAATAGCTTTCTATCCGATAATAGATAGATAGATAGAATATACTAATTAGACGCTTAAGTAATATCTAAAGTACTATATTAATAACGTTTAAAATAATTAGATTTCGCTTTTACTAATAATATAATTAGTATTTAATATAAAAGAATCAAGTACTACTAAAAAGATACTATTCTATACTAATTATAGAAAGATACCGAATTTATTTAGATAACCGCTACTATATAAATTAGCGGAATTAGTAATTTAAAAAGTCGATATTTAGAAAAAGATCTATAAAAATATCCTAAAGATATAGAAATATTTAAATAACTATTAAAATAAGAAACGAAAAATAGTACTTTAGTTAAAGAAAGGAGATAAGGTATACCTTTTTATAAAAAATTTAAAAATAAAAATACTAAATAAAAAGTTAGACTATATTAAAGTCGGACTATTTTTAATTAAATAGATTAAAAGATTTTAGAATTTCGAATTTAATCTATTTAAAGATACTAAAGTATATCCGGTATTCTATATATTTCTTTTAGAACCAGCCGACTCCGGAACGCTGTTATAACAGACGTTTAACTTCGAGATATAAGAGAAAGATACCTTTATAATCGAAAAAATTCTAAAATAGAAAGATTAGAACTATTTAATTAAATAGAAAGGTTATTCTACTTTAAAAAATATTTAGGAATCTAAAGAATATTTAGTAAACTACTAGAAGGCTCTATAGCAGTTCTATTAAAAGGAACCAAAAAAGTTATCGACTAGCTAGACTCGCTAAAGAGAATAATCTATTTAGAAACTACGTCGATAAAAAGATTAAAGTCTATAGAAGAAAACGGATCCGCGATACCGTCTTTATATTCTAATACCTTAAGATTTTATAGCTTGCCGTCTACTATAATACGCTGCTCTTCTTTAATATAATTTAACTAATAAAATAAATACTATTACTTCGTATACGCTTTATATAACTCTTTTTTTAATTTTTTATACTTTTCTTTAAGACGATACTAGCGCGTAGTATCTAACGGAATAAGGTTATAGAAATAGGTTTATATAATATATTTAATATATTTCTCGAAACCTTCGCCGATATAATATAGTTTTTCTAACTAGAAATAGTTCCGATAAAAACGTATAGCTAATATACTAATATCTAGTAATATAATTTTATCGTAATATTCTTTAGTTAATAGCTTTTTCCTTTTATCTATAAAAAAGAAAGGATAATAGTTTTTTAGAATAAAAAATCTAAAAAGAGGACCTAGTATTATAAATATATACAGCGTAATTTCGGAAACGCGGTAGTATTTAATATAATACTAGAACTTCTTATTATATCTAGATAGGCAGGATAGACTTGGTATTATTATTTTAGTTATTTTAGTAAATAAAGTATCTAAAGAAAGATATTTTAGTTATCTTAGTAAGTAAAGTATTTAAGGAAAGGTATTTTAGTTATTTTAGTAAGTAAAGTATTTAAAAAAAGGAAGATCTTATTATCTATATAGATTTCGAACTCGATACTTTTATAGTTCGTATTTAATTTATTAGTTATCGCTATATACTATTCTAGTAATTAGACTAATTTATTCTTATATTAATTTAAAGTAATTATCCGTTATACTTCCGTTTACAGATATACTAATAAGTCTAACCAATTCTTGGAAATACCAGGCCTTCCAGGTAGTTCTATAATACCTCCGCAGCTATTTTAGTAGATAGCCTTATAAAAACTCTTCCAGTATAATATTATAAGGAGCTTATTAAACTTCTAGAGCTCCAAAATATAGAATTAAACGAGGCTCTTTATAATAATACCGCCGCTACCGCCGTTAATATTCTGGATCTATCTGGACCTATAGATCCGGATAGATCCAGTTAAAAATCCTTTTATACTATCTTTAAAATTATATACTGCTCTAATATCTAGTAAATATAACTAGGCGGGATAGTATAGTAGTTAATATAAATATAGCAGAGATCCTATAATAGTAGAACTATTACGACGGCGTTTACTATTACTACAGCTCTAGTATTATAGGTTTATATTTATTAAACCCCGGTTCGAATCCGGGTTCCGCTAATTTCCTTTTACTCTTTTTATATATTAAATTCTAGCTATTTTAGTTTAATATTCAGTTTATAATTTAATCTAAAATTTAAACTTTTTAATTTCGACTTTTATTACCTATAATACGGTTATTTCTATACTAATTTAAGAGGAAAATATACGCGGTAATACTATTAATAAAAGTTATATAGGATTAAAGCTTATCGGCGCTCGCTATCGATCCTAAAGGGATATAAAGACCTGCGAATATAGTATTTATAGTCGATACGGAAATAACTCCGGGATATACGATAGAAAACGGACCTCTAAGGTTACGTATACTTCCTATTATAGCTAGCGTTGCCTATTTAGGCCTAGTATTTACTTATTACGCGCACTATTTAGCTACTTATAGATTTCCTCTTCTCCTGCTTCCCAGAATATATAATACACACTCATTTTTCATGCAAATTCTCACTCCTGCACTGGAGCTCACACCACATCCTACTGCCTCAAAAGCTGCATTCCTCACTTTAATGGGCTATCTCCTCGATATCTCCTTACTGTTCAATTCATCCACTGATCGTCTAAGAGTTGATCTGTCCGCCATCAAACTCGACGTCGTTCCGGCACGCAGAATCACTGCGGGCATGCAATCGACCAGGGGCTCCGATCAGCTGAAACTTGTCTGGGCGGAAATCATCATTCAATTTGGACTAGACTTGTAATGTTTCAAGATCCTTGCACAAGCTTCAGTAACTTTGGGCTACAATCTTGCAGAATTCATCCAACCCCCGTGCCATCAGAGTATTAGGGTACAAAATCTCTCAGTCCCCAGCCCCTTTGTGCCATCACCATGTCAAAGAAAGCACTATTGGGGCCTCAAACCTGTCATCTAATTGCACCAATCGCTCCTGCCGCTGCCGCCGTTATGGCATCCGCTACCACAGTATTTGCTGTACCCAATCCAGCCGCTACCGCCACACTGGAAGAGTGACTGCGAGACATGGTCTGGGTCGACGCCTTGTCCGTTCTTCTGCAGCTCGGCAACGATCTCGTTGTAGTAGTTTCCTGGTACCAGGGCGTCAGCCTCAATGGATTCCGTGTACGGTCTTAATGCGACTTTGCTCACCTTTGTGGAGAAGGTTGTAGCCGCAATACTTGAGACCCTTCTCGCAGCTGCTAGCGGCGACGAGGCCAGTGAATGCGGATAGTCCAGCAGTGAAGATGAGGTGGAGCTTGACCATTGTGGCTCGTGTGGTCACGTTGAGGTTGGCTGTGAGAGGAAATAGGTTTTGACTGAGTGGTTTGGGTAGAAGCAGCGCACCTTATAAAGACTGAGATAGCAGAACAAGCTCCGAATCTTGACGATGACTATTTATACCCCAGGACCCTTAGCTGACATGTCGCTTCGGCTACCGCATGGACCAAACTCCACGAAGTTCGTTGAGACGGACACGTTGGAGAGCAGGAGGGATCGTGCATGCAAAGTAGCAGTGGTACTTGCGGTCAACCATTATGCACACCATGTACCGGAGAACAAACCAGATTGTGTCAGGCGTAACAATCATTGCAGAAGAGTCATCATTCGCTTCGCATGGCTGCGACGAGTAGGTCAGAGGACCGCTCTTTTTGGCTTGTATATGCGGTCATGGGCAACCTGTCTCGTTCGGTCTTGTCGTAGGTAGGATTCATGGATAGCGGAGAGTGACAGCTGCGATATGCGATATGCGATATCACTGTAACACGCCTCAAGGTGCCATGCTGCACATCTTTCGGGCGTAGCTCCTTACGTTCGCTGCACGCTGTACGCCCCTATCCGCCTGTGACCAATGCCCCGAAAGTTGGAGGTCTTGGCGCTGATAATGGCTTCCTCTCTGTCGAATAGTAGGAAAAGACGGTAAAGCTTGAGCCCGAGGCGCGGGAAGTTCCGAAGGATTGTTGTGGCATGATATCGAGATGACCAAACCATGATCCCAGGGCCCTTCCTCGCCGTTGAATAGGTTATGCAGGAGTTTGTCACCGACGTAGACTCGTCTGACGGGAGCAAGCGATTGCAGGAAAGTAGATACTCACTCTATTCGGTCGTGTTCATTCATTCTCCCTACCTGATATTTATCAACTGGGTGGTTCTATTGTTGGCCATGATACAGTTACACCAACACCGAGCTTGATATTGACGGGCGAATGGGCGATGTAGCTACATAAGAGAGTCGATGTGCGGACTGATCCACAGCGTGTTCAGAGGTTAGGTGAAGAAGCACTCCGCTCACGATTCTTTCGTAGTACAGCAAGTCTTGAGGCCAGGGACATCTTCTGGCAGCCACAGGAACGCCAGCGTTGTGTCTGTTATGTGGTGACTCTGTCGGAGGAGCATTACAGAGCTGCTGGCCATAGGAATACCCTTGTCCAAGACTCCTCTACGGTGCCAGCGCATCGAAGAAGTAGCAGAGAACAGGTCGAGGGGGTGCATGCATGTGACGTTATCCAAATAGGGCAGGACGCGCTACTGCAGAGCCAGGTCCAAACAGGCAGTCCGCTATGTTGTTGTTTTCGACTAAAAACAATCTGCAAAATCCCTTTAATATGAGCTGCAGTACCCAGAGAGTCCTTTCTGCAGCCCGATGGCTGTTCCTAATGTTACTACGCCATCGAAAGCAGCGATTTCCCGGGCATCAGACTCAGATTCAGAACCAGGGGTACCCTAGTCTACTCCGCGTCGCTTGCATTTCCTCACTTGCGGCCTTGATATCGCGAGCGATTCCACCGCCCTTCAAGCCACTTCTCATGCAGTGAGAAATTTGGCATGCTAAGGTGTCGAGCCCATCGTATCCTATGAACAGCTGTCGGTCAAGGCCTGAAAAAGCGCAATGGATGGACACTTGTGCGCAAGAGCTGCCGAATGGCTTGCATCCCCACCTTGACATCGTTGACCAGTGGATGCATTCACCGCTGCCAACGGAAAGACAATGGGCAGCGCGGTGTTCTCATAAGAAGACACTGCTCCTCCGGTGTACAATCAGATCCAACGTAAAGTAGCAACAATATAGCTCCCAGCTTATCAAGCTTGAATTCGAACATCATGCCTTCTCCGGCTGCCCTAGCGAAATTTGTCGTGGCCATCATGATTACTCCTTTCAACAAAGAGGTCACCGACACGCCTCTCAATCGAAAGGCTATCAACACGCCGTTGAATCAAGAGGTCATCAACAGTCCTCTCCATCAAGAAGCCATCCACACCCCTGTCGATCAAGGCAGCGGAGACACCCTTGTCTACGGGACCAGACACACCCCTCTGAATACAGGCGGCATACAAATTGCTGGCAACTCGGGCATCTACATATGTGTCGATGGTGGCTTCACTGGATACTGTCGCTATTTCTCCAATCCCTTTGGCCAGTGTAGTAAGTTCACCCTCTCCCTATGCCAGGCAAGCGATGTCTTGTCAATAGTCCATCAACGCTGACGCGTGTGTTACGAAAGCGAACCTGGATGGAGACCTGGCCCATAAAGTCAGCGCGGCCGGCCCGGACAAGGGGAGTTGGTGTACCCTTTATGCGTAAGTCAAGATCTGTCTCCAAGCTTTCCCAGGACTTGGTGAACGGCTTCGGCGGAGTTCTGATCATGAATAGTGGTTGGGGCTGTACTGGCAAAGAGTATCAGCTGCACTGGCCTGGCGAATCACACCTTGGCGACAGGGGATTCGGAGACACAGCTGTATCTTTCAATTGCGCTGCGGAATGAGCGGACCGAGGTTATCGTCATGGATAGCTCCAACAGTACGGGATTTTGTCACCAAAATCATGGATTTGCTTTGTTTCTGAAAGAATTATTCTGACTTGGCTTCGTTCGCTCCAAACCTAACGAATCATCGTGTCTAGTCAAGGGAAGACACTTAATTCCAGTTTCATTGCGTCTGCTCCTAATTCTGAACTGCTGTATTCTCCTCACGCTTTGCCCAATCCGAGAAAAGCCATGGTATGCTTCATTATACCACTGGGAATCATTACTCAATCAGGCCAGGTTCCCGAGTGACCGTATTTCCCGTTATCCCATACCCACGTGACTCAAGATCTTCTCCTGCGAAATAACACATGCAATTTATATCGAGTCGGAAGCACGCATGCCGTTATTCTATATTTGCCTTGGACTTCCCACATTGCACACTCTCTCCAAGGCTCATAAATGCGTTCTCATCTTCCTACCTATGGCCATCTTGCTTGAACCACCTCAATCTCACCACGCCAGAACTCGCCATATCAGGTAAGCTGAATAAGATTCGACTATTTCTATTTTCAATACGAACAGGAGGTTCCACGCGCTCGTCGAGTTTCGACTCGCTTGACCGCTGGTCTGTCAGATCCTTTGGAAGCAAGGTCGGCTTCTTGGCTCACCTCGAGATCACACTGGGCGAAGGGACTAAGAGTTTTCCGAGATAAGATAAGGCTGGCGTGCCGATAGGGCTGATGTACTCCGTAAGGTAGCTATCAACCAGCAATGCCACCAGGGGGTGTCGTAAATCATGAAACACCTAGCCGCAAACGATCGTTGCCTAGGCAGCGGCCTCTAGGCTTCAATCTGCAGATCCTCTCACTCAAGGGTTGCAGTAGATGACTGTCAATATTCTTCAAACCGCTCAGCAGTCGGTACCTCGAAATGGACTATCGTTCCAGCGATTGTTGAGCTGTCGCAAGCGTACATTCATTAGATCGAGTAGCTTACCATGGGTAGTGATAGAGAACGGTACTCGGCTCCTAGGGGCTTGCTCCCATATGGCGATAGTTTTCTGACACGACGAGGTCATGTTCGTTGCGTGGCGGAGCAGTGTAAGGCACTTTATCTTTTCCGATCGAGCCAACCAACAATCACTTCGCGCAGCCCGCCATTCATTCTTCGAGTGA
Source organism: Rusavskia elegans (assembly GCA_011316305.1). Classification (NCBI taxonomy): domain Eukaryota; kingdom Fungi; phylum Ascomycota; class Lecanoromycetes; order Teloschistales; family Teloschistaceae; genus Rusavskia; species Rusavskia elegans. The sequence continues at coordinate 25,553 of SAUG01000014.1, forward strand.
AATACATAGCCATGTCTCGGCTTTTATACTTCATTGGCCTTCTGCCCATTTGTAGCTCATCCGGATCGTATGTCTGAAGACTTTAACCATCTTCCCACCTCTCGTTTCTTAGCACAGACTTTTTCACTCAACGTTATCAATTGATTACTGGGGGTATCGCTCTACCCAGGATATCATTTCGCTGAATCCCACATATCCATTGCGATCAAACACAAGGACGATACGCTTCGATAAACATGCCTGGTGGTGGTCGTGGTGGCTCCGCTGGCGGCACCGGCGACAGCTCCTCGCAACTCTCCCCCCAAACACTCAAGGTCATTATTCCCGTCATCCTTGTTAGCGTCGGCGTCATTCTATCTATTGTCTTGTTCATTGCAGTCAAAAGGATCCGAAAGAGACACCCAGACTGGAAACCCTATGGAGATCAGACAATAGAATCACAGACAGAAGCACGAGCTTGATGGGTCGAGCCCTCACCCAAGTTTAGCAGTACAGCACTGTCCTGCACCAAATGTCCTACTAGAATACGTGTTCCCTGTACCTGTTAGGTTACGTCAGGAACCAATCTGATAAGGGGCATACACCAGCCGGTACCACTATGGAGGATACCGTTCTGCCGAATGCTCGGATATTTTGTCGTTGACACAACGAAGCAAATGGACCAATGTAAGACTCAAGAAATATGCTAGCACACGACGGGATAGATAAGTATAGGAAGGAGCATCTTTGGAAGCTGCTCCATTTGCGACTTATAAACCATCGCGACTGCCAATCCATTATAACCTCGCTATCCAGCAGAGACCCCCGAGTAGGGCACTCAGTCAACTTTACAGCAAATAATCGCTCCGTTACAGTTACAACGAACCCCATTTCTGCGCATCCCATAGCGGTCATCGTGCTATCAATCACACTTTATCATTGCACTTCAAGCATCTTTGTATTCCAGCATTTTTCGTCCAGATCAAAAGCAAAGATGCCTTCCGTCACCACAGCAATCAACCATGATAACAAGTCCATAATACCTCCTCACGAACCAGATCCCCGCTGGCTTGACCCCGTACTGATACTTATCATCTCCCCGTTCATAATTTACTTGGGCTTCAAGCTTTGGCCCATGGTCAAGATGGCATTCAACTTGGCACTCTGCTGGCTGAAGAGAAAATGGCGCCGCATCGACTCCTCACTGAAATTGACGGACCGTTGGCGATCCATCAAAATCTCATTCAGAACGTTTTGGCCGTGGCTCACCTCCTCACTGATTTCATTCAACAACTATCGGCGCAACCGCGGCTATCATAGTCCACCAAATCCCTCATGGATGGACAACGAGCATGAGCTTCAGTCTTTGAGCGACTACATGGACGGGGCGGCAGAGGGAAACTTAAGAATTTCCGGCGAAACAGCGGTGCCCACAGAGCCATTGGAGCGAGGAGTAGATGTACGGGGATCACAGTCGGCACCTGGGAGTATGGACATCACATCGATTCCTCCTGTGACTGAGGAAATCAGAAGAGAATTGTCGGCTGAAGCGAGGGAGAATGTCGACATTGCGAATAAAGGAGTTATCAGCGCAACGGATCGCCATCGGCCTGGGTATGAGCCACAAGCGAGCGAGTGTTAGGGTAGGGGCAGCTCTTGTTCAGAAGTCTGGTTGTCGATTGCCTGTATTCGGGCTATGGGTTTTCCGGCAGGTTGAGGACGTTCGGAGAGGTGTATGGGTTTCTTTTATCGTTCAATTGAGGGTGGCTAGCGCAGGAGGAGTCAGTCCGGGCAGGAGATCTCCATTGGCCTAGGTACGAGCCACAAGCAAGCGAACATTGGGATCGGGGAACTTCGGTGGTCTTTTATCATGACTTCACATGTTCAAAAGTCTGGGTGTTATCCGTTTTTCATTCACGGACGAGGTTTCCTTGCAGGGTTGAAACAGTCAGAGAGGTGTATGGGTTCCTCTTATCGTCAATCCAGCAGCAAAATTTCGTAGATGCGATCGCCTATCGCTCAAACTCATCACCAAAGGAATAAAACCTATTTTGATATATGACGGTAGCGATAGTGCATACGCTACATCCACAATCATCTCCTCCAAAACCATCCTCCAAAGAATCGAAACACCGAACATCTTCAAAAAGGTCTGAACGTCACCTCCGAAATCCTCCTCCAGAGAATCGAAAGTACTATTCCCCCCTGCCCCCCAATCCTCAGTCCACCACCACAAAATCAAGCCACCATTGCAATCCAGCCCCCTAACCATCAAACGGCTCCGCTGGCTCCGCATCAATCTTCACATTACAATACCCCGGCACCCAATCACAGAGCAAGTTATACCTCTCCGTATAAACCTGCTTCGTGAACGTCCCATTCGCCGCCGTGGTCAAGAAACTCGTCAAATTAGTCTCCACATGCCTAAGTGTGTCGGCCAAACGCATCTGCAGCAGGACGGGAAGCAGCATGTCTGGCTTCCCGGAGTTGATTTTGTCGCCGAGAGTGTACGAGTTGGATCGGAAGGTCTTGAGGACGGCGCGGAGGGCGTCGTTTTGGGGGTCTGATGGGGCGCGGGTGATGAGGTTTTTGAGGACGAGGTCGATGGAGACGGTGTTGTCGATCGTTCTTGGCGGCGAGGGATTCGTCGACGCTTTGGGGTTTGCTGGCGTTGTGGATGACGCAGGGGTTTATGGCGTCAACTTGTTTGATGGCGTTGGACCAGCCAGAGAAGAATTTGTTGATGGCTGGGTGTTGTTAGAATTTTGTCAACCCTTCCTTCTGTGTCGTTCGGGTGGATGTTTAGGGGTAAAAAGGTTACTTACACCAGGAGTTATAGGATCCGTAGTACCATTGGGGTGAAAGAAAGTGTTGTCTCGGGTTTAATTGTTGGCATTGTTCGGAGTCGATGGCGGTGCAGTTTTGAGGTCCATTTCCTGGTTTGGCGAAGACGTTGAAGCAGGTGGACCAGTATAAAGTTTTGCACTGAGCAGGGAAGTTTTTCTGATGCCATTTCTCCATGTAGTCGTCGACTTTGAGCTCGTTCCACCATTTGGGACTGGTGCCAATCTTGGGGTCAGTGCATTTCAATGGTGCCGAAGGAGTGGATGGGCTTCCTTGGCCGACCAGGATTGTATTCTCGACTGGCGCAGCTATGGACGAAGTAACAAGAGATGCTGCCACGAAGGCAATGAGGTTGGTGGAGAAATGCATGATGATGTTGGCAAAGCTCGAAGGGTGGGTGAATCCTGAAGGTAGATGTCCAAGTCTCTGCAAGATGAGTTGATTGAAGAGGATGCAGAATGAAGGTTTGTCCGGAGGAAGGAGGACCTCTTTATACCTGATCACAGTCATGTCTTCACCGCTATGGCAGCATCTCTTCGGCGATGTAGATGGAAGCTTGCCTTGTTTTCCATAGCATCGTCACACCATAGTGGCCGGCGTCATGTAGAGACACCGATGGACCAAAAGCCGACCTATCGGCGTAGAATTTGTAAGTCCACAGTCACCGGCGAGCCAGACCATCTGTGTACAAGACGGGTCGCCAGATGTTGGTCGTAAGAGCCAAATTCAAAGTTTAGTCCTTATTTTCCGAGAACAGGTTCTGACCTAGCAAAGCGGCGTCTTGGTACTTCTCTGTAAAGGTCTCTTTTTAGCTCTGACGATGAGATATTCCCCACTTTCCGCTTCTTTTAGAGCTCCTAAGTCAATGTATTGGCGCAAGTGGGCAAAGTGACGCCAAACGTATGGCAGCTTATGGGTTCCGAACGGGATATTTAGGGTTGCGTTATCAGCTCCTTCAGGCCAGCTGACTGGGCCATCGAGGCCTTAGGAAGTGTCAGTTGAGGGGGAAACAAGCGCGCCTCACGATGTAGCCTCCAGCGGGATCGCACAGAAAGACCACCAACAGTTAGGGTCAGAGGCAGAGAGCGGGATGTCCATAACAAGAGCAAGCCAAAGAAATATGATCGATAGGTCGAAAGCATCTGGGCCGTCCATGACAGAGAGGGGCGTGACTTGATAGATTGCTCTACTACCTTACCTTCGGTAGACATCAGGTCCAATGGAGGAACGGGTACCTGCAGCAAACGGGAACGGGTTCGGAAAGACGGCTTATTGGTGCTTTTGTCAATTCACTTGCAGCAAAGTCGATGTGTCCTGAAATAGCCATGCGCTTAGAGCGCTTCTATTCCATATAGAGCCGCAGCATGGACATTGCTCGATGAACACACCAGTAGGTGAACCATTGACGTATTCGCCCGGGCCGCCTTATACGTCAAGCTTGTTAGCGAAAGTCCCTCTTTATGCTAAATGCTTCGCGGGCATGTGAGGCACGGCACTGAGCGTGTGGATAAAGGCGATATTAGAGGGTGACGATGGTCGACCGTGGATCCGAGGCCGATCGAGAAGCGCATTTCAATTCGGCACGGCTTCTGTAGATGTGACGATAATGCTTCTTAGGCATGCTTATCATAAAAGCAGTGACGACCCTACAGCGTGGTGTAGGTGGAGTGGGTGATTTCCGCCCACAGGAGGGTTTCCCGCCCATGCTTGATGGTATCCATCTCAACTCAAGGCCCTTACGCTCAATGGTAAGAGCGATGCCGCCTAGAGCGAGGTTGGACGTCACACTTCCTGCTCATCTCGAAGGCCGACCAGCGGCTATGGGTGGTGCAAGAACGTGAATTGGAGGGGTTGGGGTCTTGTCGAAGCCAATTCCCCAACTTGTTCGGTTGACGTAGATCCTCAAGTTAGACATCGGTAGTGTAGATCCGAGGGCTTGAGAACTTCACATATAGTCGCATCGCCTGCGTTATGTCATAATCGATGAGATTGGTCCAGAGTCATCCAGGACAATGTTGAGCTGGCTGACGTTCGTTCTTGATGACGACTCACACCCATGACGTGTGCTGGCCATCCAATTACTGATAGGTGCAACGGGCTCATGACTTGTCAGAGCCGCGGCCGCTTTGTTCGTAGGACACCGTGACAGCTCGGTTTCGCGAAACTGGTATCCGGCTCCTTGACTGGTAGACAGTCATCCATCCAATCGTCGAGGGATTAGTACTGTCCATCAGGGCCAAGGACTCACTGGAACGCGATCTGGGTCAATCAGTGCCACGTTCGGCCTCCATGATTCTTCGTCCCTTTCTCATCGCATCACGGGTGGTCTTCCTTCCTGATTCCATTTGACCCTTGTCCGAACCCATTCGACCGCTTCTCGCACTCCTTCGCCTCGTAAAGCACTAATCGGCAGCACCCTGGAATCTCGTACCGCTCCACCCTTCTCCCCCTCGAAGACCCTCCTCACCAAACCTTCTTTGATCTTAACCGTCTCCACACAATCTTCCCGATCTTGCTTGTTTGCGAGCACCAAGATTGGGACTCCGACCATGTCCTCTTGCGAGATAACCGACTCAAGAACAAGGCGGCATTCATCCAGTCTCCCTAGGTCCGACGCGTTCGCAGCACCGTCGGAATTCTTCGTTCTGTCGTTCTCATCTTGCTTGTGGGCATTAAGCGCTGCAACACCGGAGCCCAGATCCTCCCAATCTGAGCCGTCACCCAGATCTGTAGAGTCCACCACAAAGATGACTGCGTGCGCGCTTGCGTAGTAGCTTTTCCAAAGATTCCGTAAACTCAATTGACCCCCGACGTCCCATATCTTCAGATACATATCTGGCAACTCGATGGTCGAGACATTTTGACCAACGGTGGGAACGGTCTTCTGGGCGATTGTAGGGCCGTTCGGGGACGTATTGTAGAGGGTTTTGATGGCCGAGAGGAGGGTAGTTTTGCCGGCATTATCCAGTCCGAGGAGGAGTAGAGAGTATTCTAGCAATTATATACAAGTCAACCGAAGCCCATATCTCCGACCACGAGGTGCTGTAACTCTGTATAGGAGAGGTCGGGGAGAAGCAATCTGCTCACCTTCTTTACTTGTTGCATAGAGATAGAGTGACTTTGCTAGATGATACATCACTAGGACCCATTGGCATGGCGGGAGCAGGATGTCGTAAAGTGAGCAGCAAAATCAGCCTCTTGGAGACGACACTTTGGCCAATCTTAGGTCGTCCCTGAATTTCGCCCCCACGCCAAGACGCTCCACTCCGCTCCACCCCGCTCCGCCCGCAAACCAAATCCCCATAGCTTCTGCTTCGTTCACCTCCACTATACGGATACATTATAAGCCATCCCTTTGGCCACGACTACTTTCCTGATGTAGCAAACACATCATTCAAACTTCAGACAACCACATAGTACAATGTATAGTACAATGTGATTAGAGGCATAACGAAAAGCTTGAATCAGGGACGACGTCTATATCAAGTCGCCCATCCATAGATATCCATTGCTTATGGGTTAAGCATCCTATTTTGTAGGAATGATCTTGACTTCCCGAAGCCCGCATCCAACGCCTGGATCCATGAGGTCCGTCACTTTACAGTATTACCCCTTTTGCCAGCAGGCCATTTCATAACAGAGATCTATGCAAGACCTGACCACACTCAGATTGACAGTAAAATTGAAGTGTTTCATGGAAATGAAAGTATGAGCTAAAGGGGCATTTGTGGAGGTGAGACGGTTTCGGACAAGTTCAGATCTGGCTACGGCTAGTGCGGAGATTAGCGAGAAATACACATCGAATTATCGATCAAGGTATCCTTCGAGTACTGGTAGCAGCAAAGAATACCTTAAGCTCGCTGATTATTACACCAGTACCAAATCTGGACTGTGCTGCTGGACTATGCCAATTCTAGCAGCGTGGCATTACTACGTGAGCGGCGGAGTGATATGAAGCATCTTGGCCGTTATCGCCTGAACGACTGAAAAGGGGCAGCGTAAATCAACCTCGGTATCAGACCTTGTACAAATGGCTTCGAGAGTTCAAGACAACAGCCATGATTCGGACGTCCGAGTCGGTCTGCACCAAACCAATTGCTGGACCGTTCCGGTCTTATCGGTCGAAAGGCGCAGGATATCATGCAACTGACCGAGAGGACAACAGATTGTTTTCGTCTGCAAGCATCAGATGCGTTCGATTGTGCTGTGGGAATCAACGGTTCTCGGGTTCAGCCTCACCAATGAATCGCGTCCCAGAGTCTAGGAGCACGCAGACTATCGCCAAAGTGGGGTGTTGCATGACGTGCCATCCGTGTCACAATGGACTTTTCTCATTGCCCATGCTGTCTGGTAGGCACATCGTTCAACCGCGGGTAGTGGTAGTGGTGGTGGTGGTGGTGGTGGCTGCTGAGTTCGGAGAGATGGCTGTTTCCGTTGGCGGAAGGCGTGGAGTAGTGATGATGCTCATGGACGGAGATGGCACTGCTTGATGTCGACATCAGTCGGCTACAGGTAGCTCTTCGCATGCTGGTGGGTGCAAGCGTCGGTTATCATTTGTTGAGATGGACTTGTTTCGCGTTGGAAGGTGGGGGTGAGGTGCATGCAGTTTGCTGCCCGCATCGAATCAGCAAAAAGGATTCCGTCTGTGCGGCTCACTCGAAGTGCAAAGGCCAGGTCTGTCGACGCGGTGGCGAGTTGATATTGCGGTTAGTGCTGATGCTGCATAACAACATTTTCGAGGATCAACACGCCCTGGGAAAAGTTGGATTACGCGGACGGACACACGAGGGACACACCGGTGGCACATCTCTGGGTAGTGGGAATTAATACTGGAACTGTAGGGAAGATCGGGTATACAACAGTAATATCAGGAGACATGAGGAAGGGTGGTTCGCGTGTAAACAAGACAATTTACCATGATTCAATTAAAGGCCTGGGTCATTCCCATTTCGCAACAGTGTACCAGAAATATCCCTGTACTTTGCTAGCAGGCCACCGGACGGCGGTATCTCCCATTGGTCCCTTGAAATCATAGCGGCTTTGGTGTAGCAGCAGCAGCTTTAGGGGGCCCTGTCTTGGCCTGTCAACTCTTTCCACCAAGTCCTTCCACTCTCACAGCGACCTCCAGATACCTCCGTACGCACAACCGAGTGCCACCATCAATTCCGAGCCTTCGTCCTCCCTCCTCGTCCTCTTCCTCCTCCTTCTGCGCCGTGCATCTCATCTTCTTCTTGCTGCCGTCTTCATTGCTCGTGTGTCATTTTCTTTCATTCCAACCCCACCTCGCATTCTTCTGCCTTTCGGGACCACTTTCGCTTCGCCCTGAAACCACGACTAATCAGGGGATTGTCCTCAACTCCCTTCCGATCGTTACTGTGACTTTAATTCTTCGACGTCTTCTACAAGAGCCGTCTCCTTTGATCACGCACAGATCAGTCGTCCTAGTTGATCTGTCTGGTGCCTTCCGTCGCTTGGTTCGGCCTCTGGACCACTAACGCACCTGGTACAGTCAGTCATTCTTCCTGTCTTTTCAGGAACAACTTCGACATTTCTCTTCACCATCTGTATTACTCCGGATAGTCACTCATTTCACCCCTCAAGGCTTCTTCTGGGGACTTCGATTCTTCGCTGTACGTCTGATCCAGCTATGACACCTATGATTTTCTTCTTCATTACACTGCCTGTTACCAAAATTCTCTGTGCATCTCGCTCTGTTCCAGCTACCAGAAATACTTGTGCTGACTAGCCTTGGTGAAATCACAGAATCGACACGACCAACGACGACTGCCCAACCTCCTTGACCTCTGTCTATCCCGACGCCTGCATTATCCGTCGACTGCGTCGCTACACTGGGTAATCGACGAACCGCACGATGGCTGCTTTGGTGCAAGCCTTTCCTTCGACAGGTTCTACCATAACCATGCTGCAAACACGCTCCCCCAGTACAGACGGATTTCAAGGTGGAACATCGGGCCAGCAGCACCATCAAAGAGGCTCTCAGATGCCACGGAATATGTACAATAGCTCAGTCGGATCGATGGCAGCTGGCAGCTATCGTGGTCACACACCATTGTCTCCTTCCGCCTCATACGCATTTAATTCACCGTCGATAGTCCCGAATGGTGCCAATCCTTTACGTCAACATCCAACAATGCCACGATACGATACCCGAACAGCCTCTGCTCCAGTCACGCCTTTTACGAATCCAATCACCACTCCAAACACTTCAACGACCCCTCAAAACCGCTTGTCATCCGTCTCCGCCTTCAATGTGTCGAACGCTTTCGGCTCACAGCCAGGCGGTTCTTTTGACGACACAGCTGTACCTGCCGCAAGTGCCAGCCCAGCTCATCGGCCACTGTCGGCCATTGATCTGAATTCCCCAGTTCTGATACAATCAGCAAATACGGCCAAGCCGGCACCTGATCGATATAAACGGAATCATAGACGAGCTGAGACAGCCGGCTTGCCAACTGGTACCGCTCAGAGCCAGGGTGGATCAGCTCTCCCATCTGGCTCCGGCATGGCTACGGTTGGTCATTTATACAGTGGCGGATACCAAACTACCAGTACCCCAACTCTTACCAGCTATCCCTCGTATCGAGGATCTGCCTCTCCTTCTCGTCAAGGCAACGAGTCTACGAGTAGCAGTCAACCGAAAGTCTCGAGTGTGGATGACATCGGCGTGTCCAGACCTGGATCATCGGAACAAGCCAAGAGGTATCGGAGACGAAGCATCAGTAGCCTTGACGCAAAAGAGTATCAATCTTTCAATGCCGAGCCTCCTACTTCACAGGGTCCTCAGCCCAAGACGTACGCCGCAACATTGGCCAGTCCTGCACCACAGGCTCAGACCCAATATAGACAGCCACAGAATTTTGCCCCGTCACAACGTCCAGGATCGGCCCATGGTCGTAATGGAAGTAACGAGAGTTCCAACTCTGGCCGCTCTAGTTCTAGGCCCTCCTCTGTAAGTTCCTCGGCGTTCAGCAAACTAGAAAATTAGTTTAGAGTCACTCAGAGGCCATTTTGGTTGAATGATGACTGACTTCATGGCTCGTAGGCAAAGCGTGAAGCGAGTAATCCCAGCGGCCTAGGTAACGCTTCCGCGTTGCAAGCCACTCCAGCCACCAAACACGAAGCCAAGCTCGTCAGTATCCCACCTCGAGGCTCCTCTGATGCCAGCAAAAGACTTACCAACCCTTCTCCACTATCGAGGCCGATGACAATGAACCCTGAGAATGCTTCCACAAAAGATTCTTTCGCCGCCGCTATCCAACAAAAGCCTTCAACCCCCCCTGTATCAACCCACACACCAAGCCCAGCGGCCCAGGAAAGTCCTGCTGCTCAACAGCTTGCAGCACTGAGCAAGAAGGATGGGAAAAAAGAAGGAAAGTCATCGAGGCTGCGGCGAGCTTTCTCTTTCGGAAGTGCTGCTGAGCTTCGCAAGGCCTCTGCAGAGAATAACTTGTCTTCTGAGCGAGCTAAGCTCAGAAAAGATAGATATCAAGATGAGCACGAGGCTCAACAAGCAGCAATTGTTCAGAAGCAAGAGGCAAGCGGATTGGGTGAGGGCATATATTCGGGACAAGGTCACTTTTTCACCGGCTCGACGGACAATCTCTCCATTTCTTCGACTGCTTCCTCCGCGTCGGTGATGATCAGGAAGATGGGCAAAGGTATGAAGAAAGGATCTCGATCTCTGGTGGGGCTTTTCCGGCCCAAGTCAGTGGTTGGAGTGGCTCCTGCGGACGGGCCGGTCCCAGAAGCAAGTGTCGCCCAGGTCTCAATGGTCACTGTGGAGGCTGAGAGGGAAAAGGTCAACGTCAACGTGGATCCACACGATCAAGCTGGAGGGGGAACAGGTTTTCCGAAATTAGAGAGGAACTCGTTGGATACCGCGACGGTAACCACTGATCAGACCTCATCCATTCGTGAACGGAGCATCGACGCGGTTAGGCCCAGACGTAGTATCGTGGGTGGTGAACGGGAGCGGTCAGAAGTCTTAGCCGCGGTAAAGAAAGGGATCTTGAAGCGTAAGTTTCGGGCAATTTTGATCGAGGCGCCGCTTACACATCAAAGGCAATGGTACAGACTCTGGGAACTCCTCACCGGTTGTGCGGCCGGTAGACGCAAGAACGGATTCCGGCGCCCTTCAAAATCCCCATTTCCCTGATTCGCCGGCTTCCAGTGCGCCTAGTACACCGAAGGATGATCATCGGGGACCTGCCCATCGCAAGACCGAATCTATCGCCATTGAAGGCGATGACTACTTCACGTCGCTAGCCAAGTATGCTAGTGGGGAAGAAAATGGAGTGCCAGGTACTCCGCGAAGCATGGTTGCTCGCAACATATCCTTCAGCCCTCGACTGCAGTTTCACGACACGTGGACGAGTGTAGAATATGATCGGAGAGGGGAGATTGCAACATGCAATCGACTTACCCCCATGCTCGCCCAGCAAATCAAGGAAGAGTTGAACACCTTCAAGATGGTTAGTCGACCTGCCGTCTCTCGTCTCGCAGAGATCATTACTAACTCGAATATAGGAGATGGAGATTCATCACGAATCTAAAAAGCATACCCATTTCTTTTAGGTATCCGGCGCCACATGTGGCATCGGACTCCAGACCACGTCTGCAACACCCACATCGATATACGCAGGCGGTCTCCAATAGCCACGACGCAGCATTACTAAACCGCACATGAGGCGGCGGCGTCAACGATCTTACTACACATCGATCGAAGGCCGCACTGACGAACTCCCTTATCCATCGCCATCTTTGCCATGTCGATAACGTTACTCCAGCTACGTTACATAAAGGAACAATGATTCACCCTTTCGGCACCTAACGAAGATCTGTCCTGGGCTGATTCCCTTCCTCTCATACACCTACTTTCTCCAAAGCCTCGATCACTTTCCGGGCGGAGAATCTGCCACCGTTCCAGTGTTTGGACGGGGAAAACATCTTTTATTCCCCATCGGTTGTCCTCTACGGACGTCGACTTCGCTTATTCATGTTTGCAAAGGAGGAGTTTATCGAGAGCGTTTGAGCGGTGCCCTTTAGTACATCTGTCTTCCTGTCATTTCTCTGGTGTTGTCAGACGAAGGCATTCTTATGCATCTTTCTGGTCCGGGTATGTAGGGGAGGGAACATTTTGCGCGCCTTGGCGAAGGCGGAATGAGGCGGGTAGAGGGATGTGGCATTAATGGTACTACGAAATGAAATATGCATTCGAGGGGGTCACACCTCGGTCTTGATGATTGTGCACTTCTGTTTCATCGGATGATAATATTCGATTTTCGATGCTCAACTGGATCTTCCTACTGCACAAGCCCGTTCCCTAACCCCAGATCGTCTCTATGAAGCATGATTCGGTGTGTGGCACACTCAACAAGCTATCGTTCCCACAGGAGTTACAGTACGATTTTGACATCCACTTTATGTTCGTGACAATAGGGCCGTTGCGGGATCAAATAGAGGCCGGGACAGATTAAGATCATTTTCATCCATTCAACTATCAGGCAGTGAGAAATGATGTTTCGACGCCGTACAACTCAAATCCTCCAAACGAAACCCTCATGGTCTCTGTTCTGAATTTAAGTAGGACAGGGATAAAAACATATCTGGTAGACATTTTATTAGAAGAACGAATAGAGAGAGGTTCTTCACATCTGCCTCCGTCTGCTCCGCTGTTCAAATACGTGTTCCGTCTTACTCGCTATATCTTTCATGCTCTTATTATGAATGCATCGTAAGAGGGGGTGTACTATAGCAGCTGGTTGATACCTTAAATGGATATCGTTGCAATGTCTGCTCTGATATCCTGCGATGGATTCTTGATGTAATGGAATAAGCCAGCCGAATTAAGGTAGGGAGGGCGAAGGGGAATAGGCTTGTAGAAGGAGGGACGGGAGTGTGGTGGGAGTCATGGTTTCTTTTTCTTTTTCTTTTTGGAGGTGGAGAGGTTGGGAAATAGAAGGGTGATTGGTATGTGGTGTATGGTATGCATTTCTCTTTCCGTAATTTAGTTTTCACGCTGTTCGCCTCAAAAAGGGCGCAAGGACAAGTTGAAGATCGTTGATAGAGCGGAATTCCGTTATTGTGACGGAGAAGCGTGCTCACGTGCGTGCTTGAGATTCCATAGAGAAGGCAACCATTCTGAAACGATTTCCAGTTTTTGGAATTGATATTGAATAATCTCATTGGCCGTGAGTCTGGTATTCTCCTGATCGCCACGAACAAAATAAATAAGGATTAGAACTCGTTGGCATACCAATGATCTTTTGACGAATCGGGATGAAGGAAAAGGGAATGCCCAAAACAGAGGAAATCTAATAGGAGCCAAGCAAGTAATCCTTCCCTTTTCAAGCCTGGCAAGATACGCAAACCGCAAAACTCCAGACTCCTTTCTTCATCATTGGCATCTTCATCAACATGAAGCAACTCTACCTCCTCACTCGTGGTAAGTTTTCGGCACCGAGGTTCTTACGATCCCATCTCCGATGCACAGCGCCAAGCACACACTTCATGATCTTATCGGCCGTGAGTCCCTGTCCGCCTTTCCACGGCACCGTATCCACCATATCCCGCACATCCCCCGTCACAGAAAGCTGATCATCCAGATCACCCAACGCCTCCGCAGCGCCCCTCTCCTCGCCGACCTGGAAAAACTGGATCCCGACTTGCCATGCCGGAGCATCAAGCTTGTCGAGTTTCCTCGCCGCGGCAATGATGGGCGATTCCACATCGTCGGTTGGCACACCGTCAGTGATTACGATGATGTTCATCGGCTTGCAGTTTTCCGGGCCCTTCTGCTCGCACATGCGGAGATAGGGGCGCAGGAGGCTGTCGAGACGGCAGCCTGTAGGGGTGCCACCGCGCGGACGGACGGAGTTGAAGATACGCTGGACATCGTCTTTGGAGGTGATGTGTTCGTATTCGGACGAGTGGCGCTCGTTCAGGAAATAAATGTCGATGCCATCGGAGTCGAAGCTCGTGCAGATGGGAGCGATGGTGGCGAGGGCGTCGGCGACTTCGCGCCAGGATCGGCCGGCCATGCTGCCGGAGTCGTCGATGAGGAATTTGGTGTCGAAGGTGGAGAGGAAGGCGAATTCGCTGTCTGGGTTGGTGGACATGTTGCCTGTGACGACGGTTTCGTGAGCGGCCGGGGTGTAAGCGGGTGGCTGGTCTGCAGGTGCAGAAGAAGGTCCTGGTGGCGGACGGCGGGTGGAAGATGGTGGACTGAAAGGGTTGCCCTTTGGGGTCGAGCCCATGGCACGACTTAAGCCTGATGAGGCTGGTGATGTATTGTCAATTTCGGCTTCGGTGGTCTTCTTGCTTTTGCTACGTTTGAAGGGGTTGAAGGAAGGCATGAGGGAAGATGCAGCCTTGGACTTTATAGTGGCGGGCGTTGAAGTTCGTCTCGGAAAAATTGATGAGTGGAAGCTGGAAGATGAGTCGATGATTAAGGGCATTCTTGTATAACGTAGGACAATCTGTTGATTATATCCTGACTCAGGGATGTGGAGGCGAGTGGCAATCACGAGCCGATTTGAGAACTTTCCTCCGTGATGACAAAGGAATGAGCGGATAATATGACTGCAAGCAGCTGGTTCTGGTTCTGGATGAGCTGTTTGTTGCTGTGCTTCGTACCGCTGGATACCTTGTGAGTAGTTATCTGACAGATCACGGAATGGCGTCTGGACGGATGTTGGAATTGCTGTGTTGCAGTATTGCAGGTCTAGTGTTATCCTATCTGTCCCTTGGTGAACTCATCTTATATCTATGAATATTATCCGATTGAGCTCCGCAATACAGCCGCAGGACGGCCTGAAGGGCAGGTGCTTCTTGAATCTGCCCACCTCAGAGCCCTACAGGAGGAAGTTCCACATGGGCGGTGAGGGGTATTATTTCACTGCCGGACGTCTCCTATCCCACGGGAAAGCATGAGACTGCGCCGTCGACGGCTGTAACAAGCGCTGATTGTCCAGCAGTAGTATTAGGATGGGGACAATAATAAGGGTAATGTAGCCAGCCAGCACTGCCCCCGAACCGCATGTAGTTGAAGGCTTGGCATCCAATATGTCACTGGGCTATAAGCAGGCGGTTCATTCCGCGCTGAGGCCATAGCCACGACCGCCTCCTCGCTCAGAGTCCTACTCTATAATGAAAGGGTGTCGACTCAGCCATGGGTCCTTTCCATCTCACACACCACAGCATCCGCATACAGCTTCTAGTGTGCTTCTACAGACGCTGCGGTAGAGTAGCCGACTGAGCCTAGAGCACACGCCTCGGCCCACGGCGCACGCCACCTCGCGTCATATCGGCCTTATGGCGGCGCTTTCTCGGTCTTGAATCGTTGGAGATCATTGACAGATCATTGCAGCCATAATGGGGACGAGCGCCCGAAGCTATCTGCTATAGAAAGGCGTAGGACAGTAAGCGGGCATATCACTCTCTACATGCGATTAGAGTCCTCGATATCCAATAAGCCGGCTTACCTACGCTGACCAAGTGCATCATCTATGCAACAACCCCTGAGAATCTGCGTCCAGTTCAGACGTTCGTCGTTCCAAAATGATTCATTTTCGAAGAGCCAGGGTCTCGTTGATTGTCCAATCCTGGCAAGGAGATGTGTACATATCCTTAGCTTTGAGGCGTCCATGTCCGCATCGTGGTAAGGATTTGTTGACCACATACCACCAGTGCTCTTTGTTAGGGTTCTCAACCCAGCTGTGCTTGCTTCGTTCCTTTTTCCAGCAACGCAGGCATATCCCCACATGACTCCAAGGGTCCACCGATTCCAGTCGCGGTATGAACCTTGTCCGAAGCCCGCAGTGTCGGTGGAAGCCGTCCAATTGGTAGCTTGGACATTCTTTCAGTGATTGCACCAGCTTGAGAAGGTGCCCCTGGAAAGGCTCGGAGTCCTGATAAGTTCCACTCATTGCGCTTTGCAATCTTAAAGTGCCCTTGCGGGTAAAGAATCGAACCATCTCGCCCAATTGGAACGAGTCGCATTGAGGCGACGAATCATAAGAAAGCTTGCACTGTGTCTGGCGGGAGCTGTATAGCTGCAGGAAGTGACTTTGTAGCGAAGACAGGGTATTGAGCACGCAGCATCGGCGATGGTGCAACTCCTCTAGTCCCATTCAACATTCCAAGACTATTCACTCAATCGAAAATCACTTACCTTCAACACCACCACTGAGATAGTCCCATGGATATTCCTCCGTGTCCACGCTATTGCTGTGCTCGTTTTCTCCCATCCACCTCTTCGATCCCCAAATTATCAGCGCGGCACTATGCGTCTGTACCCAATCTGGTAGGTCGAGGATTAAGCCAGCGTAAATCTTCTGCCGGCTTTTATCCTCTCTTATGTCTTTGGTAGGCCGGGCATTACCCCGAATGTATCCTTTCTCTGATAGAGCGTGTATTTCTGTAGACACAGCTGGTACAGCTGCAAAAGCTTCCGCGTAATGTGCCAGCAGAGCTAGGATGACAGGCCGTACATATCCCTTAGTCTTGACGATAGACCATTGAAGACATCCATGCAGAATTTCCAACAGCAGCCCGAAGGAACTCTCGCAGAAGTTTGTCCGAGCCTCCGCAGGCCCGATACTAATATCAGAGATTGTGACGGTAGGCAGTGCTGATGGTGGTACACATGCGATGTCTTTGTGACACTTTCGCAGCGTTGCTAGTTTCGCGTCGACTTCTATTCCCTCGCTGAACTTGGTGTCGAGGAGATTATCGAAATACGAAGATTGCTTCCGCAAAACCGATACAGATACCCGATAATATTGAGTGAGATCCTCGTTGTAATGGACGATGAGCAATAGGTCACCCTGGGTGTCGATTACGATTGGGTCATCCGGTGTCGACATGGCATGGCCAAGCTCCGATCGATTACTGATTTCTGCAGGGGGAGACATCTTCTGAACTTGGCTGGCAACTTTGAATCACAGTACAACAGCGTCCCAGGTAGCCAACATATGGCATTCGTAGCCAGCGATCGTCGGGCAGCAGCAAAGTCGAAGATAATATCGGAGGACTCCCAACCGCAGGCTGAGACGATTGCGTCGAAACTCAAGGATAATGCCAAGCCATCCTGTCTCTCGAAAACAGCGGAATGCAACGGAGGGACAAGAAGAGCACTGACTGGATTCAATACGCACGGAAGGTGAGGTTGAAGCATAACGGATTTTGGCACAGGAAGCAATCTCGAAGGGTTTTACCCGAAGATAAAGCGACGACACTAAGACTGACCAATCAGCTTGGTGCCAGATTTGCTGACCTCTTCGGCGTCTCGCGTAAGAAGAAGATTACTGCCTTCCACACACCTTACTACTACCACGGCATGTTCTGATTATGATTGAAAGTATCTATGGATCGAGCCGTCGCTAGCTACACTCTCTGCTGCTGCTTAGGACTCTGACGCTGAACCAGTACTGCCAAACGATTACCGGACCACGGCTCAATCCACAACGGCTTCCACGCAAGCCCGAGAGCTGCCCTGAGCCGCCTTTCCCATCGGAGTGACAGCTGATGATGGTCGCTAGGACGAGCAAACCTAGGTGAAGCCAATAGAAGACTGCTACTTGGGTGTTTCGTAGCTATCCCTGCGACATAAGTAAGGACGAGGTCGAGCATATTTCCTTATCGATGCTCTTCCGCTGCACCTTTCCCACTATGATCAGGATTCCGTGCTTTTTACTTCTGTCACAGTCCCTATATCTCTTCCCGCTATCTTTTCTGGATATGTGATGCCTCCGTCTTTCTCGCTACCACTGTCCGTTTCGCTTCCTTTGCGGTCCACGGCCTTAGCCCTCATAAGAGGCCAACGTCCGTTCTTTTCGTTGAAGGCCATGGCTAGGAAGGCAAGAATGGCTGCAAGCCAAAATAGGTTGTAGGAGACCACAGATCCAATAGTCGCAGAGTTCTGCCACCCGAGGATTGCGTTGAAGATGCCCCAACCTCCACCGCCGTTAATGTATGGGCTGCAACACTGCCACAAGTCAGCGTGTTAAAGAAGTCTCAAACTTCAGATGACTACACACGTTGACGTGCCACACACTCTGGCGAATATCGTACGAACCAGGACCGGAGCCTGTCTCGGCTGCATCACCACCAATGACCTTGTTCCACTGTGGACATCATCAGTCAAGATGGCATCACATCGGACCCATTGCGACTCACGGCACCGGCTTCAAGAAACCATACGCCTTTGGAGAAAAGGCCTGCAGCAACAAGGTACAGGAAGCAGGTTGAGACAATCAAGAAAATGTGGACGGGAGCAAAGTTCCCTCCTCTGTCGGCGTCATCAGTACCCCATCAGCAACCGTGAACAGGAAGCATGGCACTCACTTGTAGAGAATCACACCGACCACTGCGCCTGCCGCTAGGCCAACAACGACGGGCAATGGGATGGAGCTGCCAGGTAAACCCAGACCAACGCCTGCGATGAAGATGATGGCTTCGGCACCTTCACGGAGAACAGTAACAAAGGGCAGCCAGAACATAAAGTACTTGCGGGTCCATGTTTTGACACGCTCCCACTTGGAGCTTGCCTTGGTCGCATCCTTTGCATCGAACGAAGCGTGGATCTTGGCTTGCCATTTGGCTTGGAGCTTCGAGACACGAAGCAGGGCAGCGCCCATGACCGCGATAATGAGGGATGCAATAATGCTGAAGACGCCTTCCCAATACGGCTCGGTTGCTCCCCACTTGTCGACGTGCAGGCCGTAGAAGGAACCGATCATACCGCCACCGACGACGAAGCAAACCAGCAAGCCTGCCAAACAGCCATACCAGACCTGTGATCAAAGCTCAGCTCGGCGATCATGGCCTGTTGCGCATGGAGGAACAGCTCACCTGGCGCCGGAGCTTCTTATTGATGATCGGATCACCTCCCAACGTCTGCTTTTGCCATGACAGAAGGAGCGAAACTATGATGCTCACTTCCACGCATTCTCTAAAGACAATGAAGAAGACTATCCAAGAATATCAGACATGGTTGTGAAGGATCAAAGCGCAGGGACTTACTCGGAACCGCGAAGACGTCGGGCATGTTGCAGATGAATTGGCGAAGGTCCTGAGGAAATTCGAATCTCACAGAAAAGACAGAAAGCAAAGCAGGGGGCAGACTGGGGGGTGATATGGATTTTATCAGATCGATTGATACGGGATTATCAGATCAAGCTAAAAGCTTAGCGTCAAAGCTTGCAGCCACCCCGGCGAGGTTAAAACCCCACAGAATATCATGCTCGACGACGAGGATCGACTAGGGAATGCAGGTAGGAGCCGAGAGAAGAGGCAGAATGGCACATCAGGCTCCGATGTCGGGCTGCTCCCCTGCCCCGGCGAGTGGGTTTTCCACTCCCTCCCTCAAGTCGAAGTGCGGGCGGAAGCTCCTGCTTTCGGCTACGCTGTCCCACCACGTCAATTCTTGACTACCTTAAGGTAGGTACCTTGACGAGTTCTTTAGCACCATATCCCTCGGTTCCCTTAGCGCTCTGCTGCGACCCATCGTCACTGATTTTTCTGATCCATTGACCTTATTTTTCCTCATCAAATCCTATTCCATTTTTCCCCTCAACCAACGCCGTCTCTCACGAAAACCTTGGTTCCTCTATAGTCCTTCCTTCATCCCTGTTCTTGATCCACTGTTTCGGCTGGAAAGCTCTGTCCGAGAAGCTTATAAAGGACTAGCCGTTCCAAAAGGCGCATCGTCAGCTGCATTGCGTCGCTCTTCTTGGCGAGCTCGTCCGGCTGGTCGGACATCTGCATTATTGGCTGATTCTTGGGTTCCCAGTCCATTATCTTCGGATCTGATAATCTAGACTGCGGGCGATCAGTCAAATCCCACACCAGTGATTTTTAACAGCACACCACCATAGTACCCTGCCCTTCTCCTGCCGCTGGTCTCGTGCTGCCTCTCGGCTGGGATTACGTCCCCGTTTCCATCCTGCCATTCGATCACCCAGAGAGGTTACGAAATCAGGTCAAACGAGGGCCATCTAACCAGATCCTCAGACCAGTTGCTGCCAACTGCTTTGTCGTCCGAATCGGTGAGAGGCTAAATTGGGGACTTGGCTAAGATCACGGACTGCCTTCAGCGTAGAGGAAAGGTTCGCCCGTTCTCTCGTTCTCTCCGCCTACATCTTCACTACGTCCGCCGTTGCAAGCATCCATTCCCTCTACGGTCTTGGAAACAAGATGGCACCACCATCCGCAGTTGCATCGTTAATGACAATATGTCTCCTCATCTCCTGTGCATTTGCTGCTATCGTCAATTATGATTTCAATATCTCATGGGTGACCGCGCAACCAGATGGGTTCTCTCGTCCGACCATTGGAATCAACGGGCAATGGCCAATTCCCCAGATCACTGCAAATGTTGGAGATCGGGTCATCATCAATGTTGTCAATGGACTGGGTAACCAAACCACCAGTCTGCATTTCCATGGCCTGTACATGAACGGCACACCCCATATGGATGGGCCCGTGAGCGTGACCCAGTGCTCGATACCACCAGGAGGATCTTTCGTCTATGATTTCGATGTAAGTGCAATCGACCCCGTTGCCGTAGCCTCTTACTCAATGCCACCAGATCAACCAACCTGGAACCTACTGGTATCATTCGCACGACTCCGGCCAATATCCAGATGGCCTTCGTGGTGCACTAATCGTCAAGGATCCGGACTCGCCGTACAAGGATCAGTACGATGAAGAGCTTGTTCTGACTTTATCGGACTGGTATCACGATCAGATGCCTGGTCTAATTGCCGGCTTCATGAGCTACGCCAATCCAACTGGTGCTGAGCCTGTCCCCAAGTCCGCCCTGATGAACGAGACTCAGAATTTGGACATCAAGGTTGAGCCGGGTAAGACTTATATGTTCCGTATCATCAACATAGGAGCTTTCGCCGCGCAGTATCTCTGGTTTGAAGGCCATACAATGAAGATCGTGGAAGTCGACGGCATTTACACCGAGGTTGCCGAAGCCGACATGATCTATCTGACCGCTGCTCAACGCTACAGCGTCTTAATTACGATGAAGGACGACGCTTCCTCCAACTTTGCGATTGTTGGAAGCATGGATGAAGATCTTTTTGACGTCGTCCCTCCTAGCCTTAACCCCAACGTCACTGGCTGGCTCGTCTACTCCGACTCGGCATCTCGCCCAACGCCCGCCCTCGTCGACGAGTTCGAACCTTTCGACGACTTCACCCTTGTTCCCCATGACAAGCTTCCCCTCTTTGCAGATCCCGACTACTCTTTCGAGCTTCATGTGGAAATGAACAATCTTGGGGACGGCGCCAACTACGCTTGGTTTAATAACGTGACATACGTCCGCCCAAAAGTCAATACCCTCTACACCGCTCTCACTTCTGGCAATCTCGCAACAAATCCGGCAATTTATGGCGACCATACTAATCCCTTCGTACTCGAGAAAGATCAGGTTGTCGAAATTGTAGTGGACAACATGGATGCGGGTAAACATCCCTTCCATCTGCACGGGCATGCTTTCCAGACTGTTGTCCGTAGCGAAGAGATGGCTGGACATTATATGTACAACGAGACATTTCCCCAACACCCCATGAGACGCGACACCGTTATGGTGAAACCTCAGGGGAACGTCGTGCTCAGATTCAAAGCCGACAATCCCGGTACGTTCCTTCATTATTGCCCTTCCTTACACCCCCGTCATTGAGATGCCATACCCATCCACACTATATGACTAACCGATATTGACTCCTCAACCCAGGCATCTGGCTCTTCCACTGCCACATCGAATGGCATGTCGCCTCCGGCCTCATCGCCACCCTCATCGAACGCCCGCTCGACCTCCAAAACACCCTCTCTCTCGCCGGCTCCCCTTATGCCTCCCCCAATTCCTCCGCCCTCGCCATCCCAACCTCCCACATCGAGGCTTGCACCAAGCAGGATATCTCCATCGCAGGTAACGCCGCCGGGAACCAGGTAAGATCATCCCTTTCCCTCCTTCTCAACTTTTGACTCCTCTTTACACGGCCAACTGTATGATCGCTGCGCTTTCGATATCGCACTTTTGGGCTGCGTATTCTGGATATTGGAGTTGTGATGATGATGCATTTGGCTAATATCATTGACCCTCATGTAGGAGGATCTCCTCGTTCTCAAAGGTCAAAATGTGCCGCCTGCGCCGTTACCGAAGGGGTTCATGCCTAAGGGCATCGTGGCCATGACGTTCAGTGTTGTGGCAGCGTTGCTGGGTATGGGTGTTATTGGGTGGTATGGGAATCTGGATCGGAAGGAGGTGAAATGAGGAAGGGGAAGGAAGTGAGCTGAATTGATATTGATGGTGGTTGGCGAGGGATCGCAAGAGTAGGGGGGAATAGAAAGGAAGGAGAGGTCATTGGGGTAGACACATGACGGTTGCACATAAAGTGGAAGGAATTGAGGGATCAAGGGTCTGCTTCTGTTTGCATAGGTACATAGCTTCCGATACCCTTATGGAGAAATATTCATGCTTGTGGCATATTGACCATATGAATCGCTCATAATTCTTTGAATGCTCGTATTGTTTTCAGCGAGCTGCTAGGTTCTTCATCCTTTCTTTCGTCCAAGACTGGCGCGAAGCTCGTTGGACCTCACACCGCGGTATATCCCCGTCCTACCGTATCCGTCTCTCGTTCAGCCATCAGCCATTCATCTCAATGGCCACCTCTATACGATTTCCACGAAGCTGGAGCCAGATACTGGCCATCGAAAGACAATAGGCTAGTATTTACCGGCCACCACCATAATCGGCCTTCCAAGCCTTGACACCACCCTCTTTCATCAATTCGCGCAAAGCCATGGTCGCGTATGTGCTGCTACCGAGCTGCAACTTCAATATCACAGCGATTTTGTCATTTCGAGGCTCTTCTTGATGGGCTGTACCGGTGGTTGCGGCGGGTGGGATACTCTCAGGTTTCTCCGGGGCGGTTCCCTCCGTCTCGTCGGTAGCTAGAGTGTCGTTCTTTGATGCAGGATCGGGATGCATTTCCATCTGCTTCTCGCCCTGTGGAGGATCACCATGGCGCAATCTTTCCATCCTATCCCCATCCGTCTCAACGAACTGTTCGTCATCACCCTTCGCGCCATATGCCTTGACATCCCACTCCACCTTACCCAACGGCTTCGCGAGTAATTTTCTGTAGCTGCCGCTCAAGCTCACATCTTTCCATTTCCGGCGCATATCATAGGGATCGAGGCCACCGCCTTCTTCGCTGGCCATGAAGTCTTTGTATATGTTTGCGGAGTCGTTGGCAGGGTACAGGATGTCGTAGCCGGGGGTAGGAAGGACGATGTCGAAGATTGTGATCTTGCAGTCAGAGGATGCAAGCTCAGATTCGGTAAGGGCACGAGCTCGAGTAAAGATCTCGTCGGTGGTGTAAGCTCGATCGGAAGCTTCGGCTGCTACAATGGGTTCGCCGTCTTGGTCGACCTTCGATTTGTGATTGTCCACTGTAGTGTTGGGATCGGGATGTTCGGTAACAAGTACGAGGTCACCAGGGAGGACTTTGTACCCATGGGATTTCCAGCGAGCAGAAGCGGCAGTATTCCATACCAAAGATTGATAGGCGTGAACATACATCAAGCGTAGGTTACGGCTGATGGTCTGCAAAGCGCCGTAATAGTCATTCTTTTGATCGGGACGAGCAAGGTGTCGGATAAGACAAGCTTCGGCCGAGAACTTTCGTGGAAGCTGATCGAGCGCTGCTTGAGAGTGACCGGTGGTTGCGAAAGAGTGGAGGGCCAAGGCACGGGCCATGTCATCGCGAGAAACGTTTGAGTCTTGTTGCTCAGGGTGCTCTTGTGCTGCTACAAGAGCGGACGGGTTGAACCAAAGAATGGCCTCACATGCTGCTTTGAAATCACCCTGGAGCATGGACTTTCCTATCGTGTGCGTGCCGGTAGAGAAGGATCCGAATCGTTGGAGACCGTAGTAATTGATGAACCCATGTTCTGCAAAGTTCTCGATGGCAGTGCCAACGATAGCCGACGCTTTTTCGATTTGTTTATCAAGGTTTAGCTCGCCGACTCCTTCGAAATGACAGTCGCGCAGTGTGATGACGAACTCATTACCCATCAGATCACCCAACTGGAGACCTTGAGGATGATACTCGTAGTTTCCGATCTTAGCGTTCCTCAACGTCCGCCCAGCATCAACGAGTCTTTTTGCTTGGGTTCGATAAACGCTTGCTCGTTGGACGGTAATGCCCCGGCGATCTTTGGTACCGGCAAACTGAAAGAGCTGTGGACGCAATTTGAGTATTTTCGCCAAGTACGAGATGACCTCCATGGTGTCCTTGTTCTCCTTGTATAGGGTAAAGTGAAGGTAATCTCCGCCAAGTAAAGCCCAACTAGCCTTGCCCTTTGGCTGCTGTGGCTTGCTGCTCCGATCATTGCGTCCGGCATTGTTCTTCCAGCCCGAATTCGTCTTCGAATTGGCGGCAGCAATGACCATGGCACCGTCGCCATCTGTTGTGGAATCGAGTCTGGACGAAAATATACGGCGAATAGCCTGGTGAATATCCGTTCGGACTTCTCTTTCAATGGGCTGCGTAGTGACAGTACCGAAGTCCCTGGCTTTCCTCTGAGGAGATGCGAGTATACGCTGGAAAAGAGTGAGAATTTGATCAACTACTTCCGAGTCGAAATACGAGATCAAAAGGTCTTTGTCTACGTCGGATAACTGCAAGCCTGTCAGATGTTTGATATCGACGACAGAGACCATCCCCATCGTATGGTACAGTAGGGTTTTACCTGGAATGAACTCTTGGCCGTGCCTTCGCCATTTGTGTTTGATTGAGCGTACGCTTGCCAGCCACCGACGGTGCCAGCAGTACCAGGTTGAGTGGCACGGGGGGCTTCAGCAGTATCGGCACTCGTATCCGGTGGTGCCTCGGACTCCTTTGTTGATGCTGTACCCTGCTCTTTACCGGCGTGAGAGAATCCTGGTTCACGCTCCTTGCCGTCCGACGCGGGGGATTCCAAAGCTTTAGGCCCGGCATGCCCCTCCACGTGCAAATTCTCTTTGCCATTCACGAGGCTCAAAGTATCGGCACCATGTCGCATGTACACCGTCTCCCCTTTCCGTGATGCCTCCTCGACTTTGTTGAGGTTGGTTGACTCGAATTGCGGACGGGGCTCCTCTTTGACGGGGACAGCTTGGCCGGGTTCTTGCTTTGGAGAGCTTTTCGAAGCTGCGTTGCTCAGTTGCTCTTGCTCTGAAGGTTTTTGGAGATTGTCAAGATGAATTACCTGGCCGTTGGGTAGAATCTCATTGACCAGGAAGTCGGTGTACCTCTTCTTTAGAATGCCGGTAAATCCAGGAAGATGCGGACTCACATATTCGATGATACCGCATTGGACTTCTTTGTCGAGCCTATCCCTTTCGTCGGACGCATCTACTGTTGCAGGTTGAATTTGCGTTGCGGAAGGCACATTGGACGTCGACTTGTCGTCCATGGTTGTGTGCGTGTGGTGGTGAGCTTTGAGCTTCTTCCGGGGCCATGTGGGGAGATCATAGTCATCCATTGTTGGAAATGGAAATGGAAATGATTAGTACATTTCATTCATTATTGACAAATAAGGTAGCACACACTACTGTACAACATGAAATTAGCCATTGCTGGAGGCCATTTGACGGACGACTTAAGTCCACCTCGCTTAACGCGGGCTCCCTTTGCCTACCCGGCATGTGCTTGTCCTTCATGTTCCAGCTCACTTTCTTCACAGGGGTTTCTTTTCTTTTTCATATTTACCTTTTCGAGCTGATCCGGCGATTAAGTAAGCTGGCAGCATGAACCAAATCCTGCATTGCACAGCGCGGAGATGAAGTTCATTGACTAGTCTTCGGGCTCGTCATTGGAGGAATTTTTGATCTTACCACCTCGCAAGAGGCTCATTCTTCCTATCAATCCGCTCGCTCTATGCGATCAGTTGGAGGGAAGCTCCGTCCCTGGCCACAATACCAGGTAGCCATGAGAGTATTCAATTGCCCACAGCATATTTCACCGCTGAGTGCTGGCGCAGACGCTTTCGTTGTGTGCTCTGAGGGCCGAGGATGATTTCAATCTTCGTGTCAATGGATGCAGGCACAGACAACCCCTTACAGTCGAGATCCTTTGCTTCATGCGAGAAGACGTAGTGTCACGTCGGTTTGAATATCGGCAGGTTTTATGATCTTAATTTCATCCAACATTAATTGACCACGCAAACGCAACAATGGCCTCGGACAAACAGGTCACTGTCGTTGCAATCATGACACCTCACCCAAGGATAATGGACAGAATATGCACGCCCCGAGGCCGCACATGACATCCAACTACTGACCCAAGCGACACACTTTTTCCGAGAGAACGTGCCGGGCACCGTTCGTTATCAACTTCACGTCGAGACCAAGGGTGAAGACCGAGGGGAAAGTCTAGTGTTCATTGAAACGTAGGTAGGAACTGCAACGTGGAGTAGAACACCACATCGCTTATCCATTGACCTCTTCAGGTACGAGAACAAACCAGCTTGGGATGCGCACTGCAAAGGCAAAGCATACCAGATGCTAGTCAAGACAATAACTGTGGAGAATCTCGTAGCCAATCATGTCGTGAAGT
Organism: Rusavskia elegans; assembly: GCA_011316305.1. Classification (NCBI taxonomy): domain Eukaryota; kingdom Fungi; phylum Ascomycota; class Lecanoromycetes; order Teloschistales; family Teloschistaceae; genus Rusavskia; species Rusavskia elegans. Next base: position 52,018 of record SAUG01000014.1, read on the forward strand.
TCACCAAGCCTATCGCTGGCTGGGCGAGTAAGTGAGCAGAGGGTGAAAGGATGTGTCGTCTTTCGAGCCACGGCAGCTGGTCGAATAGCTCGACATCATCGTTGACATCACTCTTTGGGTTCGCGGCGCACCAAACAAGCATATGGCAGTCAGTACTGTTTCACACGTCTCGAGTTGGCCCTCTGTCAGGCTCGTCATGGCCCAAAAAAAAAGGAGGGAACAAAAATTTCCTAATGGGCCACGCAAGCAACCACCAGAGAAGCCTCTAAGAGACGAGTATGTACCGTTTCATGTGACTACCACGGCCTTTGCTGCGTGTAGCAGCTGTGTCGTGACATCAAAGCAATCGTTGAAACGATATTCCATATTGACGTATCGACTGCTGTACATTGATTTTTGCAAGGGTCTAAGAAGTCACAAACCATCTAATCAGGTCACGACTACCGTGTCAACTCTTTGTATCGCCCATACATGTTTCCTCTTTCCTTCAGTCACTCAGCAAAGCAGTCTGCGCCTACCTCTTATGCAAATTGCGCGATGTTCGCATCGCCTACCTGTTTCTAAGGCAGTTCAGCCAATGTTCCTACTCAGATTCCGAATCGTTACGCTCATCACGACACGCTACCTAAGTGGTCATTGTTCCTGCGGTAGCTTTCTCTTTTTCTGCTCCATACATGCTATCTCCCATGGACTGAGTAGCCATGGGCCTTACCAAAGAGGACTTGCTTTGTCATTCGCGCTGGATACGTGATCATCTGGCGCCGAAGATAGCCAAGGATGGCAGTCTGGCTGCCGGCAAACATTCCTTCGATCTCGCCCCATTGCGGTCTGTTCTGGACGAATTAATCGAGAGCCCGATGACGCTCGACATCCTCCGCTTTTCCCGCATGGAGAAGGCACTGCAACGAATCGTCGAAGCCAACACGGGCGACTGGCCACTCGACATTGTCCTTCAAGCAAAGAACCTCATCGCACGCTGGGAGAACTCATTTGGTCCTCTGCTGAGGCTACGCACTGATCTTTGGGCAACCGGTGGCCGGCTTGAGGGATTCGTAAAGCCTCGGGGCTGGTTCAAGTGGGAGGGTGCGTTTCCGGAGGTGAGTTATCATTCCACCAAAGCGTAACCATAGCTGATCTCTCGGAGAAGTCGCCAGAAGCGCCTGCTTGGATCGCTCAAGAGAAGCGCAGTCTGGCCGAGACGTATAAGGAAGGGCACTGTGGGGTCAAAGTCGGAGAGTCAGTCTTCTCATTGGCTGCGTACCTACTGGCTTCACTGATTGTTTACCCAGGTGGTGGCTCAACAGCACAGCAGCGTGTAGGGCCGGTATCATTGATAATTTGTATTACCGGATCACATCGGACAATCATGTCGCATATGCCATCACCATGACGCAAGGAACGGAGACCAATGTCACCGCAGATGGCAGGTCCTCGTACACGCCATACGCCAACGATCCCGGTGCTGTCAAGTTGATGGCGACTATCGGCGGCGAGCAACGCAGCACAATACGAGTCCTTCGCTCTTGGAGGCTTCGATCAAGTCTTGCCCCAGCAGCTGGGCTAAGATACGATGGTTTGTCAGTTTGATGAAAGGGATCGTAATCTCCGGCCAAGAAGGTGCTGACGATAGCAGATACCGAGTGACAGGCTACGGCGTTAAACTCATCCCAGGCTCAGATGAAAGCCAGGACACATGGCGGTACACGTTCCATCTCGAAAGAGAGAACGGTCAAGAGAGTATCGAGAAAGTGCTCGGGATTCCAATGCCTGATCAGCTTGACGACTGGGAGGATTACAAAGCTGGTCCTATGTACTCGCCAGAGGAAGAAGTGAATGAGCATATGGGTGAAGGGATGAATGAGCGCAAACGCAGATATACCATTGGCGAAGATACTGGAGGCCGACAGGGCAGCATTGACAGCGGATATTTCAGCTCGCATCCATCTGCTTTGAAAGGTGAGGTCCGAAGTCCCTCACTCTTGCCGGATGGGCAGCGTAAAGGCATTTTGAGTCTTTGAGGGCATCCCATCGAGTACGTATCGCTATCATTATTGCGGCCTCCAGAAGTCCTTCGTATGACAGCAAATCATTGCATTCGTGACCTCACTCGATATCACGAAATAAGAGCACGAGACCTGGGCTCTTGTCATAAATCAATAACGATTCAAGAGTCACTCACTGCAGAGACGAGACGTAACAAAAACGTCCAAGACGACAACAGATGATGTTGCCACAGAGTTAAGGTGGTCTGAGTACGGAGGTGGCACCAAAAGTTCAGAATACACGCTAAGGCTGTGCGCTCCCGGTACCCCAGGCGACCGTAGGCTTTAGCGAAATGAGTTTAGCGTTGTCGCTTGGAGAAAGTCTTGGCATTCAATATTCGACGTACTCGCAGAACGCTGAGTCCAGAGCTTTACCCATGTTGAGTCAAAGCCGCAAATGCTTCGAGTGATATACAAATACGGCCTGCTAGAATACTCCTTGTCCTGGACCACCTTGTCCTGCGGCCTCTGTGGCTGCTCCGCACATCTCGGACATCACTCAAGATTATTAGAGCTCAGCATTGTACAAGATTGATGGCATCCAACGTCCAGTCCGACTATCGAGAGATCTTTCCCTCTCCTACGAGCATGTCACCCCCAGCACAACGACCTAAGCTCGCCGGTCGTGCCTTTTACGAAAGCCTCGGCAGCCCCAGGTTTATTCTTGCACCAATGGTGGATCAGTCTGAGTTCGTATGCCTGCCTTTTGTCATCTTTCTGCTTCCCGTGAACCACCACTGATAGCATCCACCAGGCATGGCGTCTCCTCAGCCGTTCCTTTCTCCCTCCTTCTCGGCAATCATCCCTCCTAGCCTATACGCCCATGCTCCACGCCCGCCTATACAAGGAAACTCAATCGTACCGAGACCATCATTTTCAGCCTGTTCGCACATCATATTCATATCCACCGACGGATTCTGAAGCCTACCTTGACGGAAATCCGACCTATGATCGCCCTCTGATCGTCCAGTTCTGTGCCAACGACCCCGACGACTTTCTACAAGCGGCGAAACATGTAGCACCCTACTGCGATGCCGTGGACCTGAACCTCGGATGTCCACAAGGCATCGCGCGAAAGGGACACTATGGCAGCTTCCTGCAAGAATCTCCCAACCTAATCCATTCCCTCATCTCTACGCTCGCCAACAACCTTGACATCCCAGTCACAGCAAAAATGCGAATACTGGACACGAAGGAGGACACTCTTCGCTATGCCAAACTGTTGTTAGACGCTGGCGCGAGTTGGATCGCGGTGCATGGACGCAGGAGAGAGCAGAAGGGTCATGAGACGGGTTTGGCGGATTGGAGCATAATTCGTTACCTTCGAGAAAACCTCCCGAAGGAGACTGTCATCTTCGCCAATGGGAATATACTGGGTCATGACGATTTGGACCAATGCTTGCAAAAGACGGGAGCAGATGGCGTGATGAGCGCTGAGGGCAATCTATGCGATCCAGGGATCTTTGCAGGGGAAGAGGGAAGGAGAGAGGGCGAGAAGAGAGGAGAATATTGGATAGGGAACGAAGGCAAGGGCGGATGGAGGATAGATGCCGTATTGAGACGGTATCTCGACATACTCTACAGATTTGTACTAGAGAGAGAACCTCCAATTCGAACCCCACTGTTCGTCCCCTTCAAGACAGAGGACAACATACAACCCAATACACCATCATCAATGGAACCTACAACACCTTCCCCCCAACGCGCCCCTATCGACACACCACCCCTCCCCCCCAACGACCGCCCAGCCGACCAAGACGCACAACCACCCACCAAAAAACGCAAACCAAACCGCCAAAACACACGCACTACATCCCCCAACCTCCTAGCCGTCCAAGCCCACCTCTTCCATCTCCTCCGTCCACTGGTCTCCAAACACACGTATATCCGCGACAAACTGGCGCGTGCGAGGCCGGGGGATATGGAAATATATGAACAGATCTTATCGGATGTTGAGCATGTTACTAGGCAAGGGATGTTGGAGCTGGAGTTGGAGAAGGAGAAGGAGAAGGAGGAGGAGCAATTGGATGGCGTTGAGGATGGTGATGGTAAAGCAGATGGAGGGGATAAGGAGGAGGAGAAGGATGAGGGCGAGAGTTCGGCAAAAGCGGTGGAAAGATGTCGGAGACCGTGGTGGATTTGTCAAGCTTATGTACGACCATTGCCGAAAGAGGCGTTGAAGAAGGGGAGTTTGAAGTTGGGGAAGAAGGCGTTGAAGAAGCTGGAAGCGGAAGAGGGGAACGGGGAGAGGAACCACGCCAAGGTTGCACAGGAGGGCATGAAAGAGAAACGGGAGTTGGTAGATTCAGCGAGAGAGGGGGTAGATGAGAGGGATGGAGTGCCGAAGGAGGAAATGGCCAAGGAGGCCATGGTCTGTGGATGAGTACAGCATACCCCAGGCTTTACAATATTCCACAACTGCTCCCATCACAAGAGCAATAACAGACTCCAGTGCACGCTTTTGATTTAGCAGTGAAGCTATGTACAACGAAGCATAATCACTCGAAGTGACAGCTAATCCCACAGCAACCCCAAACAATGCGGTGCAGTGATTTCAATCATAATTACTTTCTCCCCCGCAGCAACAATACCACTTCTCATTACTCGGTTTTTCCAGTCTGTCCAAACACGCACCCCAATTCCACCAGGACATCTGCCACACAAGATCTTTACAACATCTTGGCACCAGTGCAAGAACCCCACTTAGGTTGGCACCAGTTGGCGGCACCGCAGTAGTCAGCTCCAGTGCCACAGAAGTTGCTGCCAGAGCAGCAGAGTCCAGCAGCGCACTTAGCGTTGACAATCGGGCCGCAGGTATCGCCGGCATTGGCAACCTTGGGGGTGGCCGAGGAGTATGGCGGGGGCGTCTTGGTGAGGGCACAGTCACCGAAGCTGCCCTGACAGCCGGCACCGCAGTAGATGGCCTGGTCTTGGATCTGAAGGGCAGAGCGTCAGTGCTGTGCGTTGGGCAGATGCAGGAGAAGAGGGTAGAACATACATCGTTCTTCGGACCGCAGTGTCCGGCCGAGCTACAGCAGCGGTAGAAATATCCGTTAGATCCAGCACCGGGGCATTTCACACCGCCCTGGGCGCTCCCGCAAACATCGATGTTGGGGACCTGGGAGGTGTAGGGACCGCTTGGGCTGGGGCTGGTGGGAGGGGTGCTTCCGCCCTGAGCGACGACACCAGCAATTAGCAAAGAGAAGATGAGATTCCACATATTGAGGTTTGGAGTGGATAGAGTACTCCAATAGGATCAGGATGCGGAAGAGGATTCGACGGAGGAGCCCTCTTTGTTCGAAGTCTCAAGGAGGATGGAGAAGTAGTAGAAGAAGATGGTGCACCAACAGCACAGCTGGATCCAGCGCCGGAGAAAGTTTTCTGGCAGGTCTTCGCGTCGCAGTGAGCTGGAGTCTTGTCGCACTGAATTGCGGGTCAGCAATGGACGTGACCGAATCCATTGGCTCGGCCCGGGGTAAGAGACGTAGGTAAACAGAGCTGGACCCAGTGGTGTGGAGTTCTAGCTCACCCAGCCGTATTGACTGCCTGGATATTCCGTCAGCAGCATTCAATGGTCTATGGGACGCGGAACGTTTCAATTGACGTACAGCAGTTTCCAGCGGCACACTTCTGGTTGGCAAAAGCAGGACCACAGTTCTGGGCCAAGCCGGCGGCGGCAAAGCACGCGGCGATAAAGATTGAGTACCGCATTGTTGAGGATAGTAAGCTGGGTAGTGAGCGTGAAGGACTGAAGCAAAGCAAGTGGATAATTAAGAGTTAAGCTGATGATTGATGCTGAATGCTATTACTATTGACGGTGTAGCAAAGCAAGGGTGGCAGAAAGCACAGAGAATTAAGTATGAAAACGAATGTGTACGGCAATTGCCAGTGGAAAGAGCAAATGAATAATTACAGCGGTAGTTGACGATTATGGGGAGGGCAAGAGCAAAAGGTCGAAAGATGGGGAAGGCACTCCCCTTTTGTTGGTGGTCCGCCATAGTGGGAAATAGGAGTCAAATGATCTTCGTGTTGGCCTCGTATTGAAGCCTGGGCATGGCTCGTTCAAGCAACGAGGAGGCTAACCGCTGGAATCGGCATCAGCAGGCGACGGCGCAGGAGGCGTTGTGGAGATGAACATTCCTTTGAAAAGGGTCCTACGTTATGCAGTTTGTGGTTAGCCTTGGACAAATGAAGTATCCATCGCTTTGACGAGCCAATGCGATTGCTGCATTCGGAAACTCCCGGTGGGGGATTATCGCTCTGTACCTGCAGACCGCCAGACTTCAGGCTGGACGAAAAGCGGTGATGACGCTGGTCTTATTTGTGGGTCATGGACAGGGGCTAGGCTGAGCTGGAACTTCAATATTCTCGAATTTCCCCCTTTGACGACTGAGCAGATTGACCAAGATGTGAGAGGATCTCCTTCCTGCCGTCATTGATGTAGAGACGCAAAATCCAACCTTGTAGTCGCAGGAGAGGTACGGAGGATGGCATCAAAAGTTCAGAATATCGCTAAGACGCTAGTGCTAGTATCTACAGGGGTCCTATAGAGATCTAAAATTGTTATCTATAACGAAATTTATATATAAATTAATTTATATCTAACTAATTCTACCGTTTTATCTATTTATAATATAGTTTTCGATTTTTAAAATTATATAGTCTGATATCCGAATCTTTTTTAGATTTACAGCTTTTATAATATTCGTTACCGTTTTTTAAACGAATAATTTCCTATATATAATATAGTATTCTTTTAATCTAATTCTAGATTTTTTTTTAAATTATCTAGTTAAATTAGTAATAGATCTATCGACGTTTAACTTTTTTTTTTATTTTCGGAGTACCGAATTTAGTAATCTTCCGCTTTATTTAAAGTAAATAGAATTCGATCTAATTATAATTAGATCAATTTCTAATCTATAGAAATTTTAGAATTTCGATATTTTTAAAATTTTATTTTAATATTTTAAATTATATATAGAAGCTTTATCCTTTTAAATAAATATATTAAAGCGATTCTTTATATATTTTAAAATAAAAGAAATAAATTTAGAGATTAGAATCTTTTTCTAGTATTTCTACTAGTTAATTCTATTTTTTTTTCTTTTTTTTTACCGCTTTATTATTTTCTTTAGTCTAGCGCTATTCTAGTTTTATTCCGCCGAAATTATAGAAATTTATTCGTTATATTCCGGTAGTTAATTACTAGTTAATATAAATATTAAATTCTATAGTATATTATCGGCTTTTTTATATTTAGCTACGGTTTCTAATTTCTAGATATAATATAGCTTTTTTTTATTATATTAAAAACAATTCTATTATATAAATTCTATAGTATCTTTCTAACGGCGGCGTATAATAGCTGATTTAACGAATTTATCTATTCTACGTTAAATTCTAATTTTATCTCGCCGAATATCTAAAATAACGCTGGTTTTATCCGATTAAATAATATTTTTCTAATTTTCTAAAATCTAATAAATATCTATTAAAGTAAATTTTAAATATACTATTTTTATTATATTATCTAAAATAGATTTTATTATTCGTTTATAGAATTTAAAGTTATAATATTTAAAAATTCGTTAAATAGTCGATTTAGAAACCTTTTTAGCGTATATTATCGCTATAGAAAAAAGTTTACGTTTATTTCTATTATTATTTTCTATTTTATAAATAATCGCCGCTTTTTATTATTTATCTATAGCTTTCGGCCGGCCGGAATAAAAACTATCGATAATAAATTTAAATTCTAAAATAAATTTAATATTAGAATTTTATCTAATCGAACCGATTCGATTTATTAAACGGTCGGGTCCGGATCGAACCCGGATCGAATCCGGATATCTACTAAACATTTTTATTTAATTATATAATAATATAATTTATTAATTAATTTATTGATTAATTATATATAAAAGTAATATAATTAGATAATATAATTAATTTAACTAGAATCTTTCTAGATAGTATAGTTAATTAATTAGTATTTTTTTAAATTATTCGTATAATTTTTATACTAGTATTATGAGCTATTTAAACTGCTTGGAATTTATATAAAATTCAGTAGATATAGAAGCACTGGCCGATAGTACCGGCTAACTAATACGCTGACTAAGTCCCGTCAACCGCGGTTTATTAGCTCTACGGGATTCGTTACCTAATTAGATCTAGCGTTCAGCTTTATTCGCTTATTTATAGAGGAACTTTCTATCTATATAGAAATATTAAACTATTATTATTATTTTAAATTAATATATAATAATTAGTAGTAATAAAAGATTTATTTATACGTACTATATAATATATATATAGCGTTTATAAATACTAATTTCCGTTTATAAATACTAATAATACTAGCAACGTTATCCGTATTCTCGGAGATACTAATTATTTTAATTAAATATACTTTATTAGCAGTATTTACTAAATAACTACCGTTTATTAATTAGACTTTAATTAATTACGATAGCGATAGACGAGCTATCTCTATCTCTTAACGATAGTACTATCCTTTTCGGGTACCAACTCGTCGAGTTTATAGATAGAACCGGCTCTAGATATATTACTAATTAGTACCAGAATATACTAGACTTATTAAATTTCGTATATAATAATTATAGCGATTCTAGATCTTTTAGAACTAAAGTAGATAACGCTGTAGACGTTAAAATAAAATTATTCTTCCGGCTATCCCGATCGCCTAGATAGTCCGATAAATAGTTAAATAGCAGAGCTATAGTACGAGCTACTATTAAACGTTTTAAAGAAAATATTATAGAATTCCGGAATAATTCTATATATATATAAACTATCGTAAATTATCGAATCTCTATTAAAAGTAAAGAAAAGGAAGATATAGTCGATAAAGCTCTAGCGGATTTTTCTATTTTATCTAAATCGGATATAATCCGGAAATCAAATACGATATAAAACCGTAGCTCTAATTCTATAGTAATATAATTTTTCGAAAAGTTAGAAAAATAGAATATTATAATCTAGGTAGAATTTATAGAACTTCGCTAATAAAGCTAATAGAAAAAAAAGACGTTTTCGCTACTATTTAAACTTCCTATTTTTTTTACTAGAGCTAATAAATATAAGAAATTTATTATAGACGATATTAACTACTTCTATCCTTTCTATAATAATAAATCCGCCGAAACCGGACCTTATATTAAATATATAGATAAGGATACCTACTTCTACGATATCTATATCTTTATTGAACGAGTTAAAGACGTCGCTAGATTAAATAATAAGGTTAAGGAAAACCTATAGATATATCTTCGCGGTAAAGCTTTATAATAGTACTCTAATAAACTTTCGGATATAAAAAAGAAATATTTAATAAAAGATTTCGATATATAGATTAGCGCCTTAATTATTTACTTTAAACTACCGATAGAAGAAAGAATATATATTTTAAATAAGAAAAAGTATACTATTAAAGATATAAGCCGCTATTATAAACCTCGCGAATATAGTTAAACCAGGCTTTAAACTATAAAAATCGCCGAAACGATTAATATTCGGCAAATTATTATATAGATATAGATAGATTTTACTACTCCTTTTTGTATTATCTTTATTTTTAAACTAACGGAAAAGACTACCGTTAATATATTCTTTCGATTAATAGATAATTATAAGCTCGAAATCTAGGCTATAGGAAAAGATTATCTCTAGTAATTCTAGAAAATACCCCCTAATAACTCTAGCTATTAATAAATAGAAAATCTGTTTCTATTCCGGCTTTAACCGGTATTAGAAAATCTAATATACTAATCGATATTTAGTTCCGGTTTTTCCGGATATAAATATTAGTATTCTATAGTTTAGTAATCTCTTTAGCCTTTCTAGAAATATTAGCTTCTTTTTATTAAAAGAAATCTATTAGAAACGTCTCTTATTTAAAACGGCGCGAATTCCTTTTACTCTATATTCGCAAGTAGATTAGAAAATCTATAAAGGAATTCCTTTCTAATACGGCAGAATTCTGCGCTAGTATATAGTAATAGACCTTAGGAACCTTATAATAACTAGTTTTAAAAAAGATTTTACTTCGGTTTAAATTTCTAAAATTTAGCGCCGCTAGCTCCGCCTTAACGAGCCTACTAAATAGGAGTTTATAAAGACGTATATAGTAAAAATTATCCTATTATAGAGGAAATCTATATCTAATATATCGAATAGAATCCCGTCTATAGATATTATAGTAATAGATCCGTCGAACTTTATAATAAGGAGGTCGAATACTATAATAGAGCTTATAAAGAGTTAGAATATAAAGAAGTTAGCTAGAATTTTGTCGATACTAGACCGAAGATTTTATATTCGTATTAGAAGTATAACGCCTTATTCGAGTTATATAATAAATTATTTAAATATTTTAAAACCGTTTACTAGAATACGGAAGATAATAAAGCCGAAACGTAAATATTTATCGCTAATAAGTAATTTTCTAGTAAAAAAGATATTTCTATACCTCGCGTAATCGCTTTAAATAGCGAGCAGGTTATAGGAACTGGTTTAACCTTTAAACGCTTCTATTATACTATTTTTCTATTAGCTTTCCGTCCGGATATATCTAATACTAAAAATATATATACTAATTTAGAATATATTATATTAATAGCCGATAGAAAATTTATTCTAGAAAGTATCGAAATTAAAAAACTATTAAAAAAGATTCCTATTTATAGTATAAGCGAATAAATCTATTAAACCGATAAATTCGCAGTTTTTACCTTTTACCTAAAGGGCGATTTAGCTATTATAGAGTTTATAAAAGAAATCTATATTATTAAAGATCTATAAACTAATTTACTACTAGATATAGATATTTTAATTTCGGAAAAAATAATTCTAAATTATTAAAAATAGTAAATTATTATTAGTAGTTACGAAAATTTTAAAGTTAACTTTAATTCCTATATATATAAAAAGCCTAATCTTAAACGTACTATTAGAATTTAAAATAATATTATTTTAAAACCTAATAGAGTTATATGAGTTCTAGTATAATATCGAGACGATATTTTCGGAAACCGTAATTTTTTTTTTAAATCTAAATTAAAATTAATTCCGAAAATAAACTTTAGCTCTAATAATAACGTCTTTATCTATATAATCGATATTTTCTTTAGCTTTATAAATATCTATAACGCAAGCTATTCGCTAATAGTTTTACCTAAATAAATCCGGCTTAAAAAAGTTATCGAGAATCGGTATAAAAAATACTATACCGCTGCTTTTAATATAACTTCGTTTATTATAGAATTAACTTGGAGTACTATTAAATATACCGTTAAAAAATCAGCGAAAAAAGCAGCTATTAGAACTACTATAATACTCGCTGCCGCCGTAGTTATATAAAATAGGACCGTATATCGTCCAGAATTATCTAATATAGTTAGCGCGCGGAATATTCTAACGAATCAAAATACCTTCTATACAGTTAATAAAGCAAATTTTAATAAAAATTTAGTATAACTCGGCGTAAATTTAGCTAAAAATATCGAATTCGCTAAATTAATCTTTCCTATTATATCTATTAATTCTAAATTGGAATACCGCCTATCTAATAATATTACGGTTTACAGCAAACTACTAGTAGCGTAATAATTAGCCGCTATTACCGAGAAATATAAAGATATATTTATCGATTAGAAAACTATAATAGATATTTCTAAAAAGGAATAGATACTAATATCTCTAAAGAAAGGAACGAAGTCTATACCTTTAAAGATTTATAATCTAAACTATACGGACCGTATTAAATTTAATAAAATCTTTAATAAATTTTATAAATAAAGTAAAATAGAATATTCCGAATAGCTAATATCTTTCGTATATTCTATTTTCGTAATATAGAAGACTTTCCTAGATAGTACGAAGAAGGGACGAATAGTAGTTAATATTCGAGGCTTTAACGCTATTACGGAATCGGATAGCTATTTCCTTCTACTATAAATAGATATTATCGTCTTAATATTAGAGTACTCTTATATTTCTATCGTTAATACTATAGAATGGTTTTATTAGTTTAGAATCTAACGTTATAATCGTTATAAACTTACTATAGTTTTTTATTATAGATAGAAATAAACTTCGGTAGCGTTTATAGAATATAAAAGCATACCGCCGTATATATAGTACTAGACCGATAAACTATTCCGTCTATTTAAAGATTTCGCTAAAGCCTATATAAATAATATTATAATCTTTTTATTTTATTTAAAAGAGTATCTAAAGTACCTGGATTAAATTTTCGTTCTATTTCGGGAAAAACGAGTAAGTTTTACGTCTTCTAAATTATTTATAGGGTATCTTTTAATTCGTTTATTTAGATAACGTATTAATATACTAGGAATAACTACTTTAAAAGATAAAATTAAAGCTATCTCGGAAAAGGCTTTTTCTAAATATCTATAAAATCTGGAAATCTATTTCGGAATAACTAACTGGCTATATTATATAATTATAGTATATATATAGCTTACCGAACCTCTATAGAAAAAGAAGATTCTATTTACGAAAAGACTCGGACGAAGCTTTAAAGGACTTAAATATAAACTCTAATTAACGAAGTTAAAATATAATTTTATTCTAGAGGAAAAGAAATTATTTTAGATACTATAAACAGCGTTCGAACTACTAATCTTTTTCTATTATTTCGACTCTATAAAAAAGCTCTACGTCGACCTGGATATATTAAAGTAATTCGACTTCGCAGTAATTATCTACTATATTAAAAGAGACCTTAATAAAGACTTTCTATCTACTAAAATATAGCTAATAATATTTCTAAATAAATACTTTAATAGCGCCGAATAGAATTATTAGCCTACCGAATTAGAAGTCGCTAGAGTTATCTAGATAGTAAAAAAGGCTCGCTACTTTATTAATTTATTATTAAAGCTACTAGTAATTATATATACTAATTACTCGGCGGCGATTCTAATTTTAAAATAGATTTCGCTTAAAATAATAAATACTAATAAACTGAATCTAAGATTCGTTCGTATATTATAATACCTTTCGGCTTTTAATATTAAATTACGCTATAAAATAGGTAAAATTAATATCGTTTCTAATATTTTATTATAATTTAAAATAAAAATCCCCTATACGCCGGTTAAAAATAAAGAAGATATCCTAGACGTACTATACGAAAATACCGAGTTTAATAATAAAGAAGATATTTTATAATACGCCCCGGATATTATTATACCGATATACTATATAACGTTCGTCGAAATAATAGACGAGTTTAAATAATATATTAAAAAAGACTACGTTAATAATAAATAATAGACTAAAATTATTATAATATTATAAATCTAGGAATTAAATTCTAATATTAAAGATAACGAATATCGCGTACTAGATATTAATTTCCGAATATATAATAAACTTTTCTACTATATTTCTAGAAATAATCGAAATCGATTCTATATTTCGGATAAACTCGCAGGTAAAATTATCGGCGAAGCTTATAACTAGTATTATTAAAAATATTATCGAATATATAAAGAACTCTATCTATTAATCTTTATTTATAATATATATAAGAAAATTAAGGAATATATAAAGTACTACTAGTAATACTAGTTAAATTAAACGAAGCGGTATAGGTTCTATAGCTTCTTTAATCTAATTTCTCCGAAGGTACTGTTTTATATAATTACGATAGACTTCGTACTCGCGTTATCTACGAAGTTTTCTACTAAGAATTATATACTAACGATTATATATAAATATACCAAGAAGGTTCTACTAATTTCTAGACAGATTATTTACTCTATAGTTAATTAGGCGAACCTCGTTATTATAGTTTTATTCGAATATAACTAGAGAATTCTATTAGCTATTATTAGTAATAGGGATTATAAATTTATATTATTCTTCTAACGCTAAATCTTCTAAAAGCTAGGAACGAAAATTCTAGTATCTATAGTATATTATCTCTAAACCGATAGATAATCGGAACGAATTAATTAAATAATAGAAATTGATTTCCGTTTCTAATTTATAGAATATCCGGATAAAAATTAGACTAAAGCTATTCTATTTCTATAATTCGCGTTTAATAATATAATTAGCTTTACTACTAGTACGGCCTCTAATAAACTAGTACTAGACTTTCGACCTAAAAATACGGTTAGTACTTTATCGGATCTACCGCCGGAAGATATAAAATATCTAAAATCTATTAAACGCGTAGAAGTAAAAGATATAATAGCTTTTAGTACCGCTTTTTCTAAGGTCCGTTATAATAATCTATATAAAGCTAGGTCCTTTAAACTAGGTAATAAGATTTTTCTAAAGCTTTATTACGGATATACGTTACTAGATATTACTAATTAAAAACTCTCGTATTAATAAACTAGTCCGTTTAAAATAATTTATAAAATCGGGTACTTCGTATACGAATTAAAACTTTCTACTACTATAATAATCTATCCTATTATCTCTATAGCCTAATTAGAACTAGTATCTATCGGCGATAATTCTTTTAACCGGCTTCCGGTTAATAATAAGCCTCCTGCTATTAAAATAAAATTCCCGGAAGAAGATTCTAACCAATTTAAAATAAAATAAATTGTAGATCGGTAAAAAGTACGCTAGCGCTTCTAGTATCTAGTTAAATAGAAAAGCTATAGGCCGTAATATAATAGCTAGTATAGGTTATAAGATTTAACGTACTATATAGACCTTATTAACGAATATAACGAATATTTCTTTCTTTTATCTAGACTTCGTTATTAGTAATAATCTAATTATATCCTAGCGATATTATAGTAATCGGAACTTTATATATTCGACCTAGTATAATTATATTTCTTTTTATATTCGATAAGGTACTACTACTATCTATTAGGCTCTAATTCGAAGATTCTATTACCAGGAACTATAGTATAGTAGTAGTACGTACCGCCTCTATTTAAACGATAAAGAAATTAGCTCGGCCGTCCTATTAGCCGCTTTTTATTATTTAGAGACTCTAGTATAGCCCGGGTTCGATTTCTAGTAGCGCTATTTTCTTTTTAACCTTTTAGCGCCTTTATTTTTAATATTTTTTAAAGTTTTTAAACGTTTAATACGAGCGTATTAAAGGCGATACTATTTTTTCGTTTTATAGTATTTATTATAAGCTATTTAAACTGCCTAGAACTTATATAGAATTTAGTAGATATAGAAGTACTAGCCGATAGTACCGGTTAACTAATACGCTGATTAAATCCCGTCAACCGCGGTTTATTAGCCCTGCGGGATTCGTTACCTAATTAGGTCTAGCGTTCAGCCTTATTCGCTTGTTTATAGAGGAGCTTTCCACCTATATAGAAACATCAAGCTATTATTATTATCTTAAATCGATTTATAACAACTAAAATTATAGTTTTATATTAGAATTTAACGTTAAAATCTAGTTTTAACGGACCGGATCGGATCGAGTTAATTAATCCGAATTCGAAATCCGATCCGATAGTCAATCTAATCTATATTCTTCGGTTTTTTTTTTAAATTTATTTATTACGTTTTATATAAAGCCGATAGTAAAAATAATATTTTACTATTTCTAGCTCTATTATAGATAGGCTAATATCTAAATTTATTAGCCGGCGAAATATAATTAGCGAGTAGAAAAAGGTTTAGCGGAAGCTAAATATATATAACTTTAATTTATACGAATTTAAATATTAAATAGATACGAATTAATTATTTAAACGTAAAAAAAGTAAAAAAAAACTTTAATTTACTATAAAATTTGGTAGTATACCAAGTCTCGTCTCCGGGCGCTAAAATTTAGCGTATATTCTGAACTTTTGATGCCATCCTCCGTAGGTAGTAAAGTATTGCGTGAGGCTGAAGATAACGAACCGCTAGTCTGCTGAGTCATGTTCTCCAGCCCTATCAAGATCGCGAAAATTGCAACTGCATCATCGACAATAATATTCGACCACTGTCTTTTGCTTCAAGTCGTTTTCTTTTGCTTGGCGTTTCTCTAGCCACTATAGAAGTCTTCTCAAGGATGGAGGTTTGAAGGTTGCGGAACAGCTGACATCCTGATCTCTGGAATCGTTTATTGCCCTGAAAGACAACACATTCGTAGGGTGCTTGTCAACAAATGAACGTCTCCTTCAGAGGGGTAGTCAGATTGTCTTGAACCGCATCTCCATATTCGATGTGACTCAGGCGTTTCAGTGTCCCAGCCTCACCTATGAGCCATGCCCGTTCTGTACGGTGCTTCGATCGCAACTCTCAAACTATCTGGCAGCGTTCGGTAGCGGAGTGTATGACTCAAATCCACGGTCGTAGTCGCAAGCATATCCGGAAATCTTCTAATTACCCATCGTTGTCGTCGGTAAATCTTAAACAACTTCCAAGGCCACGGAATCGAACTTCACTTCGACGAGCCTTTTGCCCCCCCAATCTATCCTTCTCAATTCCTTCGTCCGACCCAGTCAAGGGCACTCGCACGATGCATTCCTACATCCAGCTCCTCAGCACACCCACCGCCGACACTGCCGGAACGGCAATGATACTGGATGTCGGCAAGCAGCGCTACTTATTCGGCAACATTCACGAGGGTCTGCAACGAGCTTGCATTCAGCGTAACTCCAAGCTGTCCAAGACCACTGAGGTATTCATCACTGGCACCACCGAATGGAAGAACGTCGGAGGCCTGTTTGGCCTCATCTTGACCCTAGCCGACGCAAACGCTGCATCCATAATGTCAGAAGCCGAGACTGCCAGGCTGAGGAAGGATGCTGAGAACCCCGAACAACTGGCGGCTAAGTCAGAAAAACTAGCCAAAGTCGAGGCCGACCGGAAACAGGCGCTGCTTGAAGCAGGTCTGAACCCGGATGAACAGGTCGGCGCCACCGAAAAGTGTGGCAAGCGCCAGCTGACCTTACCAACATTGACCGTCCATGGAGGGGAAAATCTGACACACACGGTCGCTACGGGACGGCGCTTCATCTTCCGGAAGGGTATGCCTGTGGATATCATCGAGCATAGCGAAGCCCGACAAAGCGAGCTCACCGGCGATGGAAGGGAGCCTGACTGGACGGATGACTCCATCCAGGTCTGGAAGTTACCAATACAACCTTCCTTGGAAAGTGGAGCTCCCAAAATCAGTCTAGAATCCCCTCGGAAACGGAGTTTCGATGAATATGTTGGGGTCGACCTTCCATCTCCGCGCAATGATACCGCGTCCGTCGAACATTCATATAGCCCTGAAAACCTGAAAGACAAGGACCAAGAGATGCGTCAATTCGTGGTGACTGAGATGTTTAATTCCCAGTGGCGGCTAGACGCATTGTTCGAAATTTCATTACGGGATGTCAGTATGCCAGCAATGCTCTGGATCAGAAATAAGGAGTCCAACAAATTGGAGCGCTACTACCCTCCAGAAGATGGACCATTGCCAGATATCAAGGTCCTCGCCCGTCGCCCTTGGCCTGGTGCTCTCGTCGAAAAGCTTCCCCCGACCAAGCCTTCCAAACTTGCCATGTCTTACATTGTTCGGCATTATCCCCAGAAAGGAAGATTTATTCCTCAAAAGGCGAGATCGCTCAACGTTCACCATTTGGTCTGGTCAGCCCTCCAAAGAGGTACGACAGTCAAGTCGCGGGATGGCGTCACTGTTACCCCGGACATGGTACTGGAACCTACAAGGATAGGTGGAGGCTTTGCGATCGTAGATCTCCCTACCAAAGATTACCTTCCGAGCCTGATAACGAGGCCTGAATGGAATACGTCTCGGGTTATGGACGGTCTGCAAGCAATTGTGTGGAATCTGGGGCCTGGTGTTGCCAGAGATCCAGCTCTCCAGGCGTTCATTCAGCAACAAAGTGGGCTCAAGCATGTGGTATCGGCACCAGATCTTTCCACGAATTACATAGTCTTTGATTCATCGGCTGCTCTTGTGATACGATTGAACCAGATCGACTCACAGCGTTATCAGATACCAATTCACAGCAACATCTCGCCTATTCAGCCATCAGACGATTCAGGGGAAACGAAAAACTTAGGGTACGTTGAGGCGACCCGCGATTTTCGCCTACAACTTGAGCCACAACTGCAAACACAAGAACCCCCAACAAAGCAACCTTTCCTTGATACTAGAAAGGTCCTAGAGCTTACTCCCAAAGGGGTTCTTGAACTTGCCGAACAAGCAAGAGACGACGTCGTAGCTGACAGATTGATAGAGAAACTCACAGGACAGAATCTACCAAGTCAAGATGCTGAAGTTATTTGTCTGGGGACGGGCTCGTCAGCCCCATCAAAGTACCGTAATGTATCTGCAACACTTTTGCGCGTTCCTGGCTGCGGCTCCTATCTTTTCGATTGTGGAGAAGGCACACTCGGACAGCTTAGAAGACTCTACAATCCGACCGAGCTCGAAGGTGTACTTCGTGACCTGAAGGCCATCTGGATAAGTCATATGCATGCCGATCACCACCTTGGAACTACATCCGTAATCAAGGCATGGCGTGAAGCCAACTACGGTCTGAGTGACGGTCGAGTCGAACCAAGTTCTCCTCGTGAAACCCCAATGAGCTTTGTAGAAGCTGTCCAGGAGAAGAAGCTATTTCTGTTTGCTGGTGAACAGATGATACGGTGGCTTGCGGAATACTCATCAGTGGAAGCATATGGATACGACAAGCTTATCGCAATCAAGACTCAACCTTCGAAAGCCCATAGGTTTTCGTATATGGAGTGGAGAGGTGCACAACTTGGGTTTCGCACGTATGACCCTATTATGTAAGCGTTCCTTCTTATAATATTCGCGAGGTCAACTTACGAAATGTAATCAGGAATAAAGCGATGACGGAGGCGACCGGCATCAAGAACCTTGTCAGCTGCTTCGTTGACCACTGCCAAGGCGCTCAAGCTGTCACCGTGAGATTCCATACCGGTTTTGGGTTTTCCTACAGTGGCGATTGCCGACCCTCGGAGGCTTTTATTCGCATTGGCCGGGGCAGTACAG
This sequence comes from Rusavskia elegans, assembly GCA_011316305.1. Taxonomy (NCBI): domain Eukaryota; kingdom Fungi; phylum Ascomycota; class Lecanoromycetes; order Teloschistales; family Teloschistaceae; genus Rusavskia; species Rusavskia elegans. The sequence goes on from SAUG01000014.1 coordinate 71,068, forward strand.
TCCTGGTTCACGAAGCAACTTTCGACGACGAGATGCAGGACGATGCAAAAGCGAAAAAGCACAGTACCATGAGCGAAGCCATCCGTGTCGCTTCAGCAATGGGAGCGAAGCGCCTCATCCTGACACACTTCAGTCAACGATACCAGAAGCTCCCAAATCTTGGTGCATTGGATGATACCGAAGTTAGATTCGACGATCCCGAGCCACCAGTGGACGGCGCCAAAGATACCGATGCAACCCAGATTTTCGACGAGACGAATCCTTCCCCCGGCGATTATGACCGAGTCGCCGGACAAGACATATCAACCACGCCGCCGGCTAAGGGTCGAACTTCCCCCTCTTCCTCCCTGGACAATTCTCCTCCACCGTCGCCCACCAAGCATGAGCTGAAGATTGCCGTTGCTTTTGACTTTTTACGGGTGCGAGTTGGCGATATTGCATCGATGGAAAAATTCACGCCGAGCTTGCAATTGCTGTTTGAGATGTTAGAACAGAGGGAGAAGGAGGAGGCTTATCATAATCCTGGCGAAGTAGCACGGAGGAAGAAAGAGGAGCAGAAGCAGGAGAAGAGGGAAGCCCAGGAAAAGCTCATCAAGGAGAAACAAGAGGCGAAAGCTTTAAAGAAAGCTAGCCTCCGGAAGCTTCGGTGGAACACAGCAGACAATAAAGGAAATGTTGATACTGGGGCGCCTGACTCAACACAGGTTGTATCAGAGGTCACACACGTGGATCGAACAGAGGCTGTTGTGGAAGAAGCAGGGCTAGAGTCTCCGAGACCTGTGATGGAGCATGCCGCCAAATGAGCAGTCTTCCCATCACAAAAATGCAGACTTGGCGGTCATTTGGCAGGAGAAGCCTGATGCTTCATCGAGCTTGACCCTCATACTGATGATTTGTATTATCCCACAAGAGCCACGTCCATATCCCCAGGCTGAACCTTGGTCTGGCGTCGTAACGCCAACATGACAGTCATAGAACACGAACGTCCACTGGCTCTACGCAGTTGATCTTCACCTACTGTTACAACCGCCCAACTGGAGGGATGGGGAAGTGCGCAAATGGACTCAATCCATCATGAACTTCTTTAGGGACAAGAGAATATGCGTCGATAATGCATGCAGCTTAGCGAAAGTCACGGAGCACAGCCACGGGTTGCCTACAACATGTATGCAGTTGTCCAAGCCTCGGAAGCCATAATTATTGCCGAACGAGGCTTGCTCAGCCCCGTCGCACAAATGCTGAGATAGCCTGGCCATCGACGCAGGAGAAGCATAGAGGCCAATGGAGTCCTGTGACGTTGTTCCGTGTGGTCAAGTGTGAGGATCGTAGGGGAACTTACCTAAGCAGATGTCATCTCCAAAGCGGTAAGCTTACTGTTGTACAGTTTTCCTAGCGTGGCTCGTGGGGCTTTCTCAGGCTCATCCTCCACCAAAACAACACAGCATCCGGCTGCTCCCCGCCTACTGCACATTATCGACACCCTCCTGCCTATTCGATTTGAGCAAGACGAGGCAGACAGCTGCACCATGGTGTCAATTGCAATAATGCCCTCGATGTCCAAGCGATGTCCTCTTCACTCGAGCAACCAATCGCTCACCACCCGGCTTACCTCAAAGACCCCAACCTGGCTTGAGGCTCTGTCGGGATACGCGCCATGACATGCCTGCAGGACACCAGTCGTGGACCTCTTCACCGCGTTTGTCATTTCTCTGGATGCCGGCCATGAAAGAGGCCTATCGGTCTGCCTGCCTATATCTTGGTCAAACCGCAGCTCTTTTTCCTACTTCAGATTGTGGCAGTCCATTCTCCCTACCCTGTGGATACTGCACGCCCGAATTAGCCTGACAGATCGGACCTGATCCCCAATATCTTGTATACGCTTCGAATCGCTTTCTTGCCGCCTCCGATCAGAGAGCCTCGACGTAACAATAGCCATGGCTTCGGTCCAGCAACCCAGCCTTGATCGGCAGACTCCTTTGACTTCAGCACGTCTCAACGGCCAGCAGAGTGGTCGACTGCTGAACTCACTGACCTCCCGTTTGAGTGGGGTCTTTGAATTCCCAATCCACGGAAGCTGCTCTCGGTAAGAGCCCAATGCACATGATATGACCAGTCTCTGTCCGGTACTGTTGTTGATCTGGTGCTTGGTTATGGCAACCTTACTCTTGTGATCCATCTTGCTAACTTTAGAAACCATTGGACAGATGCCACCACCTTCATACCAACAAAGCCCTCCACTTACCCCTCGATCCCCAACAGCACACCCGTTTCAACTGCGACAACTGTGAACATCCTATCCTAGGCATCGGAAGGACATCGACGCAAACTACCCTTGCATCAATCGAAACCAACGCCGCAGGACAACGGTCATGGCGGACCGAACCAGAAGCTGCTTCTGGTCAAGATTACCAACCCATTCCTGTGCCGGTGCAATCGCCGCCTCTGCGGGCGGATACATCTGGGACTTCGGGGCAATTGAGTACTATTGCAGAAGGTGTATCACCTGCTCAGCAGTCTTCAGCCGTCCTTACTCCTGCTGTTTCCGGTGATTTAAGATCAGAGAGATCGATTTCTCAGGAATGGACCCCCACCCAGCAGATTCTGAGGGATGAAGAGCATGAAATATGCGAACACAGGAGACCAGATACCTATGGTCCTGTTCCAACAGATAATCTCTCGAAGCCATCAGGTGGTTTCGGGATCAGACAATCCCAGCGAAGATTCCGAGAGAGGATTCGACAACATCTCCGAAAGCCCAGGAGCTTCAACATCAGTAGACTGGGACTGCATGTTGATGTGTCTCCAACACCGTCAGCTCCGGGCCGTCCTTCGCTGCCTGCCACCAATGCGCAGCCGACAAATACCTATGATCTAAGTAACGGCCCGCCGTCTGCGAGCATAGCGAGTGCAGAGCCCAGAGCTACGCTCACTTCGGGACTATCGACTCCCGTCCGGAGCAATCCAGTCTCGCTACACTCGCCGGAAGCTCCACAACAAACCGCCTCCGCTCACCCAGATCCCCTGATTGGCCGCACGTTGACCTTGCCGGAGAAGCATGAACGCATCCGCGCACTGAGGCGTGAGGCTACGCTCAAGCGGCAAGCAGAGTTGATATCCAGGTGCGAATGCCAGAGTGAATGTCAATGTCGCAATGGCAGCGTCCATTCGAACGCGGCGAGCTTGGGTCCGGAACCGTCGGAGCGAAGCATACAAGTACCGGTCCATCCTCTCCACCATCTCCTCAGTGAGTCAGGCGGAAGCAGTACGAGCGGTGGGTCTTCTAGTGGTTTGAATGGCGGCTCTTTCTTGGTGGGCATTGGCACCCATCTACCTTCGGAGCCCGTGAATGGTCTGGCAGATCGGTCGACCAACCAGGCTCTGGAATATCAACAAATGTTCAGCGATCGAATGAGTCAAGCATCGACGGTGTATGTCAGGAGCAATGGGAGCTCGGTGTCTCTGTCCAGCAGAAGACCAGCGTCTCTTCGGCGGTCGAGCACTACGCCAGCACCCGTGACACGGAGATCTGTGGAGGGGTACCGCCCAGATCTACTTGAAGTCACACGAAATCGCAACATTGCCGATCCAGGTCACGACCCAGGTCCGTTGTCCCCACGGGGAAGCGACAGTGAGTCATCGCCGCAAGCTTTAGACGAGGTGAATGGCCTGGCCAGATAAGCTTGGACGTCCCTCTGGAAATAACCCTGGACAAGCATATCTTGTGTGGATTACTGTTGGTTTAAGGGAGTTGTTTCTAGATGCAAATGAAACGCCTTTGTAATCATGTCATCTGTGGTCATAATCGATGCGTTGTACCAATGACTTTGGTTTGGATTCGCTTCTGCCGTCCTTTTTCGGCCAATTTTCAATTCGTACGACCCAAGATTCAGTGCATGATACAGGGCCGCCATGCTTTAGATCGTTGCCGTCTGAGGGATTAAACTTTCCTTCCACCGACTCGGACCGTAGCGTGCAGAAAGCATAAGGTTTTAAACGATATTAGCTTGGTAGGCAACGTGGAATGAGAACTAAATCTGCAGGTTGAACATGGCATGCCACATGTGTGGCTGAAAGGAAATCTTCAATCTTGGTGACGTCGAGTGGTTGCACCAAGTGCGTATCTGAGATGCGACGGTGAGGCATTATGGTGGTGGGTTCTTGGTGCGACTGATGATATCCTTCATGCCGAGATGAGACGGCAGGTCCGTCAGACCGGCCGAAAGCCACCAGACTAAGTCATCAATTCTCACTCTGCTCACGTCACACTCCCTTCACTTCCGTTGGCTTCACTCGTATGTTGTACTCAAATCTGACGAAAGGAAATCTCACTTCGGCAATTGCCGGCCGAACACCGACCGGTCATGTCCCTTGCCTTACCTGGAATGTCGCAGAGAAGACGGTGAGGTGAAACGTTGAAAAGGTAGGTAGTGTCTCGACTGGATTTTCGCATCCGCCCCTCGTTGATAGTTCTTATCATGTTGTTGTTGTCGAATGCTCTGCTTTTCGTCTGCTATGCCATCCCATCTGTTGTTGCTGGGAACAGCTTTTGCAAATGCGTTCGTCTGCCAACCCTAGTCAGCAAAATGCTACATGGACTGAGATATGTGCAGGCTCCCCCCGACTCTTGTTGGCCGTCTTTGGCAGAATGGAGCTCGTTGAACAGGACTATTGCTGGGAAGTTGATCAAGAATGTCCAACCGGCAGCGGCTTGCTATCCGGGTCCCTATCAAGATGATGCGAAATGCGAGTATATCAACTCCCAATGGAGGAGTCAAGATTTCCAATCCAGCACACCAATCGGACTTTCCTACCCGACCGAATCCTGCCCTGTCCTGAACCTGACCGCTGGCCAACAGCCCGCCCAGAGCTGCACATTGGGTGATCAACCTGTATATACTGTCAATGCGATGGACGCTAGCGATGTTTCAAAGGGCATTAAATTTGCCAAAAGACATAACCTACGACTGGTGATCCGTGACACCGGTCATGATCTGCTGAGGAGGTAAAGAAGGAGGTCTGTTCAGCTCTAAGGACCGGCGAGGGCTAACGGCATGGTGCAGGTCAACAGGGTACGGTAGTCTACAGATCTGGATCAGATACCTTAGGACGGGCATCGTCTTCCAGCCGACTTTCACGCCATCTAATAGGTGCTCAAAGTCCACATGGAAAGGGAGTGCGTTCAGGATCGGAGGCGGCTACACCTGGAGTGATGTTCTGGACGAAGCTGCTGCAAGAGGTGTCATCGTTGTGGGAGGTGGCACTCCGGTAAGTCGACAGATCCTTGGTAAATATCCACCGTGGCTGGCTCATTGTTCAGTCAGTAGGATGTCTTGGGGGCTGGATGCAAGGCGGCGGTCATGGTCCAGCAACACACGATTTCGGTCTCGGTGCCGATCAAGTTTTGGAAGCCGAAGTTGTCCTCGCAAACGGCCACGTTGTAACGGCAAACCCATGCCAGTACTCTGATATTTTCTTTGCGATCCGCGGCGGCGGCGGTGGTACCTACGGCGTCGTCATCTCGACCACCGTTAAAGCTCACCCCACAAATAAAGTCGCCGCTCAGCAACTGTCTTTCGCTCCCTTGAACTCAAGCTATATGCCGGACTTCATGAAAGCAGTCGAGCTCATTCACAACGCATACCCGGATCTCTCCGACCAAGGCTTCTCCGGCTATGGATCATGGGCCCTTCGATCCCCAACACCGCTGGTCTACAACTACAACTACACTCTCGGCGAAGACGTCCAATCCAACTTCACCACCGGCTTCACACACGCCATCGCCATCTTCGGCAAATCAGCCGAAGAAGCCCAGTCCATCTTCGCCCCCGTCGCCAGCAATCTCGCCTCCTCCTTCGGCCGAACCCTATTCATCAACACCACATACTCCTCCTTCCCAACCTACGCGGCCTACTACACCGCTCTCTCCGGCATCGCAAGCCCCATCGGCTCCTCCGCCGCCCTGGGTTCTCGACTCCTGGACCGCAACGCCCTAACCTCACCCCAGCTCGGCGAAACATTACAGAAGGTCGTCGGCGAGCCGGAACAGTATACCTCCATCAATATCGTCTTCGTAGGCGGCGGCCAGGTAGCCGCTGACGGCGCGGATCCGTATTCTGGCGTCAATCCAGCCTGGCGGACGAGTTACGTGCATAATATTGTTGCGAGGGGATGGGCGCCGGATGCGGATGAGGAGGCGAGGAGGGCGGTGTATAGGGATGTTACGGATGTGAAGGTTCAGGCGATGAAGGCGTTGGCGCCGGGGACGGGGGCTTATATGAATGAGGTGAGTCTTTCTCTAAGATTTTTGATCGGTGCGGGAATAATGAATGGCTGCGTGGCTATATATTCGATGGCGCTGATGATGAGGAAAATAACTTAGGGTGATCGCTTCGACACCGATTACCTGCAGGATTTCTACGGCCAGCACGCTGCGAAGCTCGGTTATATCAAACGGAAATATGACCCCTCGGATTTGTTCTACTGTCCGACTTGTATTGGCAGTGAGCGGTGGCGGGAAGATGAGACGGGGAGGTTATGTCGAGCTTGATTTGCCCGGTGTATAAGGGTGACTATTACCCGGGGTTGGCGGCGTGGGTATATGAGATTAATGGTATCAAAAATATTGATTACGTGGGATAGTGCTTTGGTTGCGGATTTCTTTGAAGGCTCGTAGATGGGTATCGAAATGGCTGATGACGTTTGCGGATTTTCTAAATGGTAGCAGGGTCGGAAGTGGCTTTAGTCGAAAAAAATGCACGAGGAGGTGGGAACGTTAACTAAAGGTCTCTTATAGTTATTGATATGATAGGTAATCAGAGTACGGATTTCTTTGAAGGCTCGTAGACAGCTATCGAGACGGCTGATAATGATGGCGGATTTCTTCTATGTGGTACCCTATTCGAAAGGGGCTTCAGTCGGAGAAACGAACGACGGGGCTGGAACGTTCACTAGGGCGTCTCGAACGGTGATTGATATGGCTGGTAACTAAATACAGTACTTGTAAACCATCTCACCAGAAAATTGATAAACCATATAATCCCGAAAATGAAAACCTCTCTAACACCAACACCCCTCCCTCCCAGCAATACCAACATCGATTCCATCCCCATCCCCATCCCCATCCCTATCCCCATCCCTATCCCTATCCCTATCCCTATCCCCATCCCCATCCCCATCCCCAACCCCCTCCAAATTCCCGTATCAAAGCCACACTCTCCAGCATCCAGCACCCCTAGCCCACACATCCCCTCCTCATCATCCCATTCACAACGCAAACACCCACCCTATCCCAGACAACAACAACACCACCATAAATCCATCCTAGCTTCAGAAACTTATACTTATATAGTCCTTACCTTGCCTTATCTCTTCCCCAGTGTCTCTATCTCTATCTCTATCTTAGTCTTGATTCATCTCTGTTAGGTTATGAAAAGGGGGGCGGGATGTGGGGTAGTGGGGGGCTAAGAGTTTGGGGAGGGCTGTGGTTTGTTTGTAGGGGTTGTGAGGGGAGGGTGGATGGAGGGGGGGATAGTGGGGTTTGTGTTGTGGGGGTTGGTTGGGGCCCGCGGGGGGGGGGGGGGGGGGGGGGGGGG
>SAUG01000135.1:0-167343 GCA_011316305.1 Rusavskia elegans
TATATATATATATATATTCTATTAATATTATATACGGCAACGATTATAGTATTTACGTATAAAGAAATTTTTACTACTAAAGGTATATTCGTTAGATAAAATCTATAGCGTAGTTAATTACTTCTATTTAACTATTCGATTACGAATCTTCTACTATCTAGTTTTTCCTTAACGTTATAAATAAATATAAATATCTAATTTTTCTGCTATATCTACCTTCTATAATACGAAGTAATTACGAATAATTATCGCTTCGACTATATTTATTATATAACCCGTATTTAAACGTTCCGTTAAACTATTAATATACTATTTAATACGCGTAGCTTTAAAAAATTCGCTAGCTATAAGGGAATCGCTAGCTAGTATACTAGCTACTATAGCTAGAAGCTTTATCCGATCGATTAAAGTAAAAAGATATAGAAAAGTCGGATAGCGCGTTTTAAAGACGATAAAAAAGATATTTTTATCGAAGTTGAAATAGATTGATCTGGCTATAACGAGATAGTCGACGTCCGGGCTTATATTACTGGTAAAAGAAAAAGAAAATGAAGCGATAATTGCGAGGTCTATTTATCTGTAAAAATTTCTACGTTAGTTAAATAATCGATAGAAGGATACGTTATATTACTAAATAAATTTAAATTAAAATTTTATAAAACCGAAATTTATATTAAATAAACTGGATTATAAATACTACTATCGTATATTCGATACTGGTATACTAACGCTTGATTTGTTTACTGAACCACTAGTTTATCAAATATTATAATCAAAATAAATTAACTAAATAAAAAAAAGTATTTAATATATAAAGAAATTTTCCTTTTTAGAAGATTTCTATCTGGGATTATATTGAGTTTTTATATATATATATTTCATCAACGTTATATAAGGCAACGATTATTGTATTTTACGTATAGCAAAGAAATTTTCATAGCTAAAACAGTTTATTTGGCAAAATTTACAGCGCAGTCAATTATATTAACTATTTTCTTCTTTATTCGATTACGAATCTTCTACTATATTTAAATACTATATATTCAGTCGTTCCTCGATATTATAAATAATTAGGAATATCTAATATTTTCGCTATATCTATTTACTATACTATAAAGCAATTATCTATACTTGTCGTATCGGCTATATTTATTATATAACCTGTATCTAAATATTCTATTAAGTTATTAAAGTACTTTTTAGCCTATCTAGTTTTAAAAGGGTTACTAGGTAATACGCTGGCTATTATAGCTAGAAGCTTTACCCGGTCGATTAGACTAAAAGGAGGTAAAAAAGTTAGATAGCGCGTTTTAAAGATAGTAAAAAGGAGATTTAGATTAAAGTCGAAATAGATTACTCTGGCTATAATAAAGTAGTCGACGACCGCGCAGGTAGATATAGTTATTACGGATATACTACCGTCTGGTTTAGCTTATAACTATAGCTATTACGGGAATATATACGTACGTAAAGGCTTTTAGTAAATTATAGTACTTACGAAGAGCTTATATTACTAGTAAATAAAGAAAAAACGATAACTGCGAGGTATACTTATCTATAAAAATTTCTACGTTAGTTAAATTATCGGTAGAAGGATATATTATATTATTAAGTAAATTTAAATTAAAATTCTATAGAAATAACCGTTATTTATATTAACTAAACTACGGTATAATTTCTACTATCGTATCTTTAATACTAGTATACTAACGCTTGATTTACTTACCGAACCACTGATTCACCGGGTACCAAAACCAAAACAAATAACTAAATAAAGAAATTTTCATAGTTAAAATTCGTCAGACAAAATTGTCAGATAGATATATTTCTAAAGCAATATACGATTACTATAGACCAGACGAAAGATATATTATAGATTTAATTTATACTCTAAAAAGACTGGGATATAGCCTAGTAATAAAAGAAAAGGAAAAAATAGAAAAAGATCGAAATCCGACGCGCTAGCGACGCTCTAGCGACTAGGCGGCAAGCCTCGTTTCTAAATATCTTAATTATATCTCTAGAGCCTATATAACGCGTCTAGCGCTTTATAATTACTTTTCTTTTAGCGATATCGTTTTCGGAATTATATTATATCCATCTATATATTTATAGTATTTATTAAATAAATCCGTCAACCTTATAGGTAACTATAAGGATTAAAAAAGATAAAAAAAAGAGTTACTTTTTAGCTATAATTATAATTAGCCCCTTTTGAAATATAACTATACTTTAGTTATATAGATATATACTAGAATAAAGCTAAAAAAAAAAGGATACTACTACGAATTAAATATAGGTTTTCTAATTAACGAAATACAACCGTAATTACGGCTAGAAATATTAACTACTATATTATGGTACCGTTAAATAAAAGCTATAACTTTACTTTAATATATATTTTTAAAGAAGTATACTATATTTTTAGAAATATACTATATTTATATTTATAGATATATAGTTTATAAATAATACTAGATAAAAGTTCTAATAAATATAATTAAACCCGAATCTAATATAAGTATTCTAGGATTTTAAATAGTAAGTAAACGTTTAGAACGATACGGTTCCGACGCGTTAGCGACAATATATTAATATTTTATTTAGTAGAAATTTTGATTTTCTATATTTTATTTATTCGAATAGTTTTTCGCCGTTTATATAAATTCTTTATCTTTATATATATAGATATATCATCTCTACTATATATTAGATATTTATAATATACGACTAGTAATTATAGCGATATAAACCGTTTACGCCCCATCTTCGAACATTTAAAAAACTATTTTACTAATATTTACTTTAAATATAAAAAAAATAGAAAAAGTCTATCCGATTATAAAATAGTATAGTTCCTTCTATTATATTAGCTTACGGCTAGCTATAATTGATACTTTATTCTTTCGACTCGGCTATAAAGTAAATAAGAAATACTTATCGGTTTACGATTGAAAATAAAAAAAAACTTTCTTTTAATAACTATAAATTTATAAAGAAGCTCGTTTTAGATATTATAAATATTATTAAACTCATTTCCATTTCTAACGCGATACTATTTAATTTTCTATAGATATCTATAACTTTCAATTATTTCGCAGTAATATTAAATTTAGGCTAGCCGTCGGATCGAGTTTCGAATCCGAGTTAGCTAACCCGATCGGATTTTAAATCCGGATTAACTAATCCGATCCGACCCGCTAAAACTAGATTGTAGCGCTAAACCTTAATATAGAAGTATAATTCTAGTATCAAAATTATATAAATAATTTAAAAAAATTCTAATTAATTAACTACGCTAGCTAGAAAGATTCTAGTTAGATGAATTATATTATCTAATTATATTACTTTGATATATAGTTAATTAGTAGATTAATGAATATATTATATTATTATATAATTTAATAATAAAGTCTAATAGATATCCGGGTTCGACTCGGATTCGATTCGGATCTAATCGTTTAGCGAGTCGAACCGGTTTAACCCGCTAAAATCGGGTCGGATTTCCGATAATTCGACGGAAACCCGACCCGAAGTAGCCAGTCTAATTAAACTCTACTTTTAAACGCCTAGATATATATAAATACGCTAACTAAAGTCCAGTTTAAAAGAATAAAGCTATATAAGCTGAGCTAGCTATTCTAAAATATTAATTTTATAAATATTAAACGTAGCGGGCCGTTATTATTTCTAATTCTCTTCTATAAGATTTCGGTTTCCCTTTATATTTACTATTTCTATTTATCTTTTATCGCGAAAGCTCTGCTCTACCGGCGGTATCTAGGTTTCTACCCTTTAGAATAGATACTACTAGTACCCCGATAACAGTATAAATATCTACTATAGTATCCAATTCTACTACTATATTATATCCGTCTTTCGGTCTAAAATCTTTAGATATAATTTAATAATCTTTTATATAAAATAGCTAATTACTAATATAATATTATAGAACTAAGTAATATCCTACGAATTATAGTATCTTTTATTATAGGAAGATACGAATTTTACCTGTTTCCGGCTAGTACTATTTATTAGATTTCGGATAATAGACTAGATAGATCTATTCCGATTTATACGCCGACTTTAAAATATCCGATACTAATAATCGAATAACCTATATCTACTATTAAGATTTTTTTACGTAAATCGATATTTCTTTTATCTTTCTAGTTATTTCCGAAGCCGATATAACTTTCTAGTAGACTATATCGTATATTTAATAACTATAATAATAAAGAGCTAGATTAAATTATCTCTTTATATACTATTAAATAAAAGGAGGATATACGTTTATTTCCGGTAGTTCTATCGTCGTTTCTATTAACTTTCTCGTTTATTACTCTATTAAAGTCTCCGTTAACTTTTCCGCGCGCAGCTTTAAAGGCGCTAGAGATATCCGGACTCTAATTTCTTGAAATTAAGATTACTAATACTCTGGCCCTTTAAGTAATCTCTTCGCTAAATAGTCTAATATCTTTTAATATCTTCGATTCCGTCTATAAATCTCCGTATATCCTCTTTTTAGTAATACTAAAATAGATTACTCCTCCGGCGCTATTTCCCCCGCCTATTATAGAATAAAAAGATAGCCGAAAATAGAAAAATATAGTAAAACAAGGTCGGTTATTTAAATATAGATATCTAAAGACCAAGATATATAACTCGTATTATAATAAATAAAGTCCCTAGTATTATAGGCTCTATAGAATAATTTAAAAGAATTGATTAACTATAAATCTTTTTCTGAATATATATATATTATATATATATTCTATAAACGTATAACGCCTATAATTATAGTTTACTTTTATTTAATTCTAACTTTATTACGTTTTTTTATTAGAAGGTTATCTTAATTATATATTTCGATAAGCTCCTAAATATTTTTAAAGACTTTTTATAGCTACTAGAAATTATATTCCTTTAGTTAACCAGTCTATTTAATTAGATATTTAGTTATTCGTTCCTCGCTTTTCTTAGATTTTATAAATCCTTTATCTAAAATAGCTTGTATCTCCTATTTTTTTTTATTATTAATAAGATCCGATAATAGGTACTCTAGTAATTTATTATCCTAGCGACGATAGAACTTTTCTATTAAAGATATATAAAAGGTATTATAGATTTTTAATCTAATTAGAGAAACTAATTAGTAAATCTAAAAGTCTATATATTTCGAAATCCGATACGGTTCTATAAATTGAAAAGTAATCTTTTTTAATTATTTAAACTTTAGATTCTTTATAGAAAATAGTACTAAATTACTAACTTTATATTCTATCGGTTTATATTTTTTATTATAGTATTTAACCTAGTTTATTTATACTTTATTCTAATTTATACGTATTAATTCGTATATTTTTCGTAAATTTATAATTTTTTCCTTTATTACTAGTACCTTCGTATTTACTATTTCCTTCTCTACAGCGTTATCTTTAACGCCTTCGAACGTTATATCTAGATTATAGCCTATAAACGCTTTGAAAGAAAATATCTTTATAATATTATATTCGCTATTATTATAAACGAATTTAGCTAAAAATAAAATTTTAATCTAGTTTTTCTATTTTTTATAAATATACACTTTTAGATAATATTCTAGTAATTAATTCTATCGTTAAATCTACCTTTCTATTTAAAAATAGAACGTAGTATTTAATCGACGTTTAATTTTATGATAATAGTAGACCTCCGACTAGAATTCGCTTATAAATAGTAAACCTCTATTACTAATAATTCTATTAGAAATAAATCTTTTATACTAAAGTTTATTAATAATAAACTCCGTAAAATCCTTCGAATTAATTATTTTACGATAAAGGATATATTTCGCTATCTTAGTAAATCGATCGACGACTATAAATACTAAATCTACTACGCTTCGAAAATATCGAATAAATAGTAATCTAGTAATAAAATCTATTACTATTTCTTTCTATAACTATATAGAATATAAAAGACTCTAAAACTTTTTATATAATTTATATCTATAGATTTAAACTCGTTAATAGATATTATACGTTTCTATATACTCTCTAATATATTTAGACAGTTTCGGCTAGCTATAGCTATATTGAAAAGGCGATAATATTCGCTAATACCTAAAATATCCAGCTATAGAATCGTTATAATATTTTACTAGGAGCTCTATATATAGTACTATCAGCCGGTAGAAAGGAATCATATAATAATTTATTGATAATCGAGTGAAAATCTATGGAAAACTAGTTTATATAAAAAGTAGTAAGTACTAAAGAGGCGCTAAACCTATTTAGGACTACGATAAAATTAATAAAATAGATATACGTAACTTTAGAAAGTTTTAGCGAGAAATACTAACTAGCTTTTCTATAACTACTTTATAATCGTTTCTATATATTGATATATCCTTTTAGGATTAATATATTGTTGATAATAAATATAATTCTGCTATTTCTTTTCTAATATTTTATTTTCCTTTTAAATTTAAAGAACTAGATTAATTTATAGAGATATTTTAATATTAGAGGCGGCGGTCGATTTAGCGGAATTTAATTATAAATTTGGCTTATAATTCTAGAACCCGATAAGCTCGATAAATTATTTATAATATAATAGGGCCAGCGCTTTTATAAAGCTATTAGCTAGGATTTCTACGGAAGCGATCTATTTAATATTAACGTTTTGATTCTTGATTTTCTAGCGGAGCTAATAACGATATATATCTATATAGCGGAGGTTCGTTATATACTACGAGCTATTACTAGTAAGAATCCGGATAGTCTATATATTATTATACTGAATTTATATAATTTAGCCGGAATCTAAAAAAATCTCGCTAAAGAATCTATTTTATTATAAAACCTTTTTCGCTGTTATTATAATAGCGAGAAGTTCAAATTCCGTTAAATTTATTATTAAAGTCTTTTATTTAGATATCCGCTAGTTAATTATACTATTAAATAATTTAAAACTTTACCCTGAAAGCTATAGCGAATTACCGGGTTATAGGTAAACGAAATATCCGAAAGGGCGAGAAACACGGTATAAAGATTATATAATATATTATAGACGATAGTATAGTTTTTCGTATAACCAAGATATTATAATACTTGTTCGGCTACAGCCTAATACTCTACGGTAGAATTAGTTATAAATTCTAAAAGTTTTAATATCGTAAAAGCGATATCCGATCGAATTATAACGGCGGCGAAATTAATTAAGCCTATATATTACTAGTAGACGTAGATCTACTAAAGTGTTGTTTATCTAATATTTTTAATTAACGTTTCCGTATTCGATAGAGGCGAACTAAGATATCTAGCCGTAAGTATAACGTTAAATTTAGCGATAAATTTATTAATATAGCTATTTTAATAAACCTAGAGTCGACGATTAAATCTATTACGAGATATTTTAATTTCTAGAAACTATTCGATTTCTTTTAGATAACGTATTTCGTAGACTTTAAAGAGCTTGGTTTAGAACTTGTCTACTTTATATATATTACGTTACTTATTAATAATAGCGATATTATCGACGAAGAAAAATAGTATAATATATTCGGTAATAAACAGGTACTCTATTCCTAGTACCTAAATAAATCCTAGGTTATTCAATATATTTAAAAGATAATAAAAATATAGTATAGAGAATTATTTAAATCTATATAATATACGCAGCAGTAAAAATAGTATCTTTAGTTCTTTCTATTTTTATAGAGGTCTGACGTATATTACTTTATCTATATTACTGTTCGCGAAGGTATTTACGATATTATACTAATAAATTTTAAGGCCGAATATTATTATTATCGCTATAAAAGCTTAAAAGATGAATATCGCTAGTATAACTACATATATACTCTATTCGATTTATTATATATCGCCTCTAGCGTAGAACCCCGCTTTAAATTTAAAGAGGAATCTTTAATAACCTAGTTTATATTTAAATATCTATATAAAAGAAATAGAAATCTTCTTTGCCTTCTCTATATATTTATATAGAATCTTGCGCCAGATCTACTTTTCTTAGAGTTATTTAACTTCTATTTCTGCGATATTTATAAATTCTGCGTAGTAGAGGTATTTAGGTATCTTATTCCAATTCTTTAATTCGAGGGAAAGCTGGTCGCGATAGATCCTTGTCGATAACGAACTTAAAGCTTCCTTTTTATAGTACGTACGAGCGGCGATAAATATTATAAATACTATATAAAATTATTAGATAGCTCTATTTACTATTTTATCTAATTTTGCTATATATAGTACTGTTTTAGGTTTTTACTAGCGTTTTACTATATTAGATAAAATAAAATCTTTATCGTATTTAAGGCGATGAAATTTGCGAGTTTTTTTTAATAAAAAATCCTTTGGTTCCTCTGGTTCCTGTGGTTTCTTTAGGATATATATATTATTAATTATATAATTTCCTACTTTATTATCTGGAGCTTTACCGTTATTATAAAAGTCCTCCCGGATATTATCTATAGGAAAAGAAGTATTTTTACCTTCTAAAATTAAAGAATTTAGTAATAGTAGATAGGGTTTTTATATTTCCTCTTCCTTTCCTTTTTTTATTTATTCTGGAGTTGCTAGAATAGGAAGAATAGAAGAACTTAGATAAATAACTATATAGTTATCTTTATCGCTATCTAATAAAAGGTCTTCGATTATATAAAAGAGTTTTATATAAAAGATCTCGAGTATAGAATATAGAAATAGTTTCTTTTCTAATTATATAATATTAATTTCGTTAGGTTTATAGAATAAAGCTTTATCGAAGATAATATTACGAATCCGGATAACTTTATATTAGTTAGATATCTATATACTATAGCTTTTCGTTTCTTCGTAATCTATAAGGAATTCTAGATAAACTCGAGGTACTATCTTTTCTTTATAAGAAATTAATTTATTAAACGGATATACTTTATATCTAAAAGCTTTTAAATAGCTAAAATTTAACCGATAGGTAGTTACTATCTAGAAAGAAATTTTCTACTAATATTTATTTATTAGGGTACGATTTATTAGGAAGCCTACCGTTTATATATACTAGAACTAAAGGTAGGCGGATAAATTTACTTCTATTTTTATAGTTCTAGCTTTTATTATTAGAACTTCGCTTTTACGTTCCGAATAACTATTCTGCGCTAGAGTATCCGAAACTAGCGGCTCCTATATAATATTTTACTCGGTAATAAACTCCTAGAACTTCTGGCCTAATAAAGTTTCTCTATTTAAACGAATAAATACTACTTTCCTATTAAAGCGTACCTCGATTATTTTAATTACTTTATAAAGAATACCTGGTACTATATCTTTATAGCGATAAGTAAAGACTATTTAAAAGTCCGTTTCTATATATAAAATATATAAAACCTATTAGTTTTTATTTAGTATCGCTATTACATAGATAAGGTTATATATAGTACGATAGAAGAGCTTATCGGATATTTCTATTTTTAAAAGATAATTTTAATACTATTCGATAGACTTTTAATAATATATATACTTTGTATTCGTTTATTATAAAAACTTTATTTTTATTAGAAACCTCTATCTTTTTAGCAGCTTCGGCGAGGTACTAGATAGCGTTATTACCGGCGTAAACGAGGAGCTAGTACTAGTTATATATAGATTCTAACTTAATTAATACTAGAAATATTACTACTAAAACTATTATATTTAAAGTTTTAACTAAATTATCTTCGAGTAGATAATAACCTCCGATTCTAGTAAACGAGAAGACTACCTTGCCGGAACGTTTCCTTATAGCGCTTAAAGCTATTAATATATAGATCGCCTTTATCTTCAAAAATACTAGCGGAGACCAAATTAGTAATAAAATTTAGAACGTATATAGTATTTATAATTATAATAAATTCTCTTCTAGTTAGAATTATAATAATAATTTTGACGCGGCTGTATATAACGATTCGTTTTTATTAGGTTCCTATAAAAAGAGTAGACGTTAATAGCTAATCTATTATCGAAAATCTATAATAAATAGAAGACGTAGTCGACAGCGAATACTCTAGAGAAAATAGTAAAGATACTATAATCCTGTATATACTAGAAGGAAGAAGGCTAAAAGTTTTAAAACTTTTTTTCTTTTTTCTTCGCTTTATTTTTTACTTTCTACTCTTTTACTTTCTTTAAAGTTCGTTCTACGTTTATTTTAATTTATAGATTCTTTATCGCCTGTTTTACTTTCTTTTTTATAATTAAATCAAGTTTAAAACTCTTATTTAATCCTCTAAATCGATTAGGATAGAGGTAATCGTAGTTATTATACTATTCTAGCTTACTATAAATATACTTATTTTTTAGTAGACTATTAGATTTACTTTAAAATAAAGGATTAGGCGGTAGCTGATCGTTCGTTTATTTAGATATACCTATAGGGAATACTAAATAAATAGCTATTATACGGGAATTCTTAATATTATAGATACGAATATACTAGCGAAACTTTTCTACTAGATTAAAAAAAAAAAGTTTTATAGTCGGTATTTATTCTAGTTATTTATCTATATATCTAAGCAAGTACTAGAATATATTTATCAATTACGATAATAAAATTACGAAAATATTTCTATATATCTACTGATTTTACTATTTTCTATTCTTTCGCCTAAACGTATATTTATATCAACCTATCGATTTATACTTTAATCTATTATTTTAAGATTAATCCTATTTTAAACTTCGCGTATTAATATCCGAATTCAAAGGTTCTAACTTCGTCTAATAGAGCGAGTTTGGCTTTAAAAGTTTATAGAAAGTTCTATAGGTGGACTTCCGTCTTTTAAATAAAGATATAGTTTTATACTATAATTATTTTTTAAATAAACTCGATAATACTATTAAATATATCGTATTTCTTTTTCTATTTAACTGTTTTTATTTTATATTATTTTATACAGGCGTTATAAACGAATACGGCGTTTACTATAATAATTATATCCGCGTTATCTAGAATATTTAGTTTAATTTCTACTAGCCTAGCTATATATTATAGTCCGGTTAATATAGTTAGATTTATAAAATTCTAGACTGGAAGGTTAACGGCTTTATTTCTAACTATAGAAATTTAGATATCCTAGTTTTTAATTTAATCGAGCTTTAGCTCGCGTTTATTTATTTTATATTCTTAAATATATATATTAAAGAAAAAGAAAAAGGTCCTTCGGTAATATATAATTTCTTTTATAGTAGATTGAATTAATTAAATAATTATAAATAAATAGTAAATCATTCGTTAAAAGGTCCGCGATAGAGCTTTCTACGGCTTTATTATACTGTAAATAATCATTAAAAGAATATTTGAATATTTATAAATATAGGGGTATATACTGCCGAGCTAATAACTATTAGCCGGCAGAAAGGAATTATAGAATAATTAATTAATAATCGAGTAAAAATCTATAGAAAACTAGTTTATATAAAATGTAGTAAATATTAAAGGGATACTAAGCCTCTTTAGGACCACGCTACACCTTATAGGGCAGATATACGTAATTTCAGCGAGTTTCAACGAGAAATACTAATTGGCTTTTCTATAAACACTTTATAATCGCTTTTATATACTGACAAACATCTTATCTTTAGATATATATAAGGACTTTTTATAAAAGAAAAGACTAGTTTCTGCTTCTATATTCTATAATTCGGCTTTTTTCTTCGATTTACGCTAGATAGTATATAAATATTTCTAAATATCGACGTTCCGACCTTAAAGCCAGATAAGTATATCGCGTATATTAGAAATTACTTTACTATAAACTATTCTATTAATAACAGCCTTCTATACCGTTTAATATAAAACATCTAAACTATAGTATATATTTCTAGTAATAGGATTTATTCTATTATTATATCTTTTATTTGAAATAATCGTCGCTAATCTATCGCTACCGCGTCGGCGGCCTATTATACCCGAAAGTATTTTTAATATATAAAATATATCGCGTTTTTTATTTAGTAGTAAAAGGCTATTCTATTATCTTTATAGTTTTTAGATTCTATAAAAGATTTTCTAGATTTTCTAGTTATACGCCCGCGTAAAGTATAATTAATTCGAACCTTTTATATAGTAAACGGTTCGCTACTAGGTTTATAGCTAGTAAAATCTAGCTTCCGCTAAAATATAGGTAATATTATCTAGATTTAAAGATTGATATCTTTATAATCCGGCTTTTTAAAGAGCGGATTAATTAGATTAGTCTTGCCTAGATAATAGAAGATATTAAAATCTATAGCAGCCAATTTAATAATCTAGCGATATTATTAAATATTAAATTCCTTAACTTTTATAAAACTCTAAAGGTTATTATAATCTATTTAAACCTTTGTCGTATACTTTATATCTTTAAGATAATATCTCTACTACTCGAAGACTTTAATAATAGCAAGTAATTCGGTATTAGACTGACTACTTCGAGTCGGATTCCCGTAGAACTATCGGGAATCCGATTCGATTTTAGCGGGTTAAACCGGTTCGATTCGCTAAATAGTCGGGTCCGGATCGAATTCGGGTTAAATTCGGATATTCGCTAAACCTTTTTATTAAATTATAAATCAATATAATATATTATTTAATTTATTAATTAATTTTATATATATATATATACGATCAATCATTCGGATTTTGATTTTAATCTTTTACGAATTCAATACTAGAGGCGCTGATTTGATCAGATTACGTAATTATTTAGTATTCAAGTATTTTACCGAGAACTCGAATTAAAGATTCCCGAAAGAGCTAGATCTGGACTAAAATCCAGAGGGAAATCGTAATCTATTTAACTTTAATTAACTTAATTTCCTTCGATCGATCGGCTAGGCAGAGACGATCTACTATCTAGTCTTTCTATATTTTAAAACTCTATAAAAATCGACTAGGATCGATAGAAAAAACTTAAATATTAGGTTAGCTTTCGAGAGATTCGAACCCCCGACCCGTCGGATTAACTCCGTTAACTTCGAAGAGAGCTAGATTCGCCGGGTCTCCAGGTCACGCAGCGTTACTACTACGCCACCCAGACTTTAATTGATTATATATAAAAATAATATAATTAGTTAATATAATTAATCTAACTAGAATCCTTTTAGCTAGCGTAGTTAATTTTTTGAAATTTATTTTAATTATTCGTATAATTTTTATACTAGAATTATACTTTTATACTAGAGTTTAGCGCTAAAATTAAGTTTTAGCAAGTCGGATTAGATTAGCTAATCCGGGTTCGAAATTCGGTCGGATCGGATTATATTTTAGTCTAACCCGATTCAGGTCGGATCGAATTAGTTAATCTAGATTCGAAATTCTATCCGACGGCCAGCCTATTCGGTATTATATATTTTATAGTTATATTTAGTAGAAATTATCTTTTTTAACTAGAAGATAACTAGACGCTAATAACTATTTTTATTAGATTAAAATATAATTCTAGCTTACTCGATTCTAGAAATATTAGTTTCGATATAGATTTCTTTTTTTTAGATAGAATCCCGGCGGTATCGAAAGTATATTTTAGTTTCTTAAAAGCTTTTTAGATTTTAATAATCTAATAAAGCGGTTCCGATTTCTTTTCGGCTATATTTCCTATAAATAAATTTATTAGAGGCGTTATAATCCGAAAATACTAGTAAATAAAACGCCGATAAAAATTAATAAATTCTAAAAAAATCTATATCTCCCGATAAATTGTTATAGAGCTATCTGGAAGTCCTGGTATCTTCAAAGATGGTTAGACTTAGTAGTATATCTGTAAACGGAGGTACAACGGGTAATCACTTCAAGTTAATATAAAAATAAATCAGTTAAATTGCTAGAACAATATATAGCGATAACTAATAAATTAAATACGAGCTATAAAGGCGTCGAGTTCGGAATCTATATAGATAATAAAATATTCTACTATTTAGGTTATTTATCAACTGAAATAACTAAAACAGCCTTATCTTAGAGTATTTACTTACTGAAACCACTAAAATTTAGGGTACTTATAGTATTTACTTACTAAAACTACTAAAATTAGAGTATTTATAGTATTTACTTACTGAAACTACTAAAATTAGGGTGTTTATAGTATTTACTTACTAAAACTACTGAGATATTCTTTAGTACAAATGCCAAGGCCGTTCTATATATCTCTGCCTGTCGAGACGTAATAGAAAATCCTACGCTATATTAAATACTATCGCGTTCCCGAAAGCACGCCGTCTGTATTTATAATATTAATCTTTATAACTAGCTATTTTTAAATAGTCTTTATTTATTCCGGGTCTATCGATAAATTTTCTATAGATATAATAAAGTTTACGAATTCTATACTTTCGATATTAAAAATATATTTCTTATTATTAAAATATAGCTATATATATATAAAGTTTTTAAGTAATCTATCTAATATATTTCTAATCTTTTTCTTTCGAGTTAGAAAAGATTAGAATATTATCTAGGTAGACTATATAATAAATATTAACTAATTTTTCTAAAGCCCGATTAATACAAATTTAGAAAGTTAGAGATATATTAGTAAAACCGAATGGTATTATAAAATATTCGAAATATCTATATTTTATATAACTCGCGGTTTTTTGTTCGTTATTTATTCCAATTCTAATTCGATAATAGGTATCTTTAATATTATATTTAGAAAAGTACTTTACTCCAGATAATTAATCTAGAATCTTAAAAATAAAAGGTAAAAAATGATAGTTTTTAATTATTACTTTATTAAAGCCTCTAAAGTTAATATATATACGAAAACTACCATTTTTTCCGGTATAAAAAAGATTTAAATTTCTATAGAAAATATTAAATAACGGATCTTGTTTTTTTTTAAAATACTATCTAGATAATTCTATAGCTTATCGAGCTCGGGGTTAGATAAGCTATAAATTAGGCTATATAGTAGATTTTTTCTATCTAGTTCGATTATATAATCGGTATCTTTAAATAGTAATAAAGAATCCGCTAGATATATATTATAAGCCTCGATCTTTTTATATATAGACTCCGGAATCGACGGCTCGGGCTGCTATATATTTTTATTATTTTTATTATTATTAGCGCTATTAGCTTCCGTCTATATAGTAGTATCGTTATTAGATTTTATATCTATAGCGATATCGATATTAAGTTATATATATATAGCGGTAATCGATATTAAATAAATATAATATATATTTCTCCATCTATAATATATAAATAAAAACTACTGGTAAGTTAATACTAAAGCGGGTTAACTATTTTATCTCTATTTAATTATTTTATATTATTTCGTTATAGATAGAAAATCGCTATTATTTTAACTATAGGTCTATAACTATATATTTTTAATTTAAAACTGTTATATCTAAAAAGATACTATATTTATCGCTTATATCTAAAATATAAAATCGTAATATATATATTTCCCGACGGCTCTAACAATCTATTATTATCTAGTTTAAGTTATATACCCTATAATAGGCAGCGTACCAACTTCTAATCTATTAAAGATAAAATTTTTCGGCTTTTTAGATAGGTTCTAGGTCGTATTAAATAATAAAAGATTAAAAAACGATATTAATCTAAGAACCTAGATCTAGAAATATTTTATTTCTACTATACCCTTTTACTAGTAATTTAATAAATACTTTTATTAGAAGACCGTTCCGTACTTTAATTTATTTATTCTAGACTATTATCGAAGCTAGAACTAGCCCTTTTAGTATTTTAACTAGTTAGTATTACTAGGATTATCTTTCGTTATATTAACGATAGGCTTTTTAAACGACCGATTACTATTACTATAGAAATTATTAGATTTCCGATTACTTTAGTTTTAGTTTTAGTTATTAGGATAATTCTTAGACTAATAATCTATATTACTATAAATAAAGTAGGTATTAGATTTATTATCCTATTTATATTTCCTAAAATTATTATTATAAATATTAGAAATATTTCTTCTACTAATACCATTCCGACTATTCTATAATCGGCCTTTTCGGTTCCGGTTCTCGAATTTTTAAAAATTTCCTTTACTATATAAAAGTAGATAAAATCTATTAGAAAAAAAGTTCTACTACTAATCTAGTATTACTTTATCTATATTTTTTTATCGGATAGTTTAAATTATCTATTTATTATAGCCGAAATCTTTTATTTTTATACTTTAAACGTATATAGTACGCTATAACTCTAGATAGATTTTAAAAAAGAAAAAGATCAAATATTATTCTTCCGATAAAGAAAATAGCTAGGCTTTTAATAATATAAAGAAATTATAGAACTCTAAAATCTTCTAATCTTTATTTTAGTTTATATAAAAATACTTCGTCGTAGTATTTAATAAATATAATTTAGCATTAGTAATAAAATTTAAAAAAAATCTATAAATTTATTCTATAGTATATCGTTAAAAGTATTTTTATCGATAAAAGATTTTTACTTTTCGAGCTAACGATTTAACTTCTAATTTTTAATAAAATTCTAAACCTATCGAATTTAATCTATATAAATAGATAAGATATCGGACTTATAGAACTAATTTCTATAGAGTTCGCCCTATTTATAGTACTTTTTAAATATTATTTTATCGTTGTACTTTTTAGGCTTTTTAATTTTAAACTTTAATAAAACTTACGGCGCTCGCGAAAGCCTAATAGCTAGTTTAAAAGAAAATTAATTATTATTTAAAGTATAGTTCGGATATATTATATAGAAAACTTCTATTCTATAATATACTTTTAAAAAGATCTTTTTTTTTATTACTATTTAAATTTCTAAAATTTAAAGCTTTTTATTATTATTAGGTTCGTTGCTATTATCTCTATTATTATTCGGGTTATTACTACTATTAGGCAGCTAATCGGGATTAAAACCTCTAGGAGTAAAAATCTTTAAAAAAGTGCTTCTATTAGACTATAACTAGCTATTAAATAGCTACTATTAATAGATTTAACTATCGGAAATAATATAGTTTCCCGATATACTAGTAATAAAATTATTATAAAGTTTTAATTAGATTCTCTAAATAATAGAAAATAATCTAGGATTTTCTTTATTAGGCGACTTCGGTATAGATAGATAATATTTATTAAATTAATCCGTAATATCTATAATCTGCGATTTAATAGATTTAGTACTAGTTTAAAATGGTCCTACCTAAAGTATATTACTACGGCTATAACTACAATAAGTACTATACGTAAATATCGATATAGTTATACGATAAATAATATATACTGAACTAAAAACGTTTAAATTAATAAATTAGAACTATTAAATAGATATATTTCTAAAGTAGTATATTATTATAGACTAGACGAAAGATATATTATAGAACTAATTTATATTCTAGAAAGACTAGGGTATAGCCTAATAATAAAGGAATAGAAAAAAACGGGGAAGGATCGAAATCCGACGCGCTAGCGATCCTCTAGCGACTAGGCGGCGAGCCTCGTTTCCAAACGTCCTAATTATAACTCCAGGGCCTATATAACGCGTCTGGCGCTTTACAAAGATTTACAGCGCTGTCAATTATATTAACTATTTTCTTCTCAATTCGATTACGAATTTTCTAATTTATTTAAGTACTATATATCTAGTCCTTTTTAAATATTATAAATGATTATAAATATCTAATATTAGCTATCTACTGTACTATTAAGTAATTACGAATAGTTATCTTTTCGGCTATATTTATCGTATAATTTATACCGAAATATTTTATTAAACTATTAAAATATTCTTTAGCCTATATAGTTTTATAGATATCGCTAGCTATAAATTAGTTACTAGCTAGTTTATAGCTAGAAACTTTACCCGGTCGATTAAATTAAAAAAAAGTAGGAAAATCGGATAGCTCGTTTTAAAAACGATAGAAAAACTATTTTTATCGAATTTAAAATAGTTTATTCTAGCTACTATAAAGTAGTCGACGTCCGTATAGATAGGTATTATTATTACGGATATAAAAAGATACTATCGTCTAAATCAACTGCGATATAGCTGTTACGGGAATATATACGTACGTAAAAGGTTTTAGATATTATAGGATTTATATTACTAGTAAAAGAAAAAGAAAAAGTAATAGCTACGAGATATATTTATCTATAAGAACTTATACGTTAAATAATCGATAAAAAATAATATTATATTATTAAATAAATTTAAAATATCTTTCTAAAAAATAGTTATTTACTGGTACGTCCGTGACTTTACAAAGGCACGCTGGAAAATTAGCCAGGCAAACGAGCCTAAATATCTATAGTCGCCTATAGCCGCTGTAACCGACTTTTATAATAAAAGCTTTTAGCGGACGGCTATCTGTCTAGACTGGCCTAGACTGGCCACTTCGAACCAAAATGGCGACCCGACTTCGCGATGAACGTGGCTATTACGTCTAAATTACTAATTTAAATTAATCTCCTTCCTAATACGGTTAGAAACTCGAACCCGGGACACGAATCCGAGTTCGAAATCCGATAAAACGGCCAGTAACCTGTCGGTACTATCGGCTACTTTTATTATATATATTACTTTTTATTTCTATTAGATAACTTTTTTCGTTAGTCGTTAAAATATTATTGAATATATCTTTACAATATTTTTTTTAATTACCGCTATAACGATGATACTTTATAATATTATAACTATATTTTCGCGGCTGCGCGGGATTAGTTATAATAATTTATACTAGGATTTTCTTACTATTTAGTAGTTCGGACTATATTTATAGCTATAGCTAGATTCGAACGTAACGTCTTTTAATATATAGGGATATTATATTCTAATAATTTACTATATCAGTCTTATTATCTCGCTTTACAAATCGAAACGATATTACTAAAACGATAATACCTAATATCTATAAAAAAAATAAAGGATTTTTAAAATTTTAGTTTATCTAAATAAATATCTATTTTATAATATATATAAACCAGTTTCCGAATAAAGTAATTAAAGTTCTATTTATAATATTATATATAGGAAAGGCAGCCTTTAATTAGATATAACCTTATATAGAAGATTATCTTAATAACCGGAAGAGTTAAAAGGAAAATAAAATCTTATAAATCTTCTATACCTTCGGCAATCTAATTACGGCTATAAAAAAAGCCTTTAGAAATAATAATAATAAAAATAGAGTAATAGAAAGGAAATTTATAATTTTAAGATAGTAGTAGACTGGCTACTTCGAACCAAAATGTCGTCTCGACTTCGCGATAAACGTGGCTAACGCGTCTAAATTACTATTAAAAGTTAGTTTTCTTTCTAATACGGTTAGAAACTCGAACCCGAAATACGAATTCGGGTTCGAAACCCGACTAAACGGCCAGTCTAGATAGTAGAAATCGGTAGTTACCTATACTACCTAGTTTAAAACGTTAGATTATAAGATAAACTAGGGAGATTTAGCTCTAAAAGTCTACTTCTATAAGGAACTCTATATAAATATTAAAGAAGTTATAATAGTAATTAAAAAATCGAATTCGCTAATATTATTTATCGAACTAGTAACTAGAATCGATACTAGGTAATACGAATTATATTTAGATAAACAGACGTTTAGTAAAATAGGACCCGCTAAAAAATAGCATAAAGAAAATCTAATAGAATTTAATACTACCGAAATTAAAAGATCGCGGACTAAAGTTTATTATTTATATAGAAAAACCCGATACTTTAAAAGAAATTATCTAGCTAAAAAAGGAATAGAAGTAACCGAATACTAGTTTAAAGTAATAGAAAAATTACCCGAAGAAATAGCTAGAGAATATATAATTAAAAGTTAGACAGCCTGCTATAATAATTATTATCCTTTCTATTTATCGGATAAAAAAGGGATAGAATAGTATTCTATAAAATCTAAAAAAAAAAAGGCTAATAATAGAATTTAAACCGTATAAAACCGAGAAACCTTTTATAGCAGCGCTTAAAGTTAAAATTAGAAGTTAGAAAATAATAGCTCTTATAAATAGAAAAAAAAGAAATAAGATTACGAAAGGACTATATAACTAAATTGAAAAATATATTTAAATATATCTTTTTTGAAATAAAAGAATTATAAATATCGAAATTAAAATAAAAAACGAATTTATCGGAATTTCGATTTTTATAATAATTTTAAGCTATAGATATATAACGTCCCTATCTATCAAAAGGCGTTGCGTTCGAGCCTAGCTACAGCCGTGGACGTAGTCCGAGCTACTAAATAGTAAGGGAGTCCTAGTATAGGTTATTATAACTAATCCTATATAGCCGCAGAGGTACGGTTACGATATTACGAGGTATCTTTATTATAAGGTAATTAAGAAGAGAACAGTAGAGACGTATTTAATAATTATATTAACGACTAATAAGAGAAACTATCTATAGGAGTAATAAGTAATATATATAGTAAAAATAGCCGTAAGGGTCGATAAATAGCCGCCTATTAAAAATCCCGTCTAGAAGGACGGCTATATCGGCTATAGGCGGCTATAGATAATTAGACTCGCTTGCCTGACTAATCCTTCTATAGAACCTCTGTGGAGTCGTAGACGTAACAATATATAGCTATTTAAGCGTATATAGTTTATAATAATAATTTTAAATAATTTTAAAACTATTCGCGATAGAATTATATCTGATTTGAAAACTATAGAATATGATTTACATATATTAGATATCTAGTTAAATTTATGGAAAATCGTATATTTAGAACGATTTATATACTAGACTAATTTATAGTTTTAATTATAAAAATATTTGTCTAGATTTATATTTCTATCTATAAATTATTCAAGCCGTTTATAATATTAAAAGCTATTAATATTTTTAGAGTTTTTTTATTTAAATAGTAGCTTTTAGATAATTTTACCGATAATACTAACTTTAATTCTATTTAAAAAAAAGAGGACCAAGAAGTTTTTAATCGATTTAATAGTCGATAGAATCGACTATAAAACTTGCTACTTTATCTAGTTTATAGAATTAATTTAATAATTTTAGATTTTATTAAAACTATTAGATAATAAATATTAGATAACAATTTAATCTATTAGCTAGATAATAAATAAATTATAACTATTAGTACCGGCCTATTGAACGTGATAGAAAAGGGAATATATATAGATAATATAAATCAAATAGTTTTTATATTATTAGAATTTTTAAATTCACGCTATTATAGTCTTTTCCGATACTTTCTTTTAATATAAATTTCGTTTTAAAGAAATTTAGGATAGAGCCGACTCTAATTCCCGCGCTAGAAACTTTATTTAAAATAATTATATTTAATAGGATTTTATTTATTTTTTAATACGTGGAATATATCTATATCGTTAAACTATAAATAAATTTTTTGAAAAGAATTCGTAAAATATATAAATATAAAAGATGATCTTTAATATAGATAAATAGTAAATTTTTTTCCCTTATAGGTAGTATACTATAACTATTCTATAAAATTACTTTAATTGTTTCGCGAACTATAGATATTAGATTTTATTTAATATATCGACTTTATAGTATATTTTACCATTATTTTATTAAAATATAGGAAATTATAAAAATATTTAATTTTTTTATAAAAGCGATAGTACTAATAGCTTATAAAATAACTTTTACTAAATTTACTAAATTTTATTTATTTACTAAAAATAAAAGAGAACTAATATATAATTTTACGAATATTTTTAATTTTATAATAAAATTTAACCTTAATCGAAACTACGATACTATTAAATAGAAGGAAAATATAGAAATATATTCTAGATATATAGATAAATATCGGGATAAGTTTATAAAATACTTTAATAAATACTATAATATTTCTATTAATCTATTAAAATATTAAATCCGCTATAGAAAGAAAAAAAAAGTAATATATAATAGTAAAATACTATAAATATATTTAATACTTAATAGCCGACTATAATTTTTCTAAATACTTTTTTATAATAGTTTTAATATCTTCGAATATCTATTTCCGAAGCTAATCGATATCTTCGCGTTAGTACTATTAAAAATAATCTAAATTAAATAGTTTAGAAAAATAATATTTCGAATTTTCTTAAATTAATATAAATAGCTCGCGATATTTTTTTATATCTAATATCTTCGATCGGAATTAAATAGATTTTTAGTTTCGTTAGAAAAATTTATTGGTAGAATCGAATCTAAATGACTCGATAGTATATAGAATAGATAATAATAATTAAATATTATAATTATACTATAGATTTAGATTCCCACGATATATTATAAAAGTTATAGAATATATTTAATCGGATAGAAATAGAAGATAGCACTATATTTTTAAAAAGAAATCTATTTAAAAAGGATTTTACAAATATATTAAATATATTAATTTTATATACTTTTAGTTTAATATAACTATAGTATTATATATAGATAATATATTTATTTCTAGATTATTATTCCTCGATTTTAGACTGGTTACTTCGAATCAAAGTAGCGACCCGACTTCGCGATAAACGTAGCTAACGCGTCTAAATTACTAATTTAAGTTAATCTCCTTCCTAATACGGTTAGAAAGTCGAACCCGAGATACGAACCCGGGTTCGAAACCCGATAAAACGGCCAGTCTACTCGATTTATATAACTAGTTAATTAATTAATACTTTTTTTTATTTTTTTATTTTTTATTTTTTATTTCTATATTTTTATTATTATTAGTTCTTATTTTCATTTCTATATCTTTATTCTAACTTTTAAAACTAATATTTCTAGCTAAATCAATATTATCTTTAAATTTAGTATTATTTTATAAAAAAGAATACTTTTCTACTATCTAATCCTTTTCGTTAATTTTAATAATATTATTACTAATTTTATCTTCTTTTCTATAAAGAATTTTATGAAACTTATTAGTTATACTCCCGCTATAAATAAATTCCTTAATAAATACTATCTATTTTTCTAAAGAATCTAGAATTCTAACGGACTAAAGTTCTTAGAAGTCGATATAATAGATTATTTAGTATTAAATAAAATTAATAATCAGAGCTATATAATTTAATAGAATTATTTTATTCGGCCTATTAATAATAATATTTAACTAGAAAAAATATTAGAAATAAATATTTCTATACTAGATAGTTCTATTTATATTCGATATATTACTTTAATATATTACTTTATTCTATTTCTACTTTATCTATTTAATATCAATCGTTTTTTCTATATTTACTATAAGAGTTTTAATATATTGATTATTTTTATAATATAATACTATATATAGATCTTTATTTAGTATAATATATATTACTTTATTATATTATTATAGATTTTTTTTTATTTTTATAGTCTATTTTCTAATTTCTAGTATTTTATTCTAATACGGCCTTTATTTCTATATTTATATTTCTCTAAAAATCTAATTCTTTAAATTTTTTAAAGTATTTATAAATTATAATATAGTTTATATTCTATTTTTTTTAGAATTTATATTCGATATTGAATTACTTTTTACCGCGCTTATAGTTTATAACTAATTTATAATTAATAAATAGTAGCTTCAATCTAGATATAATAGATAGTATAGTAAATAATATAAAAAAATAATATAAATAGTAGCTATAAAATTATCTAAAAATTCTATATATTATTATACTAGAATATATCAAAAGCTGATAGAAATATATAGATTCTTTTAAAGTTTTAACTCTCTAATTATAGTATCGCCGACGATTATTTAAATAGCTTTATTTTATTTCTAATTTTCTATTTTTTAATAACTAATTATTATAATATATTATTAATATACTATTATTTATATATTTATTGGAATTCGAATTATTGATAACTATCCGCTCTATCAGAATTGTAGTAACGTAACCGAATATTAAGTCTGAAATTTTTAGTAGTGATTTTTTCTGTACAGAATAACTTTTACGCTAACGAAGATAATTAGCTATAGATTGATTCTATTTAAAGAATTTAATAAATTCTATAGATATATCCGAATTATATATTTATTTAACTAATAGGCGCCAAGGAATCAGGCGTATAAAATACTTTTATTTTTTACGACCGTATAGATACTAGCAGTTCTATCAGCTCTACTAGGCCGGCGCCAAATTTTACCTAAATCCAGTATCTACAACTTTCTACTATATATACGCAATACGCAGCTGACGTTATAGACCAAAATTTATACGAATTAAAAGATTTATTTAAAACTTTCGAACGATATAAAAATAATAAAATTTTGACTAATAAACGTTAAATAATTAGATATTTAAAATGAGATTATTGGTGCTGTTTCTGCCAGCTCTACCAGCCCTACCAGCCCTACTGGGCCGGCGCTAAACTTTATCTAAATCTAATACTTCCAATTTTCTACTACATGCACGCAATATATATCTGACGTTATAGATTGAAATTCGTACAAATTAAAAAGTTTATTTACATTTTTCGAACGATATAAAAGTAATCAAATTTTGGCTAATAGATATTAAGGAATTGCGTATGCAAGCAAAGATTATTAGTAGTATTCCTGGCAGTCCTACGAGACCGACGCCAAACTTTACCTAAATCCAACGCCTGCAACTTTTTTAAACTGGCCGTCGGGTCGGGTTTCGAATCTAGGTTAGCTAATCTAACCCGATCCGAGTCGAGTTGAAAAATAGTCCGATCCGACCCGAGTCGGGTCGGATTATTATAAAGTTCGATTCGACTTAGGTCCGGGTTAAACCCGGGTTCCCGAATTCGACCCGCTAAAACTACTAAAATCTCTTTTTCTATATAGAAAACCTCTTTTTTTACTATATATTTATATTAATACTTTAGATATTATTTAGATAAATATCGATCCCTTATTACTAAATAGTAAATATTAATTAAATTAAAATTAATATATTTATATTACCATTTTATTTTATTTCATTATCTAAATATAAATCGTATTAATTCTAAATTTTTAAAACTAATATAAAATATTTAGTTCTTTTATATCCAGCGAGTGTTATGAGCACGCGCGGCGTGATTTCAGGAACGCAGTAGTGCTTAGTACAGCACTAGAACTCCTTATTATACCTAGACAGGTAGGAAGGACTTGGTATTATTATCTTAGTTATCTTAGTAGGTAAGGTACCTAAGGAAGGTTATCTCAGTTATTTTAACGAGTAAGGTACCTAAGGAGGGTTATCTCAGTTATCTTAGCGAGTAAGGTACCTAAGGAGGGTTATTTCAGTTATCTCAGCAAGTAAGGTACCTAAGGAAAGGAGGATCTTATTATCTATATAGATCCCGAACTCGACGCCTTTATAGCTCGTATTTAATTTATTAGTTATCGCTATATACTACTCTAGTAATTAAACTAACTTATTCCTATATTAATTTAAAGTAATTACTCGTTATACCTCCGTTTACAGATATACTAATAAGTCCAACCAACCCTTGAAGATACCAAGACCCCCAGGTAGCCCTATAACAGCGAAGTTCTTTCCGATAGGTCTTTTCTAAATAAAATCTATCCTAGCTAGTCTATAAATTAGGCGGTAAACCGATTTACGAATATTATACTATTAAAATTTTATTATTTATATAGAAAGTAAAGATAGACTATTAAAAATATAGCTAATAAATTCGAGCCGACTATCTAATACTAGTCTTATAAAATAATAATAAATATTTTTAATAGAATCTAGATTGCTATAAAGAATTCGAATATTAGTAGTCTAGTATTTCTATAGCTATCGGTTATAAAGATAAACTCTATAGAAAATTGGTTAATTCTCTCTAGTTAAAAAAAGCTATAGGATATATATAGTCGAAATAGTAATAAAAACTCCACTAGGTTGTTTTAATAATAAATAGTCTA
The DNA here is from genome assembly GCA_011316305.1 of Rusavskia elegans. NCBI lineage: Eukaryota > Fungi > Ascomycota > Lecanoromycetes > Teloschistales > Teloschistaceae > Rusavskia > Rusavskia elegans. The sequence continues at coordinate 25,814 of SAUG01000135.1, forward strand.
TCTAAAATTATATATAAAAACTATTCTAAATTTTTCGACATTTTTATAGCTTCTAGTTCTTCTAATATATTTACTTTAAAAAAATATCTTAGTACTATTATTTACTAAAAAATTAAACGATATTATTCGTAGTCTTTTATTAAACTAATATTTATCCGCGTAAATAGCTAATAGTAATATAAAAAGATAATATAAAGCTTATTTTAATTATAGAAGAAAAGCTATATTAAAATCGAATCTATTTTTAACTAAACTATATTGAATAAATATCTATATAATACTTTTTTAGATCTAAATCTACTAGTTCGAACTATCGAAAATAAAAGATTTAAGCTACTACTATAAATACTTCGTCTGAATATAAAGTTCGTCGGCCGTATATAATTTATATAAATAGTCTTCGACAGTAATAATACTATCCGCGAGTAATTTAAATCTAATTTAAAAACTTTAAAACGTATTTTCTTTATACTAGATATCTGGTTAAATCTATAAAAGGTTATATACTTAGAAGTATTTATATATTAAATTAATATTTATTTTTAGTTTTAGGAACGTCTAATTAGATTTATATTCCTTTTTACTAATTACTCTAGCTATTTATAGTACTAGAAGCTATTAAAGCTTTTAGAATTTTTCTAGCTTAGGTCGAAACTTCTAGATATTATTACCGATAATACTAGTTCTAATAATACGTTAAAAAAAGAATTTAAAAAAGTTTTTATTCGATCCGATAGTTAATAAAATCGAGTCAAAAATTCTCTACTTTATTTAGTTTATATAATTAATCTAGTAGCTTTAAACTTAATAAAAATATTAAATTATAAGTAATTAGCGACGATTTTATCTAAAAATTGGATAAAAAATAAGTTAAAGCTATTGGTACTAGCCTATTAAATATTATAAGAAAGGTAATATACGTAGATAATAAAAATTTAGAAGTTTTAAAACTAATATTTATTTTAGGCTTATACTATTATAGTCTATATCTCCATCTTTTTTTAATATAAACTTCGCTTTAAAAAAATCTAGAAAAGGGTCGATATTGATTTTGAATCTAGAAATATAATTTAAAATATTCGTATATAATAGAATTCGACGTATTTTATAATTTATCGAGTATATTATTTACGCTATATTATTAATAAATTTATAGAAAAGATATCGCAAGATCTATAAATATAAAGGATTACTTTTAATATAGATAAATAGTAATCTACTTTCCTTATAGATAGTATATTATAGCTGTTCTATAAAATTACTTTATTAGGTTGAAAAAATATTAGACGTTAGAGTTTATTTGATATTCCGACTTTATAGTACTATTTTCGATTATTTTACTAAAATAGAGGAAATAGTTCGATTATCGAACTACGTTAATAAAGAAATAATATTAATAGTTTATAATAAAACTAATATAAAGTTTACGAAATACTATTTTTATATTAAAAGTAAAAGTAGATTAATTTATAATATTATAAATAATTTAGATCTTATAGTAAGGTTTAGCCTTTATTATAATTAGGATAAAAAAGATAATAATAATAAAATCGAAAATTTTTCGGGATATAAAAATAGGTATCAGAATAAATTTAAAAAATATTCTACTAAATACTATAGAAAGCCTAATAATCTATTAAAGTCTAAAACCCGTAATATAATAGAAAATAAAATAATATAAAAGGATAATATATTATAACTTTACTAATTAGTCTGAAATCTATTTTATTAATTTTAAATAGTATTTTTTAATAATTTTAGCGTCTTCGAATAGCTGCTTCCGAAGCTAATCGATATTTTTATATTAATACTATCGAAGAGATTCTAAATTAAATATTCTAGAAAAATAATATTTCGAACTTTCTAAAACTAGTATAGATAGTTTATAATATTTTTACTTACCTAATATCTTTAGTAGAAATAGAACGGACTTTTAATTTTATAAAAAAAAGTTTATTAATAGGATCGAGCCTAAATAATTCTAGAATATATAGAGTAAATATAGATAATTAATTACTATAATCGTACTATAGGTTTAGAAGTAGAAAAAGCTTTAAAAAAGCTATAGAATATATATAACTAGGTAGAATAAGAAGATAGAGTTCTATCTGGAAAACGGAATTCTTTTAAAAAGAAATTTAGTAGCATTTTAAATAGATTAATCTAAATATTTCTTAGTTTAGAAAATAAATATCTATTCCTAATATTTAGACTATTTCGTCTATTTAAATATTAAATTCTAAATTTTCGACCCTAATAAATAGAAAAATATTAAAAAAATAAAAAAATTTAAGGTTTTACTATATTAAATAGAAGTTTTAAATTTTAATAAAGGTTATTATATAGTAGATAATTTAAATACAGTTAAATTCTTTCAAATATTGATCGAATAGATTAATAAAGTAATAATTTTGAATTTTTTTTATAATAGATTTATATAGAATACTTTTATAAAACTTTATATAGAATCTCGAAATTTAATTTAATTATATAGAAATAATTTTTTATATCCTAAATAAGATAAAATCGCCAGAAATGGAAGTAAAAATAGCTATAAAAGAGATAATAAACTTCTAGCTAAATAAAAAATTAAAAAAGTTTATAATAAAAAGATTTAAAATTAAAATATTTAATATTTAATTTTTTATTCTCGATTATTGAATTTTTATTACTAAATCTACTATATAGATATTAGATATTTAAATTTACTCTATATTAGAACCTCGGTTTCTTTATATATATTTTAAAATAAAATTAGAATTTATATTAGTTTAATAATTAAAATATACGAATTTAAAGATTTTAAATCTATAATTTTATATTAAAATATATTATTTAAATCAAATACGTCTTTTATTAATAATGTACTAATATATCGAAGTAATATATTATTCCAAATCTACTATCTCTAGATATAAATAACTAGTTAAAAAGCTTTATAATCTCCTTTATATTTTTATTTTTATCGTTTTCGGCTTTCGCCTCTGCTTTTTCTTCTATATTTCCCTCCCTTTTCTATATTTTAATATTTATCTTTATCTTTATTATTATCCTAATTAAAGTTAATACTTCTAGCTAAGCCTTTATTATCTTTAAATTTAGTACTATTTTATATAAAAGAGTACCTTTCTACTATCTAATCCTTTTTATTAATTTTAATAATATTATTACTATTCTTGTCCTCCTTTTTATAGAGAAATTCAATATATTTATTAGCTATATTTCTACTATAACTAAATTTTTTAGTAAACGCTGTCTATTTTTTCAGAGCATTTAGGGCTCTAGCGGATTAAAGTTTTTAAAGGCCGGTATAATAGATAATTTATTTTTAAATAAAATTAACGATTAGAGTTATATACTTCGTTAAAATTATTCTATTCGAACTATTAAAAATAATATTAGATTAGAAAAAATATTAGAAATAAATATTTCTATACTAGATAGCTTTATTTATATTCGATATACTATTCTAATATATTATTTTACTCTAATTTTATTTTATCTATTTAATAGTTATCGCCTTTTCTATATCTGCTATAAAAGGCTTAGTACGTAGATTATTTTTATAGTAGAATATTATATATAGATTAGTATTTAGTATAGTATATATTACTTTATTATATTACTATAGATTCCTTTTTCGATTCTATATTAGCGAATCCTAAAATGGATTTTCAGATTAGACCGGTTGACAGCTATCTCAATCCAAATAATCCAAAAATCCAAATAATCCAAAAATCCAAAAAGTGAATTTTCGATAGATTAGAGCTCTAATAGTATCTATAGTAAGAAAATCTGCTTAGTAAATAGCCTAAAATAGAATGTATATATAAGCTAAAAATAGATCTATATAATCTAAATCGAAAATAAGATTTAGCGGTCGCCGCTAAAAGCGGGAATAACGGAAGTCGAATATCTATTTAATAAACTACGCTAGACCTAATCTAGTTAGATTCTAGTAAGAAAACCTAGTATTTTCGATCTAGACGAAGCTAGTCTAGCGTTATATATAGGCGTATATAGGCCTACTAACTACTAATATGGATTTAAACGAGTTTAAAATCGAATCTCTAAATCTTCTCAGCCGTCTCAGCCGTCTCAGCCGCTTAGCCGTCTTAGCCGTCTTAGCCGCGCAGCCACGCAGCTTCGGGTATACCCGAGACCGGCTAACAAGTCGCTTATAAGCCGCTTTCAGCCGATACCGGCTAAGAACCGGCTGAGACGGCTGAAACGGCTAAAATCGGCTTCAAACCGGTTTTAGGAAATGCTGATATAAAGTATAAAGTCTATTTTCTAATCTTTTATATTCTATTCTAATATAGCTCTCGTCTTGACCCTCCTACGTTTTTCTAGAAATCTATTCTTTTAAATTTTTTAAAGTATTTATATATTTTAATATAGTCTGTATTCTATTTTTTATAGAATTTATATTCGATATCGGACTATTTTTTCCTATATTAATAGTTTATAGATAATTTAGATTTTATAGATAGTAGTTTTAATTTAGATATAATAGATAGTATACTATGTAATATAATAGAGTAATATAATTAGTAGCTATAGAATTATCTAAAGATTCTATATATTATAGTAGCAAAATATACTAGAAGTTTATAGAAATATATAGATTTATTTAAAACCTTAATTCTCTAGCTATAGTATAGTCGATAACTATCTAGATAATTTTATTTTATTTCTAATTTATAATTTTTTTAATAATTAACTACTATAATAAGATAGTAATATACTATATACCGTATCGTATTATACTTTATTCTATTATTTGTTTTTGTTTCTTTTTATTCGTTATAGCGTAATATATAGTACGTACGAATCTAAATAGAAATAATATATTAAAGTAATATAATTAATCGTGTAATAATATTAAAACTTCTAGATAAAAAATTAATTCTGTCTTATAAAAGTATAGTAAAGACTCGAAGAAATAGAATCGGGAAAGATAAAAAAAAAAGTAAAAAAAAATCTTATAGCGCTATAGTATCGGTAATACTCTAGAGTAATATATTTTAAATAGTCTAGCTAATAATCTTTTAAAAGAAATATAAATAGAAGCCTAGAATTATCGTTTTTTAAAAAATCTATAGATACTAGTAAGGCTTCGAATTTTTTATTTCTAAAGTACTTTTTACTAGACTATATCGCGAAATCCTTACCGATATCGCTATTATAAATATAAATAGAGAAATCGATAGAATATATAATATAGTATTAGTAGTTCTATAGGATATAATAAAAAGATATATAATTATTTTTCTAATAAATAAATATATAACTTTATTATATTACTATATATATCCGACTATACTTGTTATTTATAGATTATTAACTAGCTATAATCTATACTAAGTATATTACTAATTAGTAGAAAGACGCCTAGTTTATTAAAGGGTTAATATAGAATCTAGAGATATAGTCGGGAATATAATAATAGCTAGTTAATAATAAACTCTAAAGAATTAAAAGCTCTAGAGAAAGAATATATATCTATAGAATTATTTAAAAAAGGATAATACTATTTTTATAGTACCGGTATATAAACTAGTAATAAATAGAATATATTACTATTAATATTACCTGTAATTATTTTTATATTCGACTATCTAATATAATTATAAGTCGGGTCGGATCGGATTCCTATCGGATCCTATTTTATAACTCGACCCGACTCTCGGTTCTAATACTAGGATTTAACCTGACCCGTTAAAATTTAGATCGGGTACCCGACGGTTCGACGAGAACCCGATCCGAAATGGTCAGATTAAACTTTCTACTGTATGTATACAATACGCAGATGACGTTATAGACCAGATATTATAAATATTGAAGAGTTTATTTAAAACTTCCGAACGATATAGAAATAATCAAATTTTGACTAATAGGCGCTAAGTTATTAGATATTTAAAATAGAGTTATTAGTGATATTTCTGACAGCTCTACCAGCTCTACTAGGCCGGCGCCAAGCTTTATCTAAATCCAATAGCTCTAATTCTCTACTATATATACGTAATATATATCTGACGTTATAGGCTGAAATTCGTAATATTTAAAAAATTAATATTAGACCTTTTAAATATTCTAATAGTTAGTTAAATTTATTTTAATAGCTATTAAAAAATTCGATTTCTATAAAAAAAATCTATTTAAAAATTAAATTATTTAATTTTATTAATGAAATATATTTAATCTAATTGATCTATAAAATTAAATTCTAGAAATATTCTATTATAAATTGAAAGTTTTACTTTAATAATAAATATAGCTTTGAAAATCGAATTTTAAAACGAATTCGGAAGCTATTTAGGCCCGATATTAATCTATAAAGCGAGGTACGAGCGATTAGATTATATCGGGTCTAAATAGCGACGGGCTCGTATACTATACCGTATTATATTCCATTTTATAATTGGTTTTTCGTTCCATTTATTTATTATAGTATAATATATTGTACGTACGAATCTAAATAGTGATAATATAATAAAGTAAAATAATTAATTATATAATAATATTAAAACTACTTTAGATAAGAAATTAATTCCGTCCTATAAAAATATAGCGAAGACTTAAAGAAATAGAATCGGGAAAAGTAAAAAGAAATATAAAAAGAAATTTTACAGCGCTATAGTACTAGTAGTATTCTAAAACAATATACTCTAAATAGTTTAGCTAATAATTATTTAGACTGACCGTTTTATCGGGTTTCGAACTTGGGTTCGTATCTCGGGTTCGACTTTCTAACCGTATTAGAAAGGGAATTAATTTAAACTGGTAATTTAGACGCGTTAGCTACGTTTATCGCGAAATCGGGTCGCTATTTTAGTTCGAAGTGGCCAGTCTATTAATATCCTATAAAATTAAAGATATTAAAAAAAAACAAAAAAAATAATAGTTAAACTAAAATTATATTAAATAGAATAGTCTTTTATTATACTATTTAAAATTAATATCGAAAATTATTAGATAATAATGCTAATAAATAGAAAGTAAAATAAGATTAAAAAAGAACAATATAAATAAATAGCTAGTTATATTATAAAATATTCTATAGGAAAAATATAGAATTTCAGAAATCGAAATTAAAACAAATAATAGATTTATCGAAATTACGAACTTTATATTAATTATAAATCTAAAATAATATCTTATCTTAGAAAACGAATAGAAAGAATCGATTTCGAAAATATTAATATAAAAAAGCTATAAAAGAAAAAAATAAAACTATAACTAATATACTTTTCTATATTTAAAAATCATTTATTTAGAATATTTAATTTCGTATTAAATATAGACTATAAATGGATCCGCGAACTAAATAAAAAGTTTGGAAAAAAAAGAAAATATAGAAAATAAAAATCTAGAAAGAATAGAAATATATACTATAATAACTAGCTAATATATAAAATAAAAGATAAAAAATAATCTAGAAACTATAGATTTACTATGTTAAAAAGTTTTATTAAAGCGAATACAATTATATATTAATATAGAAATCTAAAATAAAATAAAAAATCCTAGATTCCAGGCTAAATATATAGCTAAAAGATAATATTATTTGCTAGTTTCGATTCTTATTATTATAAAATAAAATAGTAGCTAAGTAATAAAATTAGCCGAAATATCGAAAAAGTCGGAAATAATTTATAATATAAATATCTAATTCGAACCAAAAAAGATATTTAATAAAAGAGTTGTTAATTAAAGATTCTTTCAAATATCTACTATTTCTAACAGCTAAAAAAGTTTAAACTTTTTTCAAAATCTATTAAAATCTTTTAAAACGAAATCTAAGATTATTTTAATAGAATTCTTTTCCGCGGATAATATAAAACTATAGATCGAATTAAAAAATATAAAAATAATGAGATTATTCAATTATAATAATATATATTATTTTCAATAATCGAATTATCCTATTTTTTAAAATCTTTAAAATATTAAATAAAACCAGACTGGCCGGTTCGGGTCGAATTCCCGTCGAACTGCCGGGTATCTAATTTAATTTTAGTATTCCGATCCGAACCCGACCCGATTATATTATATATTTAATATATTATTGAAATAATTATTAAATGAAGGTAATATATCTAGATAATATATTTAGTTTTACTATAGACTCTCTAGCTAGTATAGTTAATTAATTCGAATTTTTTTGGTAAATTCGTATAAAAACTATACTAGCTTTATACTTTTATACTAGAGCTTAGCGCTAAGATCTAGTTCTAGTATATCGAATCGGATTACAATTTAGAATCCGAAATCCGGTCGGGTCGGATTATATTTTAGTTTAACTCGATTCGGATCGGGTCGAGTTAGCTAATCCGAATTCGAAACCCGACCCGACGGCCAGTCTAAATAAAATAAATCTATTTTATTAGTAAATAATAAAAGTTAAACTCGCGAATAGATAAATTATTATAAATTTCTTTTAAATGGAAATATAATAATTAAATCTTCTAGTTTTTTTTTTTCGAGTATTTAGATATTATATCCTCGATTTTAAAATAGAATTTAACTTTTCCAAATTTAAATTATGATTTTATTGAAAACTTAATAGCCTTATATAAATAATAATACAAAGAATTATAGATTAATTCGAGAATAAAAATATTATATAACTTTTTAATTTTAATATATTTTCTATATATATCGGTATGAGATAAAATTTTATAGATTTTAGAAATACTATATAAAAAGCGACTATAATAAAATAGTAATATATTCTTTTAATATTATATATACTAGTAAAATTTTAAATAAAACTAAACTTATATATAATAGAAAATAAAAAGAAAAAAAGTTAATAGAAAAATAAACCGATTTAAAATCCTATAATAGAGTATACTAGATATAAAACGTTATAGAAAAGGCTATATTTTAATTATATTTCTATAGTAGTTTTTATAATTATTAGTTTAATAAACGAGTTAATAGTTTAGTTTAATCAAATTCGTTAGAGCCGCAAGGCTATTCCTTTTTAGTAAATCGGCTCTATCGGATATATCGGGCGTTTTTCTATATATATCGCTTTTTATAGTCTAGTAGATAGCTTTTCTTATTAGTAATTAATATAATTATCTAATTCTATTCCCGTTTATTATTTATAATTATTTCTATAACAAGGATTTATTATAATATTATCATTTTACTTTTATAATAATATAGAACTAGTTAATAAAGCCTACGTTAGCATATCTTTATTATTTAATAGTTCGGACTATATATTACGTCCACGATTTTACAGAAGTACTTTAGAAAATTAGTTGGCTAAACGAAGCCAATTATCTATAGCCGCCTATAGCCGCTATAGCCGATCTTTTTAATAGAATCTTAGCGAGATAGCTACCTGTCGGTACTATCGGCTATTTTTACCATATATATCGTTCCTTTATTCCTATTAGATAGTTTCTCTCGTTAGTTATTAATGTAATTATTAAATATCTATATATATTCTCTTTTTAATTACTTTTATAACGAAGATACTTCGTAATATCGCGATCGTACTGTTACGTCCACGACTCTACAGAGATTCTATAGAAGGATTAGTCAGGCAAGCGAGCCTAATTATCTATAGCCGCCTATAGCCGATATAGCCGCCCTGCTAGATAGGATTTTTAGTAGGCGGCTATTTATCGGCCTTTATAGCTACTTTTACTATATATATCGCTTATTATTTATATAGATAGTTTCTCTTATTAGTCGTTAATATAATTATTAAATACGTTTCTACTATTCTTTTCTTAATTATCTTATAACGAAAATACCTTATAATATCGTAACCGTACCTCTACGGCTATATAGAATTAGTTATAATAATCTACGCTAGGATTCCCTTACTATTTAGTAGCTCGGACTATATCTATAGCTATAGCTAGGCTCGAATATAATACCTTCTAATATATAGGGACGTTATACTTTAATAATTTACTATATTAGTTTTATTATCCCGACTTCTAGATCGAAGCGATATTATTAAAGTAGTAATACTAAATATCTATAAAGGAGATAAAGGATTCTTAAAACTATAGATTATTTAGATAAATATCTACTTCGTATTATACGTAAACTAGTTTCTAAATAAAATAGTTAAAGTTCTATTTATAATATTATATCTAGAAAGGACTGTCTTTAATTAGGTATAGCCTTAAATAGAAGATTATCTCGATAACCTAGAAGGATAGAAAGAAAATAAAATATTCTAGATTTTCTATACCTTCGGTAATCTTATTACGGCTATAAAGGAAATCTTCGGAAATAATAATAAAAAAAAGGTAATAGATAGAAAACTAATAGTTCTAAAATAGTAGAAGTCGGTAGCTATCTATACTATTTAGTTTAGAACGTTAGTTTATAAAATAGACTAGAAAGACTTAGTTTTAAAAGTCTACTTCTATAAGAGACTCTAGATAAAAGTTAAAGAAGCTATAGCGGCGATTAAAAAACTAGATTCGCTAGTAGATTTTATTAAATTTACGATAAGGATCGATACTAGATAGTATAAAATATATTTAAATAAATAGACGCTTAGTAAAATAGAACCTACTAAGAAAAAGCCTAGAGGAAATCTAATAGAGCTCGATACTACCGAAACTAAAGGATCGAAAACTAAAGCTTATTACTTATACGGAAAAACTAGATACCTTAAAAGGAATTACCTAGCTAAAGAAGTAACTAAAGTAACTAAATACTTTTTAAAAGTAATAGAGAAATTATTTTATAAATATATAGTAAAAAGCTGGTTAGCCTACTATAATAATACTTGCCCTATCTACCTATTAGATAAAGAGGGAATAGGATACTATTTTAGAAAACTATAGAAAACGTAGAAAAAAAAGCTAATATTCGATTTTAAATTATATAAAACCGAAAAACCTTTTATAATAGCGCTTAAAATTAAAATCGGAGATTAATAAATAATAGCTCTTATAAATAGAGAGGAAGATAATAAAGTTATAAAAGGATTTTATAATAAGATTATAGGATATCTCTATAGACGAATAATAAAAGATAATAGAATTCTTAATATCGAAATTAAGATAAAAAATAAATTAATTAGAATAATAAATTTTACTATAATCGAAAGCCAGAGAAATTATATTATCTTAGAAAATAAATAGAAAAAATCGATCTTAGGAAAACTAATAGAAAAAAGTAATATAGATAAAAAAATAGAGCCGTAAATAATATATTTCCTAGCCTATAAAAATCTTTTATATAAAGAAATAGATATCGTTTCTATAATAAATTACGACGATATTAAAGAATTAGATAGAAATTTTTAGAAAGGCGGAGAAGTTTAGAATATAAAGGTCTAGAAAAAGTACTACTACCTCTTCTAATAATTTATTAAAAAATATAATAAAAGTAGAAAAATAATTTAGTAGATTTAGATAAACTATATTAGAAAGATATACTAAAGTATAGTAAAAGCTATAGATAAAATCGAATACTATAAACCGAATTAAGTAGACTAGAATAAAGAAACGCTAAATCTAATACTTAATATATAACCTAGAAATAAAAAATTTAATTAGTACTCGTCTTTATTATTATAGGACGAAATAATTATTAAAAAATAAGATTTAGTAGAACTATTAGAAGAATTAGAAATAACTTATAATATAGATATATAAATCAGGTATAGAAAATAAAAGGTAAAGGAACTTTTAGCTAAATCTTTTTTAGAACCCTATATTTTCTATAGGTTAAGAAAAATTAAAACCTTTTAGAATTTAATCTATATTATCCGAACTAAACTTAGGTACTAATTTAATAAAAGCCTTTTACGCGGCTAGCGTAAAACTAATAGAAAAGTAAAACGCGACTGGATTATTAAGCTTATTAAGCCGGGATAGTACGCGTTATTCCTAAACGATAAAATTACTTTTACGTTTATCTAAAACGCGATAATAAGTAATAAAATATTTTTACTTATTAAAAAGCCGGCGGAAATCTAACTTTTAGGCTAAATACTTATTACGAATTTCTTTTTCGGAATTAAAAAAAGACTCGATATAATAATAAATTTCGGAATATTTATCTAAAATATCTACAATATTAAAATAAAGTTTATTTATTTTATTTTTAAAACGCTTCCCTAGAAGGGTTAGTAAAAAATAAAAAAGTAAAAGAAATAATATATAGGTAGTATTAGATATTAGAAGATTATACGATTTCTAAACCCGAGTATATTTACCGTAAGTATTACTATTAATTTTAACTTTATATTCTTTTAAGAGATTATAGATATATAGAGAATAAAGAAAAGGTATTATAATTTCTTTTAATTAAATACGATAAAAAGACTTTAGATAATTTCCCTTTTAAAAACGTATAATAAAGATATTAAAGAAAGAAAAAAGGAGAAAAGAGAAAGAAAAAAAAGCTTTTTTTCTACCCCGCGGACAGTTTTATACTAGATAAAAAACGATATAGAGAGAGCTGTATTACGTCTATAATTCTATAGAGGTTCTATAGAAGAATTAGTTAGATAAGCGAATCTAATTATCTATAGCCGCCTATAGCCGATATAGCCGCCTTTTTAGACGGAACTTTTAGTAGGCGGCTATTTATCGGCCTTTATAGCTATACTTACTATATATATTCCTTATTACTCCTATAGATAGTTTCTCTCGTTAGTCGTTAATATAATTATTAAATATATTTCTACTATTCTCTTCTTAATTACTTTATAATAAGGATACTTTATAATATTATAACCGTACTTCTACGGCTATATAGGATTAGTTATAATAATCTATACTAGGATTCCCTTACTATTTAGTAACTCGGACTACGTCTACGGCTATAGCTAGGCTCGAGCGCAACGCCCTCTGATATACAAGGACGTTACACGTACCTTTACGGCTGTACGGGATTAGTCGCGATAATCTAAACTAGGACTCTTTTACTATTTAGTAGTTCGGACTACGCCTACGGCTGTAGCTAGGCTCGAACGTAACGCCCTTTAATATACAGGGACGTTATACTACGTCTATAGCTATAGCTTGACTCGAACGTAACGTTATCTAATATATAAAAGTGTTATATCAATATCATTATTTAAAGATATAGTTAATATATTAATTTACTATATTTAACTATTTATTATTCAATTTATAAATTAATCTAGCTTTTAATTTTTCCGGATCTATAATAATAATTTCGTAATTTTTCTAAATATAAACTGATAATAGTAGTTTTTTTTTCTAATTTCTTTAATACTTTTTAAAATCTTTAAAAAAGTTATATAATTCTATTTATAGCTTTTAGTTTATTTTTAATCTATTGTTTTCGGATAAAGATATTATAAATCTTTATTATTCTAGCTAGTTTTTTAGATATTTTAAATAAATAATTTCCTGTTTTTATCTATATTATTTTCTATTCGATTTTTAAATTCTATTTTATAAATTAGATAGCACTAAAATATATTTCCTTCTACAATTTAATATATTTAAAATAAATTTTTCTTTATATCTATTATTACGTATCTATAGAAATCTAATTTAAAATTAGACTTTAATAATTTCTATATAATTAATATTTTCTATAAATTATAATTTAATTTTATTATTTAAAAAAATATTAAACTTTTCTATATAGTTTTTCGATACAATATTTTCTATAGCTTTTAAATCAACTAATATCTCGGCAGATTATCTAAATATTAAAAAATAAATAAAAATTCGGTTTTTATCTTTTTTTCGGAATTGTTAAAATATAATATCTCTATATATTAAAAGTCGTTCTACTCGAATCTAGCTATAACTATAGATATAATCCGAGTTACTAAATAGTAAAAAAATCTTAATATAAAGTATAGTAACTAGTTTTATATAACTATAGAAGTAATATGATAATATTATAAAATATTATTATTTTATAGATAAATATAAGAAATAAAATAGAGTAGAATTTAATAATTATATTACTTACCAACGGGAAAAGTAATTTACTAGATTATACAAGGCGATATATATAGAAAAAAAACTAATATATCCGATAGAGCCGACTTTATTAAAAAAAGGCGGTTCTATAGTTCTAGCGACTTTAACTAGACGAAACTATTAGTCCGATTATCTAATTAATAATCCTAAATACTCTTATAGAGTCGTGGACGTAACAAATTAATTAATTAGAATTTTTTGAAATTATTCGTTTAATTTTTATACTAGAACTAGATAAATTATTTTTATTTAGCGGATTATTCGAATTTAATCAAATTATAAACCTAAAAGCGAAAATCTATCGATTTAATATCTAAAAAAGTCGGAATCGATTCGGATCGAATTAGTTTTTCTAATCGGGATTCGAAATTCGACCCGACGGTCAATCTATATAATAGATCGCTTCGGTCTAACTGTTTGAACCGAGGTAAATTAAATCAATAAAATTAAATTTATTACGGTTTTCTTTTGGATTTTAGTTTAAATCTAACTTTTTCGAAAATTCTTTTATATATACGATTTAATCATTCGGATTTTTGATTTTAATCTTTTACGATTTAATACTAGAAGCGCTAAACCGATCAGATTACGCAATTATTGAAATTTCAAATATTTTATCGAGAATTCAATTTAGAATTCCCGAAGGAACTAGATCTAGACTAAAATCCAGAGGGAAACCGTAATCTATTTAATTTCTTTAGATTCAATTTCAATTCGATCGATTTATACGAATACGAAACGATAATATCGAATTTTGTATAAAATATTTGAATATTAAATAATTATACAATCTAATCGATTTAACGCTTCAAATATTAAATCGTAAAAAACTAATATTAAAAATAGATAAACTAATCGATTAGAAAATAGATTATATTTTATTTTAAAATAATTTAAAATATTTAATAGATCGTTTTTTATATTAACTAATTTCAAATATATATTAAATTATCGTATATTCGTTAGTAAAATACTATTATATAAAATATAACTAAATAAAATCTAAATAAATTAATTTAATAAAAAAGTTATAGAATAAAAAAAAAAAATAAAAATCCGATTATTTATAAAAGATTATATAGAATAATATTTTAGCAAAAAGACTAATTAATAATACGAAATCTCTTCGATAAATATATTATCATTTTACTATTTCGAAATAATATAATTTTTTTTTTTAAATTTCCAAATTTTAATTTATTTATTATTATAAATCTATTATTATAAAATATCTATTTTGCTATTAAAATATAGATCAGATTTCAATAGATTTCAGTTTTCAATATATATATATATCGCGGAATTAATTAAATAAATTATTAATATAATATAATATTTATTTTATATTAAAAGTCAATTCAATCCGTAATAGTTGCAAATGCTGGTAGAATAAAAAAAAGAAAAAGAAACGATTGTAAAATATATATATATATACAAAGATTTTATTACTAATTCAAATAAACTATAGATATTTGAAATACGAAATAGATTCGAATATATTTTATATTGTTTTTTGATTTAAATAAATTAAATTAAAGTTTCAAATTTTATATCGTATAACTAACGCTAGCGTATTAATATTGATATATTTACGAAATCGACAATTAATCGGATATTAAAAAAATATATAAAATAATATTTTTAAAAGAAATTTTATAAAACAATTAAAATTTAATAGAATTAAAATTGTATAACTTTAGTAAAAATAGAAATAATCGATAAAATGAATTATTAGAAATTAAAAATCAAAAATTACTAAATTTTATTATTATAGAAATTTATAATTTGAAATAATCGTTAAATAAATTCGTAAAATAAATAGATCGATAAATAAATAAAAAAAAATAAAAAAAATATACGAATAATTATTCCTATATTTCTACTAATATATCGACGTATCGAAATATCGAAATATCGAAATATCGAAATATTTAAATATTCCGAATAAAGTAATTAGAATTTCTTGTTTTTAATTAATCGATTAAAAGATTTTAGAAATAAAAAAATAATATTATATTTGTAATAAAAAAATGTTAGCGATTTCTATAATATTTTCAAATAGTAGTACTATTTTTTTTAATTACGATCTATAGATTATAAACGTTCGTATCTTTTTTCGTAAGAAAAAATATATAGTTTTTCCACGTATAAAATTTTATAACAAATTAACAATTCTTTTTAAAACAGGAAAAAGTGTAGTTATAAAAAGATTATACCTGGTATATAATCGAAAGCAGGGGAATACAGTTGGCTATACTTGACAGAGCTGCCTTCTGCCTATTCGTTATATTCAAAGCTCCTCCCCTTCATCCATTCCGTCATCACCAACAACAAAAAGGCTGCTAAACATAGCACCACCAATCAATAACACAACCGCGACAAGAATATACAGCGCGACGGTGCACCCAACAATCAACCAAATCCAAGAGTCTGTCAGCAGTGTTTGTCGAGTTTTCGAGTGAACAAATATACCGAGAGGCAGAAATAGTCCCCGGTAGAAGACAATGAATGTTGCAAGGGCAAGGATGCCCACCTGCGAGCCCCAAATGGAAAAGATGATGAAGCGAGAAGCGTAGATCTGGGAGTCGTCACGCCATGGTGGGAGATGAGTTGTGCCTCGATTCCTGTCTTCTTCCGCGATGTCTTGAGTATTGCACGTGGCTCGCCCCAATACCGAAGTCGCGTTGAACGCATTCACTGAGTCGGAGTTGTGTTTCGTGGCCGTCTGGACCATGGACGATCCTTCGTCCATGTTTCGGCTCCCAGCTTGATGTTCCGATGAATATGGTGGATGTGGTATCCTTTCTTGATTATCCTTGCGATCTTTCTCGGCTTTCTGGACTTTTCACATTGTCAAACTGTACTAGACAACGCTGTTAGACCGGGAGTAAACATACCTGTATAGCCTTGAGCGAAAGACAAGACTGGTACCAAGAGAAGCATGATAGGTAGAATCTGACCAAAACTCCACGAACTTTCAGCCTCCAATGCCTGCGCTGGAAGCCGTTGTCTCGGCACTAAAATCTGGAAAGAGCCCCAGACGAGACCTCCGCCACATATCCACAAGGACACGACGAACGATTGTGCCAACTCGAATATAGCCCATGCTCCCAGGTACAAACAGAAGACAAGTTTGTAGCGCAAGACGAGCCATCGGTAGTTTTCGTGACGCCGGGTTTGTCTCACGAGCGTTCCGAGATGGTCAAGGGACCTCTGGAGGGGCTGCAGCACCCTCCGCCGACATGAATCTTTCACAGCTTTGTGACTTCGCTGGAAAAGTAATAGCCCCTTCCAAGTATAGCTGAGTACGAGGATGATAAACGACCAAGCTGCGTCTGCCGTACGCCCACCAGTGTAGCGGGGTTGCCAGAAACAGCGAGCTGGTATTCCCGCTGCCAATAGTTCGCTTTCACGGGAACGACCGACGGCGTCGTTTGTGCCTTGGCTTTGCGTGATGATCAGCAACCAGTTGTAAGCCGTCGTTGGCACCAAAGCTACCAGGAGGAACACGCCAAGAAAAATCATCCCTCCCAGACGTAGACGTCGAGCGATAGATTTGCTGCGATTTTCGCGGAATTCTATCTGTAGGAGGGATATCGCTGTGAGGTGAGTATTCGATGACATCCACGCAAGGTATATTGCGACTTGGAGGTGATAGACGGATAGCGAGCGTATAGTGCTGCATGCGGCCACGAGAATGCCCAGTCCGGTTGCGATTTGCAAGTCGGCGTAGGCGAGGATGCTCTGGTCCACCGCATTTTGCCACCATGGTAGGCGTGTTCGCTTCAGCCTTGACCGCTTAAACACGAAGATGTCCACTTGACCGAGGAGAGGTTCAGGTAGCAAACCGCATACGTATGCAGCCAGCATCCATACAAAGATGCCATATGCTGTGGACAAGAATGCTATGAGCACCTAGGGACCTCGTCGTTAGCCGCTGAGACCTTCGATCGAAGGAAGAGCAGAGCCACTTACTCCAATACCAGCAATGTCTGGGTTCGACACCACTTGAACTGCAAGTTCGACCGAGAATGTCTGCTGAGGAGTGTTACCTCTATCAGGTTGCAGTCCAGCAATGGAGAGAGCGAGACTGCAGGCTCCCGAAGGCGCGTCGAAAAGGTTTGTAGTTATCGTCGAGCTTGAAGACGTAGCCCTAGTAGCCTGGGCGACCGCTGGTGTGGCCATGCCTCCAATGAGATCGCGAAAACGACTGTTGGCGGCTCAAAGAGACCGGGGAAGGCGATCAAACGACTCATATTAATATGTGATTGTCGTGAGGCTGATATTCGTGTCCCCTTGCCGGCGGCTAAAAGACTGTGTGGTTGTACAGAGGCAGGGATGAAGTCATAGCTGGTTTCATGGGTAGATATATGGGTAAGGTAGATGAGGCAGTAACGATGTGAACAGGTGGGCAGCAGGGTTGTTGCGTGTGCTCTGATGCCAATCGCTACCACTTGCATCTCCTACTTCTTTGGCCCTGTGAAACAATAAGCCATATTTGCGGGTCGTGTGCTTCGTCTTTTTTGATTCGTCGCAGCACTTTGCGCGATCTGCGGCCCGATCCCTGCTCGAATCGTACATTGGTTTCCGAGAACGGATTCATGCACACAATATTGCCTAATGCATGCAACATAGCCTCGAACCTCGAACTATCCCATGGTAGCCTGAAAAATGTGCCGAGGTATGTGTCTAGAATTTATCACCTGGGTTTGAGAGATGCTCCGTACAGCCTTGCTCTTCAAGTGACCTGCTTTCTCTTGATATTGAGCCTGGAAGTGAACGCAATATTTCAATCGGCCTCTGTCCTGCGATCTCTTCTTGCGACGTCCAAATACCGTGAAAGCCATAAGGCACTCTTTGTGGCAAACGAATCTTAGCTACCACGTTCACCATGCTCTTTGCGTCGATTATCCAGAGCTCACTGTAAGCGTCCTCCTTTGGCTCGCCGTCCGCTAATAGCTGCGTCGATTCGTCAAAGACATATGAGACCAACCACCCGTCATCTTCGCTCGTACCATCTCTTCGGGGCACAAAACGCGGTTCTTGCGTGCAATGTCCATCAGGCAGTTTGAAGATCTTGATGGGGTCGTGAGGGTCACTGCTGGCGAGAATGGCATCGATATCTCGTTTGTCGACGCAGCCTTTGATTGGAGTTGGAGGCTTGCCCTTGCCTTTTGCGATCAGGGTCTCGACATCGATTTTGACGAGCGCGTTGATTTTCACCGCGCCACCAAGAGCAGCGCCGAAGCTCGTGCCGCCAACGGAGCAGCCATAGATATACTTCGCGGCAGACATAGACACATCGTCGCGCACAATCGGAAATTCGAACGGGGTTGCCGCTAATGCCCATTGATTCAAGATAGTCCCCATGCTCTTCTTGTTGGAAAGCTCGAACTCGTAGTAGTAAAGGCGGCATTGTTCTTCTTCCTGGAAGTCAGGGGGAACATCGTACGTAGGCGCTGTGATATTACCAGCGCCGTAGATCAGGACTGCAGATGTCAGCCGACAACAAAGCATGTTGACCGACTTAGTCTCCGCCGTCTGCCACGTGTTGGCAGTGTGGAAGATGCAACAGGGATTCGTTTCGAACCATTGAATGTCTTGAGGTCGATAACGAGGGAAGACGCCAAAGCGAGAACGTCCCTTGGGATCATAGTCAATCACGTGTCTGTTTTTCAGCAAGTTGAGCGGATCAAGGGACAGCGGGAGATCCATAATAACGGTGTAAGCTTTGGATACTCCGAAATCGTGCATCATCTTAGCTGATACAAGTCCGGGGACCGATCGATTGAGCATACGTGTTGGGTAGCTTGAATGGTCGCTCATAGCGGACGTCCGGGTAGATGGGATAATTGAATAATTGACAAAGGGTGGGATGAAAGTGTTGTGATATAGGATGAGTTCCTTTGTATTGGGATCGACCTTTGGGTGGGCAGTCGCCCATTCCTTGAACCAGCCAACGGGCCCCGAGCCTCCAAAAACAGGACCTTTCTCCGTTGTATGGTGCCCTTCTCCTTCTGCTGTTCTGCCATTGTACCACCCGGCAGTGGCAAGTTCTGGGAGCTTGATTCGCATAGGCGGCCCACTCTCGCAGGTAGCAAGTGCTCGGCCATCATGAAAGTATATGGAAGTGTTGGCAACGCTAATCTTCTTGATAGACTTCTGTGAACCCGGTAGATGCGAGCGAAGGACTAACGCGAGGGTTCGAAAGATGCAAAGGATGACAGTGATCAGGCTCTCTTGTGGGTTGACCAATGTCGCAATGCTCGGTAGGATGGGCTTCTTTAGGCCAGAGGAACTCTTTGCAGATAGGTAGACGTCAGTCAGAATAAAACGGTTGGTAAAATGGGGCTGGATCCTTCCATTCCTCTCCTGACAACGAAACAGGACACCGCTGAGCATACCATCGCCATCGAACCAGTGGGCGTCACGGCTCAGATCCCCATTGGAGACTGGATTGCCTCCGTTTCGGATGTATTGACCGCCAGCGAAATCTTCTGGAATGGAACCGGTGTAGGAGCATGGGGTGAAAGGCAGCTCCCTTTCGATGGGAGCGAAGTTTCCGGAGAGCCAAGGATTGCGACCATTCTTCCCAAGGCCTTTGCGCTGCTGCATGTTCTCTCCGCATCTGTCCAGCAATCGTGTCGCGATGTTATCAGGGTTTGCTGATGAAGACTCTCCTTTACCTCCAGAACCCAAGCCGGAGTGGGCACGGACCACCTGCAGCCCCTCTCTTGCCACGCCGGGAACGGGCTTAGAGATGGGAAGATATAATATAGTAGGTCCTATATCTATTTTCGAACTTAAATGAATAAATTGAATTTACAGTAATTAGATTATATGGTAATTTCAATTTTAATAATCAATTAAAACGAATATTTTTCGATTATTATTATAAAGTTGAAATAAGGAGATTTTAATATAATATCGATTTTAATTTCAAATTATATTTTTATCTATATTTTTACTTTGATTGTAATTTTATTTTTATTTTTATTTCAATTTTAACTTTGATTTTGATTTTGATTTTGATTTTTATTTAATACGGATTTCAATAACTGATATTTATTTTTATATCTATTACGACAATTTCTTTTTTTTTCGTTCGATTATATAATCAATTTTTAAATTTATTATCCGTATATTTTTTTTTTCGGCCGGTCGAATTTTTTTTAATTTTTTTTCCGTCGGATTATTTTTATTTTTATCTTTTATTTATCGTATTATTAGTATAACTATTTCGAATCGAATTTCTATTAATATTTTAGAAATCCGATCCGAATTTTAGCGAGTCGATTTATATAACGTCTCTGTATATTAGAAAACGTTACGTTCGAATCTAATTATAGCCGTAGATATAATCCGAACTATTAAATAGTAAAAGAAATCTAGTAAAAATTATTATAACTAATCCCGTAAAGCTATAAAGGTACGGTTATAATATTAGAAAATATTTTCGTTACGTAGATAATTAAAAAAAAAAATAGCTAAAAGTAATTAATAATTATATTAATAATTAACAAAAATAGCTATCTAATAAAAATAAAAAACGATATATATAATAAAAGAACCGATATATCTAATAGAATCGACCTATTAAATAGAGATAGTTTTATAGTTCTAGCGGCTTGAACTAGATTATATTAATAATTCGTTTATCTAATTAATAAAAATAAATACTTCTATAAAATTATAGATATATTATAATTTTTTTTATAATAGTTTCTATCAAATATATATTATTTATAAAATATAAATCTCTCTGTTTTATTTCTATTTTTTTTATTTTTTTTTTTTAACTTTTATTATATATAGTCGTATCCTTTATCTTCGGTTATATTAATATATCTAATATCGAAAGGAAATTATATCTTTTTTTTATAGTTATTATTTTTAAAATATATCTAAAATTTATAAAATTCCTCCGGATACTAATATTTATAGAAAATATATTAAATTAAAAAGATTTTATAATATTTTTATATCTAAATAAATCTATATAATTTAAACTCTTTATTATTTTATCTATTACTAATTTATTATAAAAAAATATCTCGAAATTAGAAAAACTAAATTCTATTCTAAAATTAAATATATTATATTTAAATATTCTATTAAAAATATAAAAATTTAATTTTTATATCTTTATTAAAATAGGATTTGTAATAATTTATCTATTTATAAATTAAATTTTTATTATTGATTTATAAAATAAATCCGCTTTATATAATATTTTAAATCTTTAGTAAAAAGATTCTATTATTTAAAAATAGCGAGTTTTATTAAAGTATAATAATATTAATAATTTTAAATTTTTTAATTCCATCGGGATATTTATACTAGCCGAATAAACAATATTTAATAAATTTTTTTCTAATTTCGATTCGAATAATTTTAACCGGTTTTTAAAAAAATTTAATTTTTTTTAACTTTTAGAAACGTTTTTATAAAAGAATATCTAATAAAAGATTTCTTTATATAATTTCTTTTTTATTTAGCGATATATTAATATTATAGATTTTTTCGGATTTTTTAATATTTTCGCTAATTTTTATTTTTCAACTACTATTTTATTTTATTATAATAAAGTCGGTAACTATTTATAAACTGGCTACTTCGAACCAAAATGGCGACCCGACTTCGCGATAAACGTGGCTAACGCGTCTAAATTACCAGTATAAATTAGTTTTCTTCCTAATACGGTTAGAAAGTCAAACTCGGGATACGAACTCGGGTTCGAAACCCGATAAAACGGCCAGTCTAACTATTTATCTTTTAGTTATATATTCTATATAAAGTTTAGTATTCTATCTAGTTCCGATATAAAATTATATTCGGTTTCTTCTATTTTTTTAATAATATTTTAGTAGAGTTTTTTAGTATTATCTATCTATAATTTTTAGATTGTTTATTAGTTTTTATAATATTTTAAAGCTAACTATATTAGTCAATCGTAATATTCTTTCTAGATTTTTTCTTTCTATATTTCGTCTTTTTTTTTAAAAAAAAGTATCGATTTCCTTAATTTATTTATAGTCTATATTTCATACGATATCTATTTCTTTATATAAAAGATTTTTATATACGAAAAAGTATATTATTTATAGTTTTATCCTTTTTCTAACTATATTTTCTTATACTAGTATTCTAGAAATTATTTTTATCAATTTATTTTCTAATATAATATATTATCTAAAGCTTTCGATTATTATAAAATCTAATATTTCTAGACTGGCCGATTCGGGTCGGGTTCTTGTCGAACCGTCGGGTATCCGACCCGGTTTTAGTAACTCGACCCGGGTTCGATCTACTAAACGGCCGGGTCGGATTTGTTACGTCCACGACTCCATAGAGGTTCCCTAGAAAAATTAGTTAAGCAAGTAAATCTAATTATCTATAACCGCCTATAGCCGTTATAGCTGTTCCTTCTAATAGAACTTTTAGTAGATAGCTACCTATCGACCTTTACGGCTACTTTTACTATATATATCGTTTATTACTTCTATAAATAGTTTTTTTTATTAGTTATTAATATTATTATTAAATATATTTCCACTATTTTCTTTTTAATTACCTTATAATAAAGATACCTTATAATATTATAACTATACCTCTACGGGTATATAGATTTAATTATAAAAATCTATACTAGGACTCCTTTACTATTTAATAGCTCGGACTACGTCTGTAGCTATAGTTAGATTTAAGCGTAACGCCTTCTAATATATAAAGACGTTATATTTTAATAATTTACTATATTAATCTCGTTTATCAGCGAATCCTGAAATGGATTTTTAGATTAGACCGGCTGACAGCCAAATAATCCAAATAATCTAAATAATCTAAATAATCTAAAAATCTAAAAAGTAAATTTTCGATAGATTAAAGTTCTAATAGTATCTATAGTACAAGTATCTATTTAGTAAACAGCCTAAAATATAATCTATATATAAGCTAAAAATAAATCTATATAATTTAACTCGAAAATAAAGTTTAACGGCCGCCGCTAAAAGCGGGAATAACGGAAGTCGAATATCTATTTAATAAACTACGCTAGACCTAATCTAATTAGATTCTAGTAAAGAAATCTAATATTGTTATTCTAGATAAATCTAGCCTAGCGTTATATATAGACGTATATAGGCCTACTAACTACTAATAAAGACTTAAACGAGTTTAAAATCGAATCTCTAAATCTTTTTAGCCGTTTTAGCTATTTAGCCGTTTTAGCCGTCTTAGCCACGCAGCTACGTAGCTTCGGGTATACCTAAAATCGGCTAATAAGCCGCTTATAAGCCGCTCTTAGCCGTACCGGCTAAGAACTGGCTAAGACGGCTAAGACGGCTGAGACCGGCTTTAAGCCGGTTTTAGAAAATGCTGATGTTATCCCGATCTATAGATCGAAGTAATACTATTAAAATAGTAATACTAAACGTCTATAAAAGAGATAAAGGATCTTTAAAGCTATAGATTATTTAAATAAATATCTACTTCGTATTATATATAAACTAGTTTCTAAATAAAGTAGTTAAAATATTATTTATAATATTATATCTAGAGGAAGCTGCTTTTAATTAGATATAGCCCCGAATAGAAAATTACCTCGATAACCCGAAAAAATAGAGAGAAGACGAAATAATATAAATTTTCTATACTTTTAGTAATTTTATTCTAGCTATAAAAGAAGCCTTCGGAAATAATAATAAAGATAGAATAAAAGATAGGAAACTAATAGTTCTAAAATAATAGAAATCGGTAGCTATTTATAATACTTAATTTAGAATATTAGCTTATAAAATAGACTAGAAAGATTTAGTTTTAAAAGTCTATTTCTATAAAGGACTCTAGATAAAAATTAAAGAAACTATAGTAGTAATTAAAAAACTAGATTCGTTAGTAGATTTTATCGATTTTATAATAAAGATTAATACTAGATAATAAAATATATATTTAGATAAATAGGCGTTTAGTAAAATAGGACCCGTTAAAAAAAAGTCTAGAAGAGATTTAATAGAATTTAATACTATTAAAATTAAAGGATTATAAAATAAAGTTTATTATTTATATAAAAAAATAGGATATTTTAAAATAAATTACTTAATTAAAAAAGTAACCGAAGTAATTAAATATTTTTTTAAAATAATAGAAAAATTATCTAATAAATACGTAGCGAATAGCTAATTAGCTTACTATAGAAATATTTACTCTATCTATCTATTAGATAAATAGAGGACAGGATAGTACTCTAAAAAACTAAGAAAAATATAGAAAATTAAACTAATATTCGATTTTAAACTATATAAAACCGAAAAACCCTTATAGTAGCGCTTAAAGTTAAAATCGGAGGTTAATAAATAATAGCTCTTATAAATAGAAAGGAAGATAATATAGCTATAAAGAGATTCTATAATAAAATTAAAAGATATCTCTATAGACGAATAATAAAAAATAATAGAATCCTTAATATCGAAGTTAAAATAAAGTATAAATAAATTAAAATAAAAAACTTTATTATAATCGATAGTTAGTAAAATTATATTATTTTAGAAAATAAATAGAAAGAATTAATTTTAGTAAAATTAATAGAAAGAAGTACTATCGGTAAAAAAATAGAACTATAAACTATATATCTTCTAGCCTATAAAAACCTTTTATATAAAAAAATAGACGTCGTTTTAATAATAAATTATAAGGAGATTAAAGACTTAGATAAAAAGTTTAAAAAAGACGGAAAGATTTAGAAAATAAAAATTTAAAAAAAATACTATTATCTCCTTTAGTAATTTACTAAAAAATATAATAAAAATAGAATAAAATTATTAAATAACTTTAGATAAATTATAATAGAATAATATATTAAAGTATAGTTAAAACTATAGATAAAATCGAATATTATAAACTAAACCAGGTAGATTAGAATAAAGAAACGCCGTATTTAATACTAAATATTTTATTTAAAAATAATAAATTCGACTAGTATCTATTTTTATTATTTTAGAATAAAATAGTAGCTAAAGAATTAGATTTAGCTAGACTATTAGAGGAATCTAAAGTAGTTTATAATATAAATATATAATTTAGATAATAAAGATAGTAAAGAAAAAGCCTTTTACTAAACCTTTATTATAAACCTGTAGTTTCTAGGAGTTAAAAAAAAATTAACCTTTTTTAAAAACTAATCTAGATTATCTAAATTTAATATAGATATTAATTTAATAGACGCCTTTTATATAGCTAGTATAAAACTAATAGAAAAGTAGAATATAACCGGATTATTAAATTTATTAAAATAAAAGAGTACGCGTTACTTTTAAATAATAAAATTACTTTTACGCTTATTTAAAGCGCGATAATAAATAATAAAACGCTTTTATTTACTAAAAAATCGGCAGAAATCTAATTTCTAGGCTAGGTATTTATTACGAATTTCCTTTTCGAAATTAAAAAAAGATTTAATATAGTAGTAAACTTTAGAATATTTATTAAAAATACCCGTAATATTAGAACGAAGTTTATTTTTTTATTTTTAAGATTCTTTCCTATATAGGTTAGTAAAAATAGAGAAATAGAAAGAATATAATATATAGATAGTATTAAATATTAAAAGATTATAGGATTTCTAAGCCCGAGTAAATTTACTATAAATATTACTACTAACTTCGATCTTATATTTTTTTAAAGGATTACGGGTATATAAGAAATAAAAAAAAGGTATTATAACCCCTTTTAATTAGATACGGCGAAAGGATTTTAGTCGATTTCTCTTTCGAAAATATATAGCAGAGATATTAACGAAAGAAAAAAAAAAGAAAAAAGATCTTTTTTATATCCCGTAGACGGATTTTATATTAGATAAGAAGTAATATAAAGAGGGCCGTATTATATCTATAATTCTATAGAGGTTTTCTAGAAAAATTAGTTAAATAAACGAGTCTAATTATCTATAGCCCTCTATAGCCGCTATAGCCGCCTTTTTTAATAGAATTTTTAGTAGACGGCTACCTATCGGTTTTTACGGCTACTTTTATAATATATATTATTTATTACTCCTATAGATAGTTTCTTTTATTAGTTATTAATATAATTATTAAATATATCTCTACTATTTTCTTTTTAATTATTTTATAATAAAGATATCTTATAGTATCGTAAATATATTTCTACGGGTATATAGGATTAGTTATAATAATCTATACTAGGATTATTTTACTATTTAGTAGCTCGGACTACGTCCACGACTATAGCTAGACTCGAACGTAACGCCTTTTAATATATAGGAACGTTATATGGTTATAGATTCTAATCCGACTTTCGGGTCGGATTATAGATTTTAATCCGAAAATCCGACTCGAAAATCCGATCCGACCCGATTTATAATCGTATTCGATAGTTAAATATAGAAGTAATTACAGGTATAATAAAATAGTAGTGTATTCTATTTAATATTAATTTATATAATAGTTATCTATAAATATTAGCTTATATATCTATATTATATAAATAGTATTACTTTCTTTTAAATAATTTTATAGATATATATTTTTTCTTTAGAGCTTTTAATCTTTTAGAATTTATTATTAACTAGCTATTATTACGTTTCCGGCTATATTTCTAGATTCTATATTAATCTTTTATTAAACTAGATATCTTTCTACTAAATAGTAACGTTTTTAATATAGATTACGGCTAGTTAATAATCTATAGAAAATAAGTATAGTCGGATATATATAATAATATAGTAAAGTAATATATTTATTTATTAGAAAAGTAATTATATATATCTCTATTATAATTTATAGAACTGCTAATACTATACTTTATATTCTATCGATTCTCCTATTTATATATATAGTAGCGACGTCGGTAAAGATTTCGCGATATAGTCTAGTAAAAGGTACTTTAGAAATAAGAGGTTCGAAGCCTTTCTAGTATCTACGGATACTTTAAAATACGATAGTTTTAGATTTCTAATTATATTTCTTTTAATAGATTATTAGCTAAACTATTTAGAATATATTATTCTAGAGTATTACTAGTATTATAACGCTATAAAATTTCCTTTTATCTTTTCTTTTACTTTTCCCGATTCTATTTTCTTAAATCTTCGCTATACTTTTACTGGTCGGAATTAATTTCTTATCTAGAATAGTTTTAATATTAATATACGATTAATTATATTCTTTTAATATATTATCTCTATTTAGATTCGAACGTACTATATATTATACTACGACGAACGAAAAAAACGAAAAACTAATAAGAGAGTTAAATATAATATAGTACGATATATAGTATATTAATATTTTATTATAGTAGTTAATTATTAAAGAATAGAAAATTAGAAATAAGATAAAAGTAATCGTCGACTATATTACGGCTAGAAGGTTAGAATTTTAAATAAACCTATATACTTCTATAAATTTCTAGCGTATTTTACTACTATAATATATAGAGTCTTTAGATAATTCTATAGCTACTGATTATATTACCCTACTATATTATTTAGTATACTATCTACTATAATATCTGAATTAAAATTACTATTTACGAAATCTAAATTAGTTGTAAACTATAAACGCGGTAAAAAGTAGTCCGATATCGAATATAAAATCTATAAAAAACAGAGTATAGACCGTATTACGATATATAAATACTTTAAGAAACTTAAAGGAATAGATTTCTAGAAAAGCGTAGATATAGAGACAAGGACCCTATTAGAATAGAATATTAGAGATTAGAGAATAGACTATAGAGTCGAAAAAGAACTCTATAATAATATAATAAAATAATATATACTATACTAAGTACTAATCTATATATAATATTATACTATAAAATCGATTTACGTACTAAAGCTTTTATAGAAACTATAAAAGAGGCGATAACTATTAAAGAAATAAAATAGGATTAGAACGAGATAATATATTAGATTAATATATCGAGTATAAATAGAGGTATCTAATATAGGAATATTTATTTCTAATATTTTTTCTAGTTTAATATAGCTATTAATAGTCTAGATAGAATAATTTTAATTAAGTATATAGCTCTAATTATTAACTTTATCTAGTAATAAGTTATCTATTATACCGGTCTCTAAAAAATTTAGTCCGCTAGAGTTCTAGACCTCTTAGAAAAATAGATAGCGTTTATTAAGGAATTTAGTTATAACGGAAATATAGCTAATAAATATATTAAACTTTCCTATAAAAAGAAAGATAAAAGTAGCGATAATAATATTAAAGTTAACGAAAAGGATTAGATAGTAGAAGAATACTCTTCTACGCGGGATAATATTAAATTTAAAAATAATAAAAATTTAATTAGAAGTATTAATTTTAATAGTTAAGATAAAAATATAAAAGAAGATAAAGATAAGAATAAAGATATAGATAAAGATAAAGATAAAAATAAAAATAAAAATAAAGATAAAGATATAGAAGAAAGTATTAAACTATCTAAATAGTTATACAAATCGAGAAGTAATAGTATAAAAATAATTTATTATCTATATATATTACTATACTAATATTAAATAAAAAGTATATTAGACTAATCTATTTAATATATTTTTAAAATCTTTTTTAAATAGATTCCTTTCTAAAAGTATAGTACTATTTTCTATTTCTATCTAATTTAATATATTTTTTAGTTTTTCTAATATTTCGTCGGAATCTAAATCTATAATATAATTATAATATTTAATTATTATTATCTGCTCTATATACTATAGAATTATTTAGACTCGATTTTACCGATAATCTCTTCTAGCGAGACTAAAAGTCCGCTTAATTCCGACCGAGAATATTAGATAAGAAAGAATATTATAAGGTACCTATGTTAATTTTAGGAAGTTTCAAGCGTTATTTTTTTAAAATATCCAGTTTAGATTATCTTCGGTAGTATTAACGTAGAAATATTAATTAGCTTCGGAAGCAGATATTCGAAGATACTAAAACTATCGAAAAAGACTATTTAAAATAGTTATAGCAGGCTATTAACTAGTTAGTATATTTATAATATATTACTATTATATATTACTTTATTTTCTTTTTTATAGCGGGCTTTATAATTTAGTAGATTAAGAGGAACCCTATAGTATTTATTAAAGTACTCTTTAAACTTTTCCCGATATTTATCTATATACCCCGAATATTTTTCTATATTTTCTTCCTATTTTTCGGTATTCTAGTCTCGATAAAAGCTAAGTTTTATTATAAAATAAAAAATATTCGTAAAATTATATATTAGTCCTCCTTTATTTTTAGTACGAAAATAATATTTAGTAAATTTAGTAAAAGCCTTTTTATAAACTATTAGTACTATCGCCTTTTAGAAATAATTCGAAGTTTTTATAATTTCCTATACTTTAGTAAAATAATTATAAACTATACTATAAAGTCGGTATATTAGATAGACTCTAATATCTATAGTTTACGAAACTATTAAAGTAATTTTATAGAATAGCTGCAGTATACTACCTATAAGAAAAAGAGATTACTATTTATTTATATTAAAGATAATCCTTTATATTTATAGATCTTACGAATTCTTTTTAAGAAATTTATTAATAGTTTAGTAAAGTAGATATATCCTACGAATTATAGGATAAATCGACTTCTATCGAATATAAATATCTTAAATAAGGTTTCTAGTATAGAAATTAGGATCGGCCCTATCCTAAAATTCTTTAAAGCGAAGTTTATATTAAAGGGAAGTACCGGAATAGACGGTAATAGCGCGAGCCTAAAATTACTATTAGTATAAAAGTTATTTAATTTATATTATCTATATATATATATGCGATTAATCATTCGGATTTTAATTTTAGTCTTTTACGATTCTAACGCTAGAGGCGCTAAACCGATATTATCTATATATATTACCTTTTTTATAATATTTAATAGATCGATACTAATAGCTATAATTTACTTATTATCTAGTTAATAGATAAAGCTATTATCTAATATTTATAATCTATTAGCTTTAATAAAATTAAAGACTACTAGATTAACTAGATAAACTAGGTAAGATAGCGAGTTTTATAGTCGATCCTATCGACTATTAAATCGACTAAAAGCCTTTTTAAACTCTTTTTTTAATATTAAATTAAAGCTAGTATTATCGGTAATAATACCTAAATGCTATTATTTAAACTAGAAAAATTCTAAAAGTATTAATAGCTATTAGTATTATAAACGGCCGGAGTAATTTATAGATAGAAATATAAATCTAAATAGACGTTCCTAAAATTAAAACTATACATTAACCTAGTATACGAATACTTCTAAATACGCGACCTTCTATAAATTTAACTAAATATCTAATATAAATAAAATATATTCTATAGTTTTAAATTCTGATTTAATTCTATTACGAATAGTTTTAAATTTATTAAAGATTATTATTAAAAGTTATATACGCTTAAATAGCTATATATTTAGACGAAATATTTATAGTAATTTTCTAAAATTCGTATTTTTAATAATCCGGACTAGTAGATTTAAATCGAAGAAAATCTTATATAGATATTTATTTTAGGTATTTTAATCGAAAGTAGAATCCAGCTTAATATAATTCTTCTTCTATTATTAAATAAATAAACTTTATATTATTTTTTTATATTACTATTTACTATTTATACGGATAAATATTACTTTAATAATAGATTTAAAGTTATATCTTTTAGATCTATAGTAACTATTAGTCGAAAGATACTTTTTTATAGTAGATATATTTAAAGAACTAGAAGCTATAAAATAGTTAAAAATCTTAAAATAGTATTTATATATAACTTTAGGTAGGCTATCCATTATTAAAGCTATCTAGTTGAATTTATTCTATTAAAATAACTATTTTTATATTAAAGCCTTCTTCGCCTATAGGAGATCGGCTATTTTCTTCTAAATTCTATTTTTAATATCTATAGCGATAGGAATACTAGACTATTGTTATTAGAAATCTTAATAGTAATCTATATCCTATTAAATAAATTTATTATTATCTCGAAATACTAGTTCTACATAGTTAGTTCGAATTTTATCTATTATATCTTTGATAATCTATTATTACTTTCTATATAAATAATTAAATTTAGCCGGGGTTCCGGTTATAAATCGGTTTAGAAGCTAGTTTATAGATTAACTAAAATAGATATTATTTAACGGGAACCTAATAGAAAGGCCTTTACTATCCGTATCGGTCTAGAAAATAAAAAGACGAAGATCGATATTTATATTAGATATTTTATATTACGTTTCTATAATAGTAATATAGAAGGGTAATATAGATATATAGATACTAAATAATAATATAAATAGTATTAACTATTTAATAGATAATAATAAATAGTATATATTAATATTAGAAATATCTAAAGTCTTCAATATATTATTAGAAAAAAATAGGATTTATAGATATTATAATATAGAAAAAGAATTATATTTTTAATACTAGAGTTATATTTTTATTCGCGATTTTAGTATTTTAGTAAGTCGAATCTAAGTATCCGACCTCGATCCGAGTTTCAATCGGGTTAAACTATAGAAAAACCCGATCCAATTCGAGTCGGGTTAGATTTAACTATAACCCGATTCGGATCGGGTCGGGTTAGCTAATCTAGGTTCGAAATCCGACCCGACGGCCAGTCTAATTATTCCGATAAATCCGTATTTTATTTTAATTTCGATTTCTATAATTCAATTATTTTACGAGGAATATTTTTAAATATATTTTTTAATCTAATTCTATAACTTTCTTATAATTTTATCTTTTTTTTATTTACGAAAGCTACGATTTTATAATTTTAAAATTTAATTTCTAATATTATTATAAAGGATTTTTACGTTTTATATAGTTTAAATTCTAATATTAGCTTTTTTTCGCTCTTTTTAATTCTATAATATATTATACTAATTTTTTTTATCCGTTAAATATATAAAGTAATTATTATTATCAGCAAATATACAGTCCGCTTATAGCATTTTAAAATAAAAAAAGCGTTCAGAGTTGATTAAGCCGGTTTAAACCGGTTTAAACAAGATTATCTTGTTTAGTAAACAGAAAATTTTAGATATATTCTAAAAACGACTATTTTATTTATATTTAGAATTTTAAAATTAAATTTTTTAAAGTTTAGTGCTCGTTAGTTCTCGTTTAATAACGGGAAAATTCTAGTTTAGAAATTAGCAACGCTAGCGTTCTATAAATAAAATTATTAAAATCTACGCTAAAAGTTTACTAGTATAGATATTTTATAGAATACTAGTAGCTCTACTAGATAGAAGGACTTAGAGTTTTTAAAAGATTTTTTTTAAAAATTTCAAAACTCGTTCAAAGCGCTCTAAACGCTTTTATAACGTGCTAGACAGGATATAAAATCAGATCCGCTCACCAATTCAAATCTACTCAATTAACTCTGAACAAGGTCGACACTTTTGGTAATGATTATAGTAAACTATTTAACTTTTAATTATAAATTCTCTTACTTTTTTTTTTAAATAATTTCTCTATTATTTTAAATTAGTATTCGGTTATTTCTATTACTTATTTAGTTAAGTAATTTCTTTTATAGTATCCCGTCTTTCTATATAAATAATAAACTTTAATCTATAATCTTTTATTTTTAGTAATATCGAGTTTTATTAGATTTCTTTTAAATTATCTTTTAGCGGATTCTATTTTATAAAACGCCTATTTATCTAAATATATAATATATTATCTAGTATCGATTATAATTATTAACTCGATTATAAACGCTAGTTAATCAAATTTTTTAATTACTACTATAGCTTTTTTAACTTTTATAAAAAGTTTTTTATAAAATTAGACTTTTAAAATTAAATCTTTCTAGTTTTATTTTATAAACTAACAATTTAAACTAAATAGTATAGATAGCTACCGATTTCTACTATTTTAGAACTATTAGTCTTTTTTCTATTATTCTATTTTTATTATTATTTCCGAAAGCCTCTTTTATAATCGTAATTAGATTACTTATAATATTGAAACTCTATAAAATTTTATCTTTCTTTTAATTCTTCGAGTTATTAAAATAGTTTTCTATATAAAACTATATTTAATTAAATCCTATTTTTTCTAAATATTATATTATACCTAGAACGTTAACTATTATATTAGAAAACTAGTTTATAAATAATATAAAATAGATATTTATCTAAATAAACTGTTGTTTTAAAAATCCTTTATTTTTTTTATAGATATTAGACGTTATCGTTTTAATAATATCGCTTCGATCTATAGAATAAGATAAAAAAACTAATATAGTAAACTGTTAAGATATAACGTTTCTATATATTAGAAGACGTTATATTCGAATCTAGCTATAGCTATAAATATAATTCGAACTATTAAATAGTAAAAGAATTCTAGTTAAAATTATTATCACTAATTCTGTATAGCTATAAAGGTAAGATTATAATAATATTGAATATTTTTATTATATAGATAATTAAATAAAGAATAATTTAAAGATATTTAATAATTATATTAACGGCTAACGAAAAAAGATATCTATTAGAAATAAAAAACGATATATATAGTAATAGGGTCAATATATCTAATAGAGCCGATCTGTTAAATAAAGGCGGCTCCACAGCTCTAGCGGCTCTAACTGGACTGCGCTATTAATCCGTTTATCTAATTAATAAACGTAAATACTCCTCTGAAATCATAGACGTAATATTAATTCGATTCGATATAACGTCCCTGTATATCAGAAAACGTTACGTACGAGTCTAACTATAGCCGTAGATATAGTACGAATTACTAAATAGTATGAAAATCCTAGTATAGATTATTATAATAAATCTCGTACAGCCGTAAGAGTATAGTTATAGTATTATAGGGTATCTTCGTTATAAAAGTAATTAAAAAAGAGATAAATAAAGGTATTTAATAATTATATTAATAACTAACGAAAGAAGCTATTAAATAAGAGTAAAGAATAATATATATAGTATAAATAGTCGATAGTATCGATAGATATATAACGTTTCTATATATTAGAAGGCGTTACGTTCGAGCCTAGCTACAGCCGTGGACGTAGTCCGAGCTACTAAATAGTAAAAGAGTCCTAGCGTAGATTATCGCGACTAATTCTATACCGCCGTAAAGGTACGATCGTAATATTACGAGGTATTTTTATTATAGAAATAATTAAAAAGAAAATGACTAAAGATATTTAATAATTATTATAACGACTAATAGGAGAAGCTATCTAATAGAAGTAATAAACGATATATATAATATAAATAGCCGATAATACCTATAGATAACTATCCGTTAAAAAACTTAATTATAAAAATCGGCTATAGCGGCTATAGATAGTTATAGATAATTAGTTTTATTTAATTAGCTAATTTTCTAAAACGTTTTTATAGAACTATAGATAGAATACGGCTTTTTCTATATCGTTTTTTATCTAGCCTATTTATATACGGGATTTATGAAATTTGACTATTCCTTTTTTTTTCTTATTTTTTTTAATATTTTTATTATATATTTTCGAAAAGGAAATCGATTAAATTCTTTCTATTATATCTAATTAAAAAGGATTATTATATTTCTTCTATATAGTCTTTATATTTATAATCCTTTAAAAAAGTATAAAATAGAAGTTAATAGTAATATTTATTGCGAATATACTCGTATTTAGAAATTATATAATTTTTTATATCTAACGCTATTTATTATAGTATATTTCCTTTTTCTAGATTTTTATTCTAATTATTTTATAGGAAAGTATTTTAAAAATAAAAAAAATAAATTTTATTCCGATATTAAAAATATTTTTAAAAAGTATTCCGAAACGTATTACTATATCGAATATTTTCTAGATTTTAAAAAGGAAATCGTAATTATTATTTTATTTAAAAGTCTAATCTCTGCCGATTCTTTAAAAAATAAAAATATTTTATTCTTTATTATCGCGTTGTATATAAATATAAAAGTAATTTTATTATTTAAAAGTAATATATTTTATCTTATTTTACTAAATTTAATAATCTAGTTATAGTCTATCTTTCTATTAGATTTATACTAGCCGCGTAAAAAGTATCTATTAAATCTATTTCCATTATTAATTTAGTTAACTTTAATCGGTTTCTAAAAAAATTTAATTTCTTTTAGTTTTTAGAGGCGACGAATATATAAAAGAATATTTAATAAAAGATTTCTTTATTTCGTATTACTATATTTATTCCGAATTATATATTAATATTATAGATTATATTCGGATCTTCTAATATTTCTATTAATTTTTATTTTTGAACTACTATTTCGTTCTATAGTAATAGAGCTAGTAATTATCTATCTTTTAGTTATATATTTAGAGTAGAATCTAGTCTTCTTTTATCGGATTATATCTCTAGTTCTAGTATAGAATTATATCTAATTCTTTCTATTTTTCTAATAACGCTTTTATAGATTTTTTTAATATCGTTTATCTAAAGTTCCTAAATTTTTTTTTATATTTTATTATATCTTAGAGCTATTTATTATAATGGATAGTAGTACTTTATAACGTCTCTGTATATTAAAAGGCGTTACGTTCGAGCCTAGCTATAGCCGTAGACGTAGTCCGAGCTACTAAATAGTAAGGGAATTTTAGTATAGATTATTATAACTAATTCTATAGAGTCGCAGAGGTACGGTTACGATATTATAAAATATCTTCGTTATAAAGTAATTAAGAAAAGAATAGTAGAAACGTATTTAATAATTATATTAACGACTAATAAGAGAAACTATAAATAGTAATAATAAACGATATATATAGTAAAAGTAGCTATCAGAACCGATAGATAGCTATCTACTAAAAGTCCTATTTAAAGGAGCGGCTATAGCGGCTATAGGCGGCTATAGATAATTATATTCGTTTATCTATCTAATTTTTCTAGAAAACCTCTATAGAATCGTAGATATAATATAATCCCCCCTATATCGCTTTTTACCTAGTATAAAAACCGTTTATAGAATATAAAAAAGGTTTTATCTTTTTTTTTTTCCTTTCCTTTTATTAATATCTTTATTATACGTTTTTAAAAGAAAAATCGACTAAAATCTTTTTATCGTATTTAGTTAAAAAAAGTTATAATATTTTTCCTTTATTTTTTATATATCCGTAATCTTTTAAAAGAGTATAAAATCGAAGTTAGTAGTAATATTTATAGTAAATATACTCGGGCTTAAAAGTCGTATAACCTTTTAATATCTAATACTATCTATATATTATTTTTTTTATTTTTTTATTTTTACTAACCTTCGTAAGAAAGTATTTTAAAGATAAAAAAAATAAATTCTATTCTAATATCGCGGGTATTTTTAATAAGTTTTTCGAGGCTCGCTATTATATTAAATCCTTTTTTAATTTCGAAAAGAAAATTTATAATAAATATTTAGTCTAGGAATTAGATTTCTATCGATTCTTTAATAAATAAAAGCGTCTTATTACTTATTATCGCGCTTTAAATAAATATAAAAGTAGTTTTATTATTTAGAAATAATATATACTATCTTATTTTAATAAATTTAATAATTTAGTTACGTTCTATTCTTCTATTAGTTTTATACTAGCCGCGTAAAAGATATCCGTTAAATTAATTTCGGGGTTTAGTTTAGAAAATTTAGACTA
Organism: Rusavskia elegans; assembly: GCA_011316305.1. Lineage (NCBI taxonomy): Eukaryota > Fungi > Ascomycota > Lecanoromycetes > Teloschistales > Teloschistaceae > Rusavskia > Rusavskia elegans. The sequence goes on from SAUG01000135.1 coordinate 63,431, forward strand.
AATTTTAAGAGATTTTAATTTCTTTTAGTTTATAAAAAATATAGGATTTTAAAAAAAGTCTAGTAAAAGATCTTTTTACTATTACTTTTATATATTCCGATTTATATATTTATATTATAAATTATTTCCGGTTTTTTTAATAGTTCTACTAAGTTCTATTCTTTAGTAACTATTTTATCCTATAATAATAAAAACGGGTACTAATCGAAATCTTTATTTTTTAGTTAAATATTAAATATTAGATCCGGTATTCCTTTATTCTAATCTATTTAATTTAGTTTATAGTATTCGATTTTATCTATAGCTTTAACTATACTTTAATATATCTTTTTAATATAGTTTATTTAAAGCTATTAAATTATTTTTCTACTTTTATTATATTTTTTAGTAAGTTATTATAGAAGGTAATAATATTTCTTCTAAATTTTTATTTCCTAAACTTTTCCGCTTTCCTTAAATTTTTTATCTAAGTTTTAAATATCCTTATAGTTAGTTATTAAAATATTATCTATTTCTTTATATAAGAGGTTTTTATAGGCTAGGAAATATATTATTTATAGTTTTATTTTCTTACCGATAGTACTTTTTTTTATTAGTTTTTCTAAAATCGATTCTTTCTACTTATTTTCTAAGATAATATAATTTCTCTAACTTTTAATTATAATAAAATTTATTATTTTAATTAATTTATATTTTATTTTAGTTTCGATATCGAGGATTTTATTATTATTTATTATTTATTTATAGAGATATCTATTAATTTTATTATAGAATCTTTTTATAACTTTATTATCTTTTTTTCTATTTATAAAAACTATTATTTATTAACTTCCGATTTTAATTTTAAACGTCGTTATAAAGGGTTTTTCGATTTTATATAGTTTAAAATCGATTATTAGTTTTATTTCTTATATTTTCTTTAGTTCTTTAAAATAATATCCTATTCCTTTTTTTTTAAATAAATAGATAGGGTAAATATTATTATAATAGGCTAACTAGCTTTTTACTATATATTTATCGGGTAATTTTTCTATTATTTTAAAAAAATATTTAATTATTTTAGTTATTTCTTTAGTTAGGTAATTTTTTTTAAAATATCCTATTTTTCTATATAAGTAATAAGCTTTAGTTTTCAATTCTTTAATTTCGGTAGTATCGAATTCTATTAGGTTTTTTCTAGATTTTTTTTTAGCGGGTTCTATTTTATTAAACGTCTATTTATCTAAGTAAATTTTATACTACCTAGTATCGATCTTTATTATAAACTCGATAAAATCTATTAATAAATCTAGTTCTTTAATTACTACTATAGCTTTTTTAATTTTTATCTAGAATCCTTTATAGAAGTAAACTTTTAAAATTAAATCTTCCTAGTCTATTTTATAAACTAATATTCTAAACTAAATAGTATAGATTACTACCGATTTCTATTATTTTAGAACTATTAGTCTCCTATTTATTACTCTATTTTTATTATTTTTTCCGAAGGCTTTTTTTATAGCTATAATAAAATTACCGAAGGTATAAAAGATCTATAATATTTTATCTTTTTTCTATCTTTCCGAATTATCGAAATAGTCTTTTATTCGAAGTTATATCTAATTAAAGGTACCCCTTCCTAGATATAATATTATAAATAGAATTTTAATTATTTTATTTAGAAACTAGTTTATATATAATACGAAATAGATATTTATTTAAATAATCTATAGCTTTAAAGATGCTTTATCTCCTTTATAGATATTTAGTATTACTATTTTAATAGTATCGCTTCGATCTATCGGTCGGGATAACGAGACTAATATAGTAAGTCGTTAAAATATAATATCTTTATATATTAGAGGGCGTTATATTCGAGCCTAGCTATAGCTATAGATATAATTCGAGCTACTAAATAGTAAAGAAGTTCTAGTATAGATTATTATAACTAGTTCTATATAGTTATTAAGGTACGGTTATAATATTATAAAGTATTTTTATTATAAAGTAATTAAGAAGAGAATAGTAGAAATATATTTAATAATTATATTAATAACTAATAAGAGAAACTATCTATAGAAGTAATAGGTAATATATATAATTAGAATAGCTATAAAGGCCGATAGGTAGCTATCTACTAAAAGTTCTATTTAGAGAGGCGGTTATAGCGGCTATAGGCGGCTATAGATAATTAGGCTCGCTTGTCTATCCAATTCTTTCAAGAAACCTCTATAGAATCGTAGACGTAATATACTTTTTCTAGATTTTTATTTCCTAAATTTGGTTTCTTTATTAAAAGAAGGTATTAATTTTTTTAATCTATTAATGATCTATATTTAATCTAATATCTATTTTATTATATAAAAGGCTTCTATATACGAATAGATATATTATCTATAGTTCTATTTTCTTTTCGAATATACTTTTCTATATTAGTATTTTTAAAATCGATTTTTTTTATTTCTTTCCTAAAATAATATATTATCTAGAATATTCGATTTCTATAAAGTCCGATATTCTAATAAATCCGTTTTTTATTTTAATTTTTACTTTTATAATTTGATTATTTTACCAGAAATATTATTAGATAAATTTTTTAACTAAATCGTAGGATTTTTTTATAATTTATTTTTATTCTTTTTATTTATAAAAGCTATTATTTTATAATCTTCGATTTATATTTTAGGCGCTTTAATAAACGATTTTTCTATTTTATATAATTTAAATTTAAACGTCGGCTTTTTTTTCTACTCTTTTTAGTTTTATAAAATACTATTCTAATTCTTTTTTATCCGATAAATAGTTAAGATAGTTTTTATTATAGTAGGCTATCTAACTTTTAATTATTTATTTTCTAGTTTTTTTCCGGAATATTCTTCTATTATTCTAAACTAATATTTAGTTAATTCTATTATTTTTTTAGTTAGATAATTTTCTTTAAAGTATTCTATTTTTTTATATATATAATAAACTTTAATTCGCGATCTTTTAGTTTTAATAATATCGAGCTCTTATTATTTTAAACTAATATTTATTTAAATCTATTATTTTTTTAGTTAGATAATTTTCTTTAAAGTATTCTATTTTTTTATATATATAATAAACTTTAATTCGCGATCTTTTAGTTTTAATAATATCGAGTTCTATTAGATTTTCTTTAAACTATCTTTTAGTAGATTCTATTTTATTAAATATTTATTTATTAATATATTATTTATACTATCTAATATCGATTTTTATTACTACCTCGATTAAATTCGCTAGTAAATTAAGTTCTTCGAGTATTATTATAACTTTTTTAATTCTATTATTAAACGTTTTAAAGAAGTAAATATTTAGAATTAAATCTTTCTAGTCTATTTTAAAAGCTAATATCATAAATTAAATAATATAAATAGCTACCGACTTTTACTATTTTAGAACTATTAGTTTTTTTACTATTATTCTATTTTTATTATTATTTCCGAAGATTTCTTTAATAGCAATAATTAGATTATCGAAGTTATAAAAATTCTAAAATAATTTTTTATTAACTTTTAAAATTATTAATATAGTTTTCTATATAGGACTAAATCTAATTAAAAGCTATATTTTCAAGATAAATTATTAATAATAGAATATTAATTAAATGATTCGAAAACTAGTTTATATATTATAAAAAATAGATATTTATTTATATAAACTAAGGGTTTAAAAATCCTTTATCTCTTTTATAAATATTTAGTATTACTATTTTAATAGTATTATTTGATTTTATAGAACGGAGTAATAAAACTAATATAGTAAATTATTAAAAAATAATATTTTTATATATTAGAAGACGTTATATTTAAATCTAGCTATAGTTATAGGCGTAGTCCGAACTATTAAATAGTAAAGGAATCTAGATATAGATTATTATAATTAGTTCTATATATCTATAAAGGTAAAATTATAATATTATAAAGTATTTTCGTTATAAAAATAATTAAAAAGAGAATAACTAAAGGTATCCTATAATTATATTAATAACTAACGAGAAAAACTATCTAATAGAAATAAAAAACGATATATATAATAAAAATAGCCGATAATACCGATAGATAGCCGTCCGCTAAAAGACCCTATTATAAAGGTCGACTACCGCGGCTATAGGCGGCTATAGATAATTAGTCTCGGTTAACTAGCTAATCTTCCAGAGCGCCTCTATGGAGTCGTGGACGTAACAAAAAGTTTAATCCGTCCAGTATCCGCTTTAGCGTCTAGACGGGACGTGCGGGGCGGTTGGCAGCACTGTTGGAAACTAACTCGATAGACTTAACGCTATGGCTATATGAAAGTGGTACCTCGTGCCAGATAATGCCTTGGCGCTCCTACTCGCCTTCAAGACAAACCTTAATGTTTCAAGCATCAACTTCTCGAGGTCCTATTTGTCTCTGCCCACAGACTCAGCTCGTTTACCTCAGGCCCGATAGCTTTTCTGTCACGGTAGGCCGTGATAGCCGTACAATTTGCAAAGCCCAGCTTCGTTCATGCCACCAGATGCTTTCGTTCAAAGATATACAGAACAAGCAGACATATATACAAGCAGGCACAAAGCTTTGATCTTGTCGTCAGCTGCAGGCTGGGAGGGTATAAAAGACAACATGGCTCAATGTGGTGTATTACACAAGTTGCTGATTGGTAGCCTTGTCAGAGAGGCGTCACCATACATTAGAGCCGTCATCCCACCCCAAACCTGGCGGCACGGTGGTTTTCTTCTCGCTTGTCGGTTTTCTTTTACGACTATGGTCTTGATCTCGAATTTATATACTGATCTGGTGAACTAACAATCCTCTTTCCTCCTGGGCCACGACGGGAAATTCAAAGTTTGTATAGGTCTCTGTGTCCAGCCTTGCACAGCCTTGCACAGCCTGTCCACCGTCTCGACTCTACGCATCCCGCGATAAGAATAGAACTCATGAACGGAGCGGGCCCCGAAAGCTCTTCATCTCTGGACGTCAAAGAAACAACATTCAAGATACAGTTCGGAATATCGATAGCCAGTGATGGATGACTCTTGGAGGGTACTTGAAATCGGAGGGCTATCGAAAATCCGTGTGGTAAACGTCTTGGATTTGGTTGGACAAATTGTGCTGGACTTTGAAACGCCGTTCGAGAAAATCTCGAAAGTATCGATACGGAGTCCTGACTGGTGCAGCTACGATACTACAGAAGGACTGTTGTTAGCGCGGTTTCAACTGCTTGGTCCCCAGGATATCAGTTGGATTGGGTCATCAAAGTTCCTTCGAAAATTCAATGGCAAGAAATGTAGTCTTCGTCAATTGGCGGATCCGAATACTGTTCTGGGAGAATTTTCGAAGGACGAAAGGGCGGTAGAAACATTAGAGCGTTGGCTTGACAGGAAACAGCGGGTTGCTCTGGTCACGGGTATTCTCGTGGAAGAATGGGGCCAATGGAATCGAGATACGCAAGCTTCAGTAAGTCCAATTATAACAGTGCCGGACGCGTCCGCCGCGCTGATATTTCATCGCAATCGTGAAGGCAGGCAGTACACATCGACTCACCGATAACATTACGGGATTATTCAGAAAGCGTACGGTTCAGACGGCTTTTCGATTCAAGCCTATTACATCTGCGGATTTTGACCTTATGATCAAAGGTCCTTCGCAGACTTCACATTCAAACCCGTATAAGCTATCCAAAGCGCGCTCACTCGATAAGCCTTCAGCGAAGGCTTATCGAGAAGCTCCCTCCACTCAAGCTTCTTCGCTCCATACATCTTTGCAAGCGTCGCCTCTTAATAAGGACGCTCGGATCGAATCTCCTTGTGCTCAGACTTCTCCGCTGCGGCAGGCCGCTCTCGAGCGCGCTGTGTCCAAGAAAAGTTGGATATCCGAAATGGAGCACAACACACATCAAGGAACCAAGTTACCTCTATCGGACTCCAAATCAAGCTCGACTAAGCAGTTCTGCGCAAGGGTGGAGAGAGCTGTATTATCTGTCGTAAGCAGTAATCTAGTTCCGGCTTCCGCACAACTCAATATGACGACCTCTTGTCTTTGCGAGTGGGACTTGCCATTATTCATGCAAAATAATTTCGAATTCAATCAAAAAATATCAAGTGTGATTACCTTGGTTGGCACAATGCCGGCGTATGATGGCTATGCAACTACATGTTCGGAGTACATTTCTCAAACCTGGCCAGACGGCGGGCCTGTTTTGCTGCAAGCCATCGAGGAATTGTTCCAAACGACAACCTCACAGGAGAGTAAGTATAGATATTGGTAGATTGATGAAGCTAAGCTAAGGACACAACAGTTCGGGTAAAAGACGGAGATCTACATATCCGTCTAGCTTTCTCGGTGAGGGTGAGTGGCAAATATCTGTGGGTCTTGGTAGTCACAGGTCCTCCTAGGCTTCAAGTCGAAGTTGCACAAACGCTGTGCTGGCTTGCCGCCACTTTCCGGAGCTCGCCTTCCGCAACGATTGCAGCATCTCGGGTCGTATTCCGAGCCTCTTCGGCTTCTACGAAGCAATCAACAGGCACAGATTTCGTTCTTTCGCTGGAGGACCTGGACCGTCTTCCAGATCTGGCAATGTGCTGGCCTCCGCTTTTTACGCACACCCCTATGGCGGTGCAGTTTCCTGTTCCGCAAAAAAAAGAAGGAACTGGCCTGGAGATCTCGCCACTCCTCATGACCAGGTTGGCGGGTATAGTCATGGCGGTCGAGTTCCAGGGTGGTCTGATACTTAAAGGGCTCTCCACTGCGCTCATACCGGTCAAATACTGCAACGATGGGGCAGCTGTTCAGTGGCATCTCCTTCATACCCAGTCTGCGGATGGCTTCTTAGAAGAATTGGGAACGGCCGAAGACTTTGTCAAGGTTCAAGACCTTACAATACTATTCCAGAAGACAGCATATCTAGGCTGGTGCAAAGATGCAAGCATTCTGCTGGGAACAAGTGTTTTCGATCATACCGCCGTCAATTGGTCAACTCCGGCGCCAGAGCGCAGCAAAATTACAGTTTCGGGATTTTCGTTAGGCCTCGCTTCGAATGGTCTAGGATTCTTTGGCCCGTCTGCTACAATGAACTTTACTGTTGCAAAGAGCCAGCGAACGCGTTATATTGATATCGAGCAGCAGCTTGAAGATCGTCTGAAATTGTCAGTAACGAAGCCTGTTTTGATATATGATACCTCGACTCAGCGTGCCTGGCTTGTTCCTGTGACATGCCTCTTACTGCAGATGATGCATTTGAGGTATCATCAAATTGGGAATCGCGTACCTTACAACAGTACATCGGCCATGCCGTATGCCAAAACGACCGTAGAGGGCGGCTACGAGGCTTACCAGATTCTTGTTAGGCATCTGCAGCCAGGCTTAAGTACAGCTCTGGGCTCACAGTTGGTATGGAGAGACACTTTGGCCCGCTTGTACACGGGTCTCCACATGGCACTCAAGAATGCAAGCGAGTTCAAGACCAGACCACGGCAGGATGAAGCCGAGATTTTCGGATTCGAGTTGCTTGACATAGTACTCGCAGATTCTCCTTTTCGATTAAGCCAGCGAAAGGTTCAGAAACAATCAGGCGGCTGGGCGCCAGTCGGACAGCATGTAGGTTACGTACTCTTCTGCTCCAATTTAGGGGAGGTACTTATACCTAGTCCCATGTCCCGAAACGATCGCCTTTGCAAGCACTGCTCCACGCTTCCATCCGGTCGCGACTATCTGTCCGCCTACGTCCCTTGCTTTCAGGAAACGCTGCTACGGCAGGGCGAGCAAGCAGTATCGAAGTTACTCGATAATGTAGAATACGAAAAGTCGCTGTATCACGATTGCATTGGTACGAACGGAGAACAATGCATTCCATTACACACCTACGATAGTCTTTTCCAAGCGTCAAAGGAAGCCTCGATCTCCACCACGGCCAGGGCTCCAGATGAGATCAGCAAAGGTGGAGCCATCGTCATCGGTAAAAGAACCAAGTTGTCGAAGAGAAACCTTTCCATCATGCCGGATGGCCATCAGGGAACGAATAGAACACCGATCACACCGAACGGTAGCCGAGCAATAATCACAGAACCAACCACATCGAACGGCAATCATGCAACGGCCCCGACAAAAAAGCTAAAGACTATTCTTCGCCTCGTCTTGTACAGATTACGAGCACTTCGCCAGGTCAGACCCAAATAGCCTTCGTGAGCTTCACTTAGGCCACGTTTGGATGGTCGAACTCTTGCACCTTCAACTCGTACACCTGTATTAGCGTCACCTCCTATTCGCGTAGATTGGTATGGTATCTCGGCAACGATGGTGTACGAGTTGGAGGTTGGTACGTTACTTGGGTTTAAATATGACGTTACTTGGGTTTAGATAGGGTGTTGCTCCCTCCACCCACCCCCGGGTGCCACCAAGAGTAGGGTTAGCCCTATCCTATCAAATATAAATAACCTTATCGAGATTCCTTTTCTTTAACTATCTATTTTAACCTTATACGATGTAATCATTGGCCAAGCATACGTAGATTGCACTCGCCTTTGTCGCCATGGAAGAGCAATATCAAGTGTCATCTTTGAAGATTGCTGTTTTTCCAGCATCGCGAACCATCTATAAAAGGGAATAATAGCGCTAGATAACCGAATTTTTCTTAATATCACCACAAAAGGAGATGTTTCGCAGAGGGAGATCATATATACAGAGGCCGATGATGCGGGAACTCCGGACTGATCTTGATGGTGGCAAGTAGTAAGAAAGCCAATGAAATACTCAAAGCTTTCCTTTCGCTCCTAAATGATCTCATTCCATAGTCTGGCAGGTTGGAAATCCAGGGTCAAAAGTATCGTTCACATCGGACAAAGGAACGTGTACTCCATCCCACATTCTTTGCCACATCCTCTTGTCGGGAAGCGGGTATTTCAGCAGTCAATAAAAGCCTCAGCTACTTGATTTGAACCTTTCCAGCTCATGGGAATGATGGCGCCAAACGTTGAACAGAAGCTTGCGAAGACATGGAATAAAGCGTAAAATGATCGCTCATTGACGACCCTACCGTTCTCATCCCAATTTTGTCTCCACGATATCTGCCATCTCGATCACGTCTTCAGGATGTCTGCAGCTCTCCTAATGCCCAGACTCGTCCGGCCCACCCACTCTGCCGCCCTGTCAAAGTTTCCTGCCACAACCGCCTCTGTGATACCAGGGAACGTAGTCGGCGCATAACCCGTGTCGATGCCCGGTGCGTTAACGACATGCTTGTAGAACTCTCTGTCCGGCAGACCGCCCGCGGACGTGAAGGCACGCTGGAAGTCGCGGAATTTGTGGTTAACCACAGTCTTCAGTGCTGCGTCATTGGTGGAGACGGCCCGCTCCATAAGGGCCATGACTTCGTTGGCGCTGGTTTCGAATTGCGCGATGGCGGCGGCTAGTTCGGAGGTGTCGACTTTCTCGGAAGTGCCATTTATGGTTGCGAGGAGTTCATCGTAGTACGAGCGCAAAGCAGTGGTGTAGGCTGGAAGGTCGTAAGGTATCATCTCATCATTAGCCAGGTGGTAGGCGAGTAGAGCCAGGTATTGCCCCATTGCGGCGTGATAATGGTAGCCTGGGTCACCGTAGGTGGACATCCAGTGATAAGAATCATAGTTGCTACCGCCTCGTCAGCAATGGCAGTGAATACGGCCTTCAGACATAAAGAAGCAACAGTTGAGAGATACCTGTGATAATGATATACAGGATCGTCGACCCCCTGGTCAGTGCCCATATCCAGACTACTAATTCCATTGTGCAGGAAACTTGTGTAGTCACTTCCAGACCCCAGAGTTCCTACCTCACCATCGTTCTCTGCGGACCATGCATCGTAGAGTGTCTCATTTGGCATTGTGGGCCACAAGATTTTCTTCATGATATTTGTCGCTATGGTTCTGAGTTCTGGAGTGGATGAAAGGCTAGGCGATTTCCCAGAGACACCTATGTCGATGTTGAGATAAGCAACAGTAGACTTGGTGAGCCAATCGATGTGTTCTTCCACCCATTCTGTGCTTCCAACAAGGCCATACTCTTCGGCGTCCCAGGAGCAGAGCTGCAACGTAGAATTAGCTGCTACTTCTGACCTCGAAATACTCAAGAACAAGTAAGCTGCGAACGAAGGAGGAACAACTTACAACGATAGTTCGTCTAGGTTTCCAACCCGTAGCGAGCAGCTTTCCGAAAGCCTTACTCAACTCAACCATAATTGCACTGCCCGAGTTCGGATCCGCTGCACCACCTACGATCCAAGCATCTCTATGATTGCCGATGACAAGAACCTCATCCTGATTGGTGCCATTGATGATACCTACAGCGTCCCAGATCGGCGTAATGGCGTCTCTCATCGCATTTGACATCGAAAGTGTCGCCCCTGGAGCGGGCCCAGTTGAGTACGTGACGTTCAAAGCGCCCACCCATTTCGTGCGATTAACTTGTGATCCCGGAGTGCCGAAACCATCCAGGGCACGGAGCAACGGAACGGCCTCGGCGTACGATATGGGAAGAGAGGGGATACTTGGAACTACTGGTGATTTGTCTGCTCGAGGACTGTCTTGTTTGGAGGGATAGCCTGGCGTAGTCGGGTCGCCGGGGTATGTTGATAGGAATTGTACAGACCCTCGCTGAACGCTCGTAGGATTGCGTGCTGGACCGTCTGGATAGGCCGCGTAGCCATTCGCTTCCGTAATATTTCCATCGTCGCCAGGGTCAGTGAAGAGGACGCATCCGATCATGCCATACAAAGCGGCATTCTTGACTTTCAGCCCGCGAAACGGGCCTCCGTACTTTGCGAGGGCAATCTTGCCTTCCAATGGTACGCTCAAGCCAACAAGAGCCTCAAAGTCAGCGACCTGGCCACGTCCAACGTAGACGTATTCGGCGGTTGCATCGCCCGTAAATGAGTAGCCGTTGAAGGTGGGAATTCTGTCCGGATAGCTGGTCGTCTCATCCTCGGTTAGTACGGCCTCTTCTAGGCTTGCCTTGAACACAGAGCCATTCGGGTACGTCAAAGATAGCGAGTGGCTGACTGGATAATTCAGGTAGGTCATATATTCATCCAATCTTGCTTGGAACCCATTCTCCGACCACCGATCGGCTGTCCATTGGGCCATGGTTCTGTTCGTTCCTCCCAAGTGGGCGCCATGGGTGTAGTAGTAGTTCCAATCATTCAGGGTGTTGTTGTCGAAAGAGTTGGCAAGGATGGCTTCATCTGATGTCAGTGTTACAAGGGGTGTGGATTGACGCTTTACAAGCGATCTCGGACGGTGGAAAGCATGGTCACGAATACAACTGCATGCCAAAGTCGCGAAGAGCAGTGATGAGAGGATGTACGGATACATATTGGCAGCTGATAGAAAAGAGGGGTGCGACCTTGATGAGAACTCTACAGATATTTATGACTGGGGCAACGTTGCATCGACTTCGGCTTATAAGTACCATACTCGTTCTGGTCATGTCAAGCTGAGGGGATCGAGGGAACCCCTCAGCCTGACGTCGGTTGGGATCGCCATGCTTGGGGTAGCGAGGGTACTTAGCTTCTCGATTTATTCTCTGCAAGTATCCGATAGGAAAAGATTCTACATGCGGGGAAAGTCTGATAAGGTAGGTGAGACTATCTGCAGGATGATGCATTGAGAGCACCGCTGACGGCAGCGGGATACTGGGTACCTGCCTTTTGAGGACGAGTCGGAGCTTGGCATATGTAAGTAATGCTATGCCATGTCAGACTGGGAACATCATACAGCGCTGCAGCTAAGTCTGGGCTTGGTCAATATGGTGTAGTGAAGTCCTTATCGACACAGTGCCACTGTAAAGTGGGTTATAGCCATGAAGACAGAAGGATAAGAAAGTAGTGTAGGAGCAAGGGAGATTTCTCAACGGCGACCGTGCATTGCCAAGCCACTACTCTTTGCCGTAGCTTCATTGGGACAAGCATGAGACTTGGCGTCTTGGCCCGATTATGTGATCCAATCCGAGTGAGGCTTTAGAAGCTGGCCTTACTCCTGTCTCAGCGCACATCGTCTCTGCAAATGGATATGGTGATGAAGATAATCCGTCATAAGGCTTCGGAGCAGTGAACGCTGGCTGGGAATGCTTCAGTGAATTGATAAAAAGTCGAGTATATGATCGATACGTTCTCTCCGACTCGAGAAGTTGGTTCTCTTGTGTTACTCTTGTGATACTCCAGATTGTATTCCGAGCTTGCATTGTTGGCTGTGATGAGGACGAACCTGGTTGATTCAGCTATGCGACATGCGCCATTGGCATTTGGCGAGCGCAGAAATCTCCGATCATACCTTGTCATGTTCTACTTCGCAACTCGGCTATCTCCTTACCTCCCGCAACTCCAATTTCCCCTGCCAAACCAATATTGCTTACTGTTGTGCTGAGGATATTGTTTCATGTATCTCACCGCCCTCCTTTCGTTCCTCGTGGTTGTCAACCGCTGGAAATATCCCGTCACCACCGATGCGGCTACCATGATCCGTGCCAGCAACCCAACGTGTTGGGATGACAGTACCCGTTTCCATCCCGTCGTTTTTCGCGAATGCATCGATATCATCAACCACGATATTATCCAAGGCTATGATCCTGACGAGCCTCTCAAGTTCAGTTTCGACGCCTCTCTACAGCCGGATATCCAGCTACCTAGATACTGGAAACGGACGGGTGTCAACTGCGGCGTAGGGGTCGACTTGGCACCTGGGCAGGAAGGCTATGACCGAACGACGCTGAGGGATATCAGAGCTGCTGCTCAAGCCGTGGCAGTGAAATGCGTTATCCAGCCGCCGCATGCTGGGGGTTTTGTCCAGCTCGGATGGCACAACAAATTGGGCGTATTGATAAGTGGAAGAAACACATTCTCAATTCATGATCAATGAGAGGAGAGCGAAATTTTGAAGTGAGATGCCATTATTTAGTCGCCATTGTCATCTTTGTTATCAAGCCGACGTACCGTCAGGGATGTGTGATCACATGGATTTCGATGGTCGCTACGTCGAGCATCACGTAACCCTCAAATGCCCGCTTCTCCATATGAGGTGCGTCTGGCTAGATATGCAACATTAAGTCAGATGAAGGAGAGACTACAGTACCAAAGTCCGCCATTATCTCCGCGTGGCGACGCACGTCCCACGTTCCATGACGTCGTTTGCAAACGTCTCCTTGATCTTGAAAACATCGAACCGAGTATCAATCAGCCCCAAGCAAATATACAACCTGGCACTGCGCCTTGATACCTCAATTGAACATCAACACCCGCTATGGCAGACAACTCTCAACAAGGGTCGCACCCTTCCGAAGATCAGAAAAAGGCCATCTACGAAGGCTTGTCCGACGATCAGAAGAAGAAGCAGACCTACACCGAATGGGTCAAGGATGCCTACAACAACCAGTACGAGAACTGGATGCCCTGGATCGAGGACAAATACCTGGCTTGGTTTGGCAACGATAACAAGGCTTCCTATACAACCAAGGTTCGTTGACCCACCCTCATCTTTCCTCTCGTATCGATTTGCATTTGCTGCGCAGCCCTTACCTTGCCCGTCTACGAGATAGCTCTAGCTGACATGAGGACCATGATGACCAGGATACACTGGGCCAAACCAAAGTCACCGGCATCTCCCAGGTCGACAAGCTCCAGGACGGCGTGAACAATCTCGTGGGTGACCAGGTCGGGAAAGATGGGCTGCTTGCTCCAGTTGGGAATATGGTCTCTAAGGAAGGCATCAACCGCGCCGAACGAGGTGGAAAGGACGAGCAGGGTTCCTACGGTGGACCCGCCTCCTCATACACAGATCCCGTGGTCAAGAATGCCCAAGGCGCAGGCCAAGGTCTGGCCGGAGGTGCTCAGTCGGCTGGAGGTGCTGTTACCGAGGGTGCAAAGGGCGCTGGGAGCTATATCGGAGGAATGTTCGGTGGGAAGAAAGAGTAGCTGGGTATATACATGAGGCTTGTTTGTATCTGATGCCGGCGCGCCACGAAATACGACCAGTCAGGTAGGCATCATCGTAGCAAGGTTCTCGTCAGTCGATGTTGTTCACTTCATTCCATCCGCGTCAACATCATTATTATCCTGAGCTTCGTATCTCAAAGATTCGGTCACCGTACGCTCTCTCCGACCAGCGTGAATGGGGATCCCGATTAGTGCCAGGCGGTGTTTTTTCTTTTTGTCCGATCCTCGTCGACTTCTCGGCTCCTCCTTCTGATCCCTTATCTCTGCCTCTGTAATCTTCGTCCAATACTAGAAGACGTCAAGCTGAAGTCTCGCAACAATGGGCCGAATCGTTGGCACTGACAGTGCACTGATTGCTTATATCTTTACTGCGTATCCCATGCCCCTGGCTGCTAGCCTACTTCCAAAACGGCCAGCGTCGACAATGATGGCTGGTCGAGCTCCGTGTATATCTCCGAAGGTCCAATCGCACTTCAACGGGGAGGACTTGCTGGTCTGTTTGATCAGTTTCATATCTTATGTCACCTGATAGAAACCCTCCAGGAGCACATACCGCTAAAGATACATACCAAGTACGGATAGGGTACGTCCAGCTTATCTTTAATGCAAGAATTTCTTGATTATATGACAAGTTCAGCAAATCTTCTTATATATCCTATACCCAATGGGAATCGACCACGGCCAATTCTCTAATATAATATCTTACTTATTATTCGTCGGATGCCGGCCTGACAGCAGTTTATTGTACAGTCATAGGCTTTGTTATACGCCTAGCTTTGTAATCGATCCGTCTAGATTATACGTCTGCTAATATCCAGGATAACCTTAAATACCCGGCAAGACCAAATCAGCCATACGCTCATTCTTGGACTGAGTGATAATAACAATCAAGGGTAAGAATTTTTCTAGTATTAACTCGCGGCTATATTATGCTAAACCTCAACTTATAGACCCTTTGACCATCAAGACTTATTTCGGTCGTGCAGTTCACCAAGTCAGCACACCCCCGTCAGCCAACCACCACGAGGCTGCGTCAGGCACAGTACCGAGGTTTCTATCCTCACAGCATGATGGTTTGGAGACCGATATGAAACCAATCTCCCTGTCGCGGACTTGGAATCTCCAGGTTCTTACTTTAGACCTCTCAGCTGTACAAAATCAGTTTTTGAGATCCGTGATCAATACACTGATCTCGAACCATACGCAAAAGCCCGAGATCACGGACTGCCAGTATCGTAGACTTGGCTACCAATGACGACGACGTCCCAAACTCAACGTAGGTCTCTCCAGCATCGAGACTACCTGATTAAACTTCCTAAGAGTGGCCCACAATTTCGACTACCGAGGGAATGGTCTCAGCTCTAAAATTGCTTCTCTCCCTAACCTCATATCTTGAGCTACTTGGAATAGCACAAGCAGCATGCAGTATAGCTCAAGGGCTTGCTCTGATCTTATACCCATTCCAACTTTTCAGCTTGAAGGTCGAAGGAGGTATACACCGCGGGACATTGCTATCGAACCAACTCGCTTCGTGCAAAAAGAGGCCAACTTTATGATGTCATTGGCACGGGTTAGGGATCGATCAAAAGCCCTTTTTAAATATGGATGTTTCCGAACGCCGCCTTAGGGACAGTGGACCTTGTCATCTAGTCACGCCGCAAGCCATTCGTTCCTCTTATACGCCGAGCGCGTATCGACTATCGCAAAAATAGGAGGCGCATGAGCTAGCTACACACATGTGGGAATCGCTCACTGTGCAGGAAGCCCCAGACTTCTTGATTCATCTTCAGGTGTAGCTTGAAGTCATGTTCATGATTCACGTCTACTCGTTCGCATTACTTGCTTCTCGAGTCCTCTTCTGCCAGACAGCCAACATCCCTCCTAATGATGGCAGCCTCCTCAAGCCTCCTACACCTGTGGCCAACGAAACCATAACAACGTCTCCATCCAACGACATCCAAATCCAATGCGGCGGCCGCCAATTCGGCACCAACCTCGACTACGATAGCTGTCTGGATGCTCTCCACACATTCACAAAGGGCGACTCCCCAGTACCCATAGAAATCGGACGGCGGAACACCGGGACATACTCTCACACTCTCCCCTGGAAATGGGTCAGCGGTCAGAATTCAGTATCCGCATTTCCAGTAGGGATGCAATATTGATGTATTGCCCGCAGGGAATGGACGCTGTATATTCGACTTCGTTATGAAAGGACCGACTCTATCCGAGACAACAACGGGACAAGAAATCGCGCGCGCAGCATTGCGACTCGTGAACGAATGTGTGCGCGACCAAGGAAAGCAGGGCGGAGCTGTATCTGGCATCGGTGCGTTGTCGCCATGATAATAGCTCTATAATAATAAGCCACCCCAACAAAGACGTCCGAGCTGACAACTCATTCCCCCTCCTATCTAAAGGCCAAGAAGGCAAATTGAAAATCTTCCTGCGATCCTACGACCCCAGCCAGATCGAATGCGGAAGCACCACACAGCGCTTCACGCCCGACGACAAATGCGCCGAGTTGTTGTCGACGATCCCCGCTGAGGTATCGCCGAGCATCAGCTGGGGACCGATGGGGAGGCACTTGCCCTATTTCTGGCAGCTCCAGGGTACGTGATTCATACCTTGCCAGAGTTCTACAAGTTGTATGCAAGTCTTTGACATATCTTTGATAAATGCAACCCAAATATGTGGCCTCTAACAATCTACTACAGGCAAAGCCTGCCGCCTAATGCTCTGGGGAGCCTACGGCCGGCACGAACTGAGCGACACGATGTCGGCTTACGAGATATGGACCGCAGGCGTCATGCTGGCGGGGACATGCGCTCGATTCAACAAAGTCGGCAAGTATCCTCATCTCGGTACGTGCAGTAATATCTCCGAAATATATCCAGAATCCATTATACACTTACCAACTTACTATCTCCTATAGGTCAGAATGGACGGCTTTGGGTCTTCCTCGACGATGGTCGATCTGCGGGTCTAGAGCAGTCGAGCAACATCTCTGTGAACGAGCTGGAAGCGATGGACGCGACGAGTTAGGGCGAATTATTGCTGTTCCGGTAATGACGTGGAGAGACCACGGTCCGGGGGCCCTGAGTGAACGTGCTGCTGATAGGCCCTACACAGGCCCTACTCAAGCAGCATTGTTTCTACCCAATCAAGACTGGAGAAGTACCAGACCGGTGAGCAGGTATCAGTATGTATTTCCCGGCCGCGGCTCTCTTTCAATGGTCACCCGTCCATGCGAGCGATGATCTATACTGAGATGCAGAGTTGACGACCCCAGTGACTCTTTACCCTAGTGGGATCAAAAATATATCTCTTCTTCCCAGCCCCTAAAGCGATGGCCTCCTCTTGGGATGGATCATGTAGGATTGGGGGTTTTGAACATTATCCAGCCTTGGCATAACCACAGTCTTGTATCAATCCCATTACCCGATATTTGAGGTAATAGTAGCCTCAGAGGTAACCACGAGTTAATATGTTATAAAACACCTCAACTGAATCTAGCCCTTTGCTTCCTTTCCTAAAACAGAGTGCTCTCTAAATCCCACTTCACTCCTCCAAGACCCATGTCCAATCCCCCTCCACAACAACCACCACCCACCTACCTCCTCCCCTCGGGCCTCACCACAACCCCACCCTCCCCCACAACCCTCATCCCCGCAAAACAAACCCTCTTCCTCTCCCCCTTCTCCCACCACCACTCCCTCGCATAAACACTGGCAAAACCTCTCTGGACCGCATCCCGGCGACTCTCAAAATACTCTTCCAAGAACCTGACGGGAACCGGTTCGGACATGGTGCATCCGAATTCCCATCGTAGATCTCCGGCTTCGATAACGAGTTGATTGATATCTGGCTTGCTGGCTATAGCGTCGAGGACCGTATCGAGAATGTAGGTGTAGAAAGTTGATAGGAGTTCGTAGAAAAGGGGGGCGGATGTAACGCTCATGGCGACCAGGAGGACATGTTCGAAGGTAGGGAGCCAGAAGGGGAATTGGCGGGGGGAAAGGCGATGGCTAGAGATGGCGGTGGAGATGAGGTTTGAATCGTGGATGTTGGCGGTAGCGATGTGGTTGGTGGTTTTGGTTTTGGAGGAATCGATGGATAAGGCAGTCGTGAAGACGATGATGGTTGTGAGTAGCATAAATTTTAGCAACCGCATGATGCTGCAGTCTTTTCACTGTGGGAAGCCAGCTATTGACGGGTGGTAATCTTGGCGGCGATTGGACTTCTCTGCTGGTGTCGGATCTCTTAAATGTGTAGAGAAGGTTTTGTCACGGAACGATGATTCAATTCTGCACCTTGCCGCTGTCCAAGAGAATGTAGAGATACACCGACAAGCTCGTCGTCGGAGTTCCACCTTGTGCAACCCCATGAGGGTTGCGTTCGTTGGGAGTCTTTTCGGCCGTCGAAACTTCTGACATTTTATTTTCTGATTCAGTGGAAGCTGCTTAATTAGTGGACCGTATGCCGCTTATAAACCCTTCTTCAAAAGTTGCAATTTTCTCGGATCATCGCTAATCCGCTTACTCGCAACTAGACGAGTTTCGTCCGATTTAGTAGGGACGGGTGCGAGTAAGCGAAGCTCTTGCTACAGTCATTGTGCCTTTCACGTGGTAGAGACCGGGCGCTTGTAGTGCTGCTGCAGATCGGATATATGAGGCTGATCCGAGGACGCGCAACCCACTCTATATGTCTTGATCAAGCAACGGATCCTTTGAGGCGCTCTTCAAGGCTGACATGCCACCCCTGTAGAAAATCTGGCCTCGGAAGTCTAAGCAAACGCAAACTCGAACTATGCGATTACGGACGCCATGCCTAGTCGCTTTCCTAAGTCTCTTCGTCTCGGGGCAGTCTGTTCCAACAGACACACATGTCGATACTAATGGCCCTCTCGCTCTCGCACACGAATCCGCACTGGTTGCTTCAACTGACCATTCACTCGAACCTCGCGTTCTCGGGTTCCATTTCATGTTCGCCGACTTCGTCGTAGCAGCCATCGCGGTCCCCACTTTCTATCTTGGATTCAAAGTCGTTTTACGTCGGGATTTCGAACTGATTCTGGACGATCTCGCGAAAAAGACCCTTCGGCCGGGCAGGAGCCTTGTTGTAGGCCTTGGTCGTGTCAGATGGGAATTTGTATGTCTTACACACCCGTTGAAGGAGGAATTCATGGAGGGCTAATTTCGGAAGCGGCTTCAGGATGCGGAGAGAGGGTGGCTGCCGATCAATAGGAGGGAGTGGTGGGGCACGATAGCCAAGGGAAGTAGGGAGTGCCATGTTAGTGTTCGTGTTGTAGGGGTGAATGTTGGAGAAAGAAGGAGAATAGGTTGAGAGGATGAGATTGGTTGAAAGGCGTCAGATTGAACTAAAGAAGTGGGCTGAGCGATAAACATGCTGATGGGTGTATATAGAAACCCTGTAAAGTAATATGATTCATGATAGATCCCCGAGCTCACGACTCTTTATAATAATAATTCTATTCGATGATATCGTCTGCTCCGCTGTGACAGCTGTCGAAGCCCAAGGAGAAGGCCAAGGGTTTATCTAGGTCGAGGTGGTGGCTTTCGTGGCCATCTATGAATTGTAAGGTATCAGGTGAAGTGGTCGATGATACCACAGGGAGGATTGGTGATTTAAAGTCCAATGCCTCATGAAACCATAACCCATCTGGGGGCAAAGCGCAGACCGACGGCGGGAAAGCTCATGTCGATTCTACTACAGCCTTTCGAACCTCCTTCTTGACCTCTTTCTTGCAAACCCACTCATACGCATCATCCCACCAGTTGAAGAAAGGAGCATAGTACTTGTTACCAATACGATGATGCATACTATGTCGTTTCGATCCACTAGCCCAACCCTGTGGCAATATCTTATCGAAGCCCCATTCCAAATCCAGGCCTGAATGTATATCCACCAACAGCCACACGAAGATCAAGACGAAGATCGTCCTCGTAAGAACATGTGACCCGATGATGTTCAGGCTAAAATTTGCGAGGAGAACGAGCCCAAGGCGTTCGAACATGTCGAGTTGATTGGTGATCTGTGGGTTAATCTCGCGATGGTTGTGGTGCTGGGAATGGATGCTTGCAAACTTTGGATGATGGAGGGTGAGATGGAAGGCGAAAAAGAGGGTATCGTATATGATGAGGCTTGTGACAAGTTGAAGGGCTAGCTCTCGACTTGTGGGTGGTGCAACAGGCAAGGCTCGGCGAGTCTGGAGGGGAGAAGATAGGGTGAAGTTGTGGAGAGTAGGAGCGAGGAAGGTGCCGTGGATAGTTTTGGTCACGGAGGAGATGTCATAGTTTCCGCTTAATACCATATCCTGGACAGAGACGCCGGCGTACTTCTTGATCAAGGTAAGATCGAGGAGGAGCAGAGGGGAGATATAGGTAAGCCCCTCGACGATCCGGTGTTTGGGACGCTGCATTTTTGGGATTGGCTTGGAGCCGGTGCTGCCGTCGTTTCCGTGATTGGCAAGGCGGAGCTGTGGATTTCGGGCAAATCGGTAGGTATACGTGACTTCGATGACGGCGTAGATAATAACGGTCCACCATGTTTCGAAGGTGGAGGCAGTGAAGAGCGAAGATTGGCGGAGTGAGGCGTAGAGAGAGTCAAGGACTGGTTGATACACGCTTGGGGCAACAATGCTGCTTCCCAAGAGTAAAAACAAGAAGGATCGAAGGATCCAGATGGACGAGAAGCCAGGAGAGCCATGGCTCGGAACTACCATGGGTTGGAATGTGAGGCTCTCTGGCTAAAGCAACACTGATGGACAAAGCAGACCAAGTGTTGGCAAATGAGCGAGTATCAAGCTCACCTGATTGACATTAATTCGTCTGTAGTTATATCTCTTAAACGAAGGGTCCGTCCGTGACGTCACCACTTAACCAACGAGGGTCCCTCGGCGCGAACGATGACAGTAATCTCGCGTGGAAATACCGAACGGCTGATTGAATAATGCTCCAGTGAATGAATTAGCACGAGTACAAGTATGCACTGCCTTACTTGCAGCTTGGAGATCAAGAGAAAGAGACGACGCTCTCCGAAGTCGGCTCATCGGCTGACTAAGCCCAGCCCACCTTGGCGCCAAGACATACCTATTTGCCACCTCTCTCCTTCTCACCACCCACCACCTCCAATCCCCTACCATCCTCTCCACAACCATGTTCGACATCCCCCTCCGCCCCCTAAAAGACTCCCTCTTCAACCCCCTCTGCACCCATATCCCTCTCTCCATCACACCCCTCCACATCACCCTCCTAGCCTTCATCTCCGGCCTCCTGTCCTGCCTTCTAATCGCCCTCTCCCACGCCAACACGGCCTTATCGGTGTTCTTCTGGGGCCTGAATCGTGCCCTCGACTGCCTCGATGGCGCTCTAGCCCGCCATCGCGGTACGGCGTCCGATCTCGGTGGATTCCTGGATCTGTGGTGTGATTTTGTTGTTTATTCTGTCTTGCCGATTGCGGTAGCACAAGGAGGGGGCGAAGAGAAAAAGGGAGTTTGGGTGGCGGTAGCGGTATTGGAGGCCACGTTCCATGTTAACAATTTCGTGTTGTTCTATGTTGCTGCGCTCGTGGAGAAAGCAGCGAAGGAGGAAGGGAAGGGGGATGTTGCAAGCAAGAATAGAAGAAAGGAGTTGACGAGTTTGAGTATGAGACCTGCGCTCGTTGAAGGTTTCGAGAGCGGACTCCTGTTTACCCTCATGTTGTTACATCCGAGCGCGATAGAAGGGTTGAGCTGGGCGATGGCCGGATTAGTGGCTGTAGGAGTTGGGCAGAGGACGGTGTGGGTGGTTAAGGCTTTGCAGTAGAGGATGGGATATATGCATCTTCGCAAGCGGCAAACAAATGCGATTACTATAGGGTCTCGCTTGCTCGCAATGCATATCAGACGGAAATGTAGTCGTGATTGGGCTTTGCCTGCACGCATAGCTGTCCCTTTTCAGGGTTTGAGGTGCCTCAAAGGGCTGCACCTCGTTGAGCTACTCATTAGGGCTGCAAGCAGTGCCGGCCACTCCTCCTATCTAGACGACGAGGATCTGGAGTTCTAGATACAACACCGCTAGGCGCAGGTGGGTGGGTGGTGAAAGGGACGAAAATAATGCAGAGTGTGCTCTTACTACCGGCTTGGTCTTGGAGTGAACAGCGCCTGCAATTCCCCTGGTCGATAGGCTTTCTAGATAAGGGTCGAAGGAAGGCAGCTTGTAGGAGTGTATCAGAAGCACTGTGGAAGGTTTCGGCTGCTCAAGCAGTAAAGAATCCCCCTTGCTGACGGTTGTTGACGTAGCGGGCGGCGTCCATACCAACGGGCCCCCAGTCGCGGCCGGGTTCTCCTTTTGGTCTGCTGCTTGTGGTCTGTATTGTGCTCTTGTTTGTACATTTTGCGGCCCAATCGATGACATGGCTTCTCCCGCCGTGATGGCAGTGGAAGAGAAGACTCTGGAATCATCAAGCTTTGTAGTATATACTGACTGTGAACAACGATACAACCAGCGCCCCTAGCACACACCCTCCAGCTATGAAAAAGCCCTTCTGACCGCTCCAGCTCAACCTGCCCTCCACAAAACGGCTTGCGAGATCCAACTTCACCAACGGCACTGCCAGCAAGAACCCTACTCCCGCCAGCCAGTACCCGATCGGAATCATCACAGCCAGTGCAATACGACTCTTCTCAATATATGCGCTGCTCGTAGGCTCTGTCGTCCTCAGCGCCAGCCCAACAATCTCCGGGCCGGACGAATAGATGAGGACCTGAACCAGACTCCAGACGGCGAGTCCAAAAGTCTTGGTACGGGGTGGTAGGAGCAGGGCGATGAGGCTGTTCATTGCACCTAGCCAGAGTTCGGCCGTCAGGTAGGCGATGGACATGGCGCCGTACAGCACTTTGGTACCCCGGACCTCGTCACCGTGAGATACGTTCCGAGAGTACAGCATTAGCAAGACGAAGACGGAGGAGATCATCCCTCCAATCGCCGTCAGGTAGAGCGGGAGAATTTTGGTACGGTGCCAGAACAGTGAGGTCAGAAGCCCACCGGCGAGAACGGCGACGGAACCTACAACTCCAACGATGATGCCGTAGCGAGAAAGTAGAGATGGCTCTGATGGATATAGGTTGGACAGGTACGAGGGCATGTAGTATCCAAAGACGTTTCCGGCGAGTTGGCGGAACGCCGCACTAAGGGCGAGCAGCCAAAAGGATCTCATACGTGCCAAGTATCTGAATGTTGAAAGGATGTCCTTGCGCGCTGTCACCAATCTAGAAGGGACCGCGGCAGAGGTGGGCCCTTGGTGATTGAGATTGTTAGCCATCACGAGAGAGATTTGGCGCTGTGGTTCGCGAACAACCACTCGGACAAGCAGGGCGACCACGACACCCACGATACCGATGGCAATCAATGCAGTGTTCCAGGGAGTACCGGTCCGTGCAAAGGCGACTGCGATCTGCCCGGATACAGCTTCTCCAATATAGACGCCAACATAGAGCACACTTGCCCCAAAGAAAACATATTGTTTGCCCATCAGATCACTGATCAGACTCACGCTCAACGCCTCGACCGGAGCTTGTCCGACACCCATGCCTATCCTTGCCAGTAGGATCTGCCAAAAGTTGTGGCTCAAGCCCTGGAAGATGGCACACAAGCTCCACCATATCGCGGCCACAGTCAGAACCCACACTCTGGCCGAGGTATAATCTGCCACGAAGGCTGTTGGGAGTGCCAGAAGGGCGTAGACGATACCGGTGGCATACCCGCTGAGGAGACCATAGGAGATTGACGATAGATGGAGAGAGCTGATAACGTCGTCTTGGAAGTAGGACAGGATGAATTTGTCGTATTGAGCGAGGAAGTAGTTAAGGAACAAGAGGACGAGAGATATACTGATTCGCCAGACGGGGACGTCAGGCCGGCTTGTCAGGGAGATATCCCTGTTGGTGTCGTCGCTGGCTTGACTCGTTTGTTGGCCGTCGTCATCTGTCAAGACGTGGATCCCCTTTTCATGCTTCGCCTCCATCGCAACGCCTTGCTTTCCTGAATGGGAGCTGGGTTTTGGTGAGAAAGGTTGAGCTTTTCCTTTTCCTTGGGTACGTTCTTTCGCTGACATCTTGCCCATTCCCATGAATAGCCACAAACCAAATACAAGTCCTCTTGAGCCAACGCGACCCTGGAGTTAGGTTGAATGGGTCCCACCCAGCTCTGCAAGGACCGCGCAGAGTTCAGTTAGTGTTCGCTGGAGGACTCCGACTCTTCCCATCACAAGAAGGACGGGATGAAATCATCATGCTGACCCGCGCATGAATACCCCGCCATCTAGCTTGGCCCTGAGGCTTACCGTAAGAGCTTATGTTACTCCATACGAATAAGCACTACTACTAGGTATATCAGTACTTTGTCTGTCGGAAGAACACATACCTTCCGTCATCAACATCGACTCCAAGTGGTAAGGAAGGCTCACCATGGCTGCCCCCACGCTGTTCATCCTCTACAACGCCGATGCCTCCGTCATGGGCAAGCTATCCTACGGCTACAAAAAGCTCACCAACAAGGACAAGGACAAACCCACTTGCGCCGCCTGCGACATCACCCACGGAGGCTTGAGTCTGGACGAGACCTCGCAGTGGAAGGCTGCCAAGGCCGACTTGCTCGACAGTGGAGCCGTGAAGGATATCAAGCAGTTCCACCGCGATGAATTGGACCACGAGGTATGTAGACTTGTCCTGGCATCATTCCGACTGGCATCATATGCTGATGAGTCGTATTTGATGCGTGTGCGTAGACCAAGGAGTTCGTTCAATCCCGAGGGCTGCAATTCCCCATGGTTTTGGCACGGAACGAGGGAAGCGACTTGAGATCTGTCATGAGCAGCGAGGATCTCGCTACTTTCAAAGGCGATCCGCAGGCCTTTATGAAGAAGATTCGTGATCATTTGGACGGAACCCAGAGCGCGTTGTAGCTCTACATCGTGACAGCATCCCCTCCTCGTGAGCGACCTGCTCGGATGGCCAAAACAGAAAGGGATTCCGTCTTGGTCCAGAAGCGTGATAGTTATCGTATTGCAGGAGCAGCCAGATTATAGAAGGTTTTCATGTCTTCGAGATACCCGTCTCCTTGCCGACGCTAGCCAATTCTTGTGGGAATCTCTTGACGACACTCATTACCAGCAAGGCCCACCAGGTTGTGTTGGCAATCCACAGCGCGCCTGTCCCCAGTTGACACGGCAATCTCATCCCCTCCAAGTAGACTCTCCATGCACTGTCGTAGCCGTGTGACTTCCCGTACCCCCTTATGATCCACCCAACCAGCCAGACCCGAGCCATGTAGAACGCCGCGATGAAGGCAATGTCGGAGCCCAGGCGAAGTATTTTGCATCCTGAGTGATAGGTCCGCAGCCACCACCGCACGTTCAATATCGGCGTCGAGCTGTTCATAAGGAGAAATTGCACGATAATGTAAATGCCGCGGTCCCGATCTCGATGTATATAGTAATGGAGGAAGAGTAGGGCCATGGCGATACTGATATGATGGAACAGGAGAGTGTTGTCGGCGTACTGGAGGACGGATCGGAGGGTCGGTTTAGAGGTTGGCTGGACGAGACGATGGCGGAGACGGGCCTCACGAAGAAGGCTTATCGTGTCTTGCAGAAGGTATCCGCATTCGACGGCTGTGATGGCATTGCCCAAGGTAGAGCGAGTTTGTACTAGAGGGTTCTTGGAATCGTCAGGATACCCCCCAGGGTGGAGTCCCGCAGCCGTTGTCCCATGCTTCACGGATGAGTCCGCCGCGCCTATTGAGCCCGCCTCTGCCCACTGTGCCCTGCACCGTCGCAGGAAGTATATGGCGAGGACCGTTGTGAGGGTGGAATGCAAGGTCGAAGTCGCTTTGGTGACGGCGCCCAAACGTGCCGGAGAAGGCTTTGGACCGGCGGCATAGCGATGGATCAGACCATACACGGTGAAGGATATGAGAAGGGCGGCGACATTGGAGGGTATGGTCAGCGCTATCATCGTCAGTGGCTGTCTCTCCGGTACACAGGAGGCAGCGGTGTGGAGGCGGATAGGCTGCTCATGGAGGGTCAGAGTTTGGACATGTCGGCGATGGTCTGTCGCTACTGGAAGTAAGACGCACAAGGAGACGCTGAATCATGTCGAAAGGTCCATCAGGATCGTCTCTGCCGAAACTGGATAATCCTCAAGCCTCAAGGTTGGTTGAGATGCCAAGACCAAGAGGATGCTACGGTGACCCGGTCAGACAGCCAGATGCAGTCTTGGCGGCTACGATCAGGAATTCAGGCCACTCTTTCTTTTGCTTTCTAATCGTACAACTATATTACATGCTCTACATGCGGTCTCGTTTCTCCGTGTTGGCTCCCGCTCGTCTCGGTAAAACAGTGCCTGCCCATCTTCAGACAGTCAAAGTATACTCTGTTATTCAATGGGAAAATAATATGCCAGCAATAACGGTGTCGTTGATGATCCCATCCCCAGGCTGAGCGCCTGTCCACATATCTAAAGCTATGTCTCATACGCCTAGATTGCCCTACGGCTCTCCGACAACGCTCTCTGGCATTTCCGAGAACTTTGCCCTACATCTTTCTCTTGAGAGCTTTATCACTGCAAGGACTCTTGCCTTCCAGAAAGCATATCCTAACCTGGCTGAATCCCGGTCGCCGATACGTGCCAAAGTCTTAAACCGCGATGTCGCTATACTTTCGTCCTATCATCATGTTCGCCGGATTCTCTGCGATGACACCATCAGATCGTGTCTAAGCTCAAGTCAAGCTTACAATGAGTTGATGGCTCCTTTCTTGCCCCCTCCAAATCTTCTTCTCCTTGACCCACCCGATCATCAAGAGCGAAAACAAATCTGGCTGGAAAAGATGTCAACGTTGAACTCGGATATCCAGCCTCTGATTCATTGTTGTGTCCTCGACCATTTCCGCAATACTCCATCAGGTTCCCTCATTGACCTCTACGAATCGATGAAATCCCTGTCTTGGCGAATTCTGCTCTCAACATTTCTACAGCGGGAAGATAGCGACAATGGTGACGATATAGCTGAGATAGAGGCCTTGCATGAGGTTCTGCTACGTGGCCAGTTTTCACTGTTTCCCGTCAGCATCAATACCCCCTTCTGGCGCTCTCCAAGATGCAAAGGACTCCAGGCACGCCAACAGTTACAATCACGACTACACTCCAAAGTCACCCTGGGCAAATGTCCGTTCGCGGTTGGTGACCCTGAAGATGGGCAGGACATTGCTAATCACCTGTTGCTCTTCACATCTTCTCTTGCTGCAAAAGCTTTGGCATCTCTGCTTACGGCTGTCCTTCTTGATCTATTCCTGTTTGACCAGGCAGGAACTCCTCTGAGTACCAAGATACGAAGTACTGGGGATCCGAAGCAAAGATCCAATTACATCCAGAGTATGGTTTCAGAGGCAGAGCGCCTGTCCCCGCCAGTAGTTGGTATCATGCGTAGAACCACTCAAGATGTTGTTCTACACAGTGAAGGAGACGTAGCTCCCCCAACACTGGTACCACAGGGCTGGGACATCTGGCTTTACTTCTCAGGCGCCGGGCGAGATCATGCTGCATTTGGCGAGGCGGCTGAGAGCTTTGTTCCGGGTCGATATTTTGACACACAGTCCCCCCAACAAGAAGGTTTCGCATTTGGAGCTGGTGCCAAGACCTGCTTGGGGAAGGGTTTGATACGGACAATTGCAATGGCGGTAGTCGAGAGTTGTCTCTGGCAAGCTCAAACCTCAGAGTCCACCAACGCTCCGATGATCGATCTCCAAGGCGACGGAGGCGAGTTACCAGTTGGGGTGCAGGGTTGGCTCGGCTGGCAGCCAAAAGTCAAACCGGAGGATTGGGCAAGAGACATGAAGCAACTGCCCACGCAACGGCCGCGGAAACCCGTCATGGTCAAGATTCAGCATCAATTGGCTGCATAAGACCCCTACCCTTTATCCGTCAATGACACGACACGTCAATGACGTGTCGGTCGAGGTCCGATGTGTTGTTCCAAGTCTCAAGGGCGCCAGGTCATTCATAGTCATTCGATCATTATCATCGAGATGATCGGGGGTCGGAAGATGATGCCGGTCGAAGCGGAAGCAACCAACCACGATGATCAATGGAGTCTCACTTGGTAAGTGGAGTCTGGGTCTCGCTCTGTGGTTGATTATTGACTGTGTATCAACCCCGGATTTGCCTTGCCATGGAAGGTGTTCTACTGAATACGCCATGCTCGGCACGGAAACACGATTGGTCAATGAACGATCTCCGACGATTTAGACTTTCTTCTTGCTTTGATCGTCGCATACGATGCAAGATGACCTAGATTCTCATGCACACGGGAGCATCTCCGAGCTTCTCCATATAGCCGTTTGGGTGATCTTCCCGGCCTCTCAAGCTGGCGCTGCAGGTACCCTGGTAGGTTGTATTTCTTCTTGCAGATTGCTTCTCTGGCTGTTTCCATGAAAACCTTATCATGGGACACCTTGACTTTTTTATAAATCACCGTGCGTCGTCGGCAGGCAGCTTGTCGACGTTCCCCCTCACCATCTCACAGAACATACATCTGATATTACCAGACCAGCTACAACCCTATCGTCATGTCTCCAATCCTCGTCATCCTATGCTCATTTTTCGCCATGATCGTTGCCCAAGACCCAAACCTGGGCGACCCACGCCTCCTAGCCAGCTACCCACCCTGTGCAGCACAATGCCAAATATCCGTCATAGCCAGATCCGTACGTTGCCCACACCCTCACCACCATCATACATCCTGACCTCAACCTGATAGTCCAACCCCTGCGCCTTCACCACTTCGACAAACCTAACCTGCCAATGCGACTCCGGCAACCGCGCCGCCACCGCCGCCTGCGAAAAACTCAGCTGCTCCTCCACCGAATATGATACCACCCAAACCCTGGCGCAACAGGTTTGTGGCCCCTTATACACCAACAACACCCTCAACCCCACTCCCGTTTCCTCCGCCATCGCTTCCGCCACCGCTGCCGCCACCGCCGCAGTCGCCGGCAAAGACGCCACGAACTCAAACGACTACCCTGCCTGCGCAACATCTTGCCAACAGCAGAACTTACCCTCAAGCGGTTGTGGAACCTTGGCGAATAAATCCTGCGTATGCAATAGCCCCGCCATTGTCACGTCGACCGGAGTTTGTGAACTCAGGACCTGTAGTCCTGCGGACCTGGCGACAACCGCGTATTTATCTTATGTTCTTTGTGCCGGGGTCGGAGGGATTGGGAACGCGAGCGAAATTGCGAATCAGACCATCGCGACGCAGACAGCGGGGTCGGTGGCCATGCCGCCGACGGGGACTGCGATGCCACCAATGTCTTTTATGGGTGGGGCGGGAATAGTGGGGGTTGAGATTGGGGGTTGGATGGTGTTACTGGGTGGGTTTGCTGTTGGGTGCCTGGCTGTGTGATCTGCAAGCTGGAGTTCCGAGCAAGATAGACTCCTATTAAGAGGTAAATAAGGT
The DNA here is from genome assembly GCA_011316305.1 of Rusavskia elegans. Taxonomy (NCBI): domain Eukaryota; kingdom Fungi; phylum Ascomycota; class Lecanoromycetes; order Teloschistales; family Teloschistaceae; genus Rusavskia; species Rusavskia elegans. Next base: position 92,887 of record SAUG01000135.1, read on the forward strand.
GACGTATTGAGTGTCCTCTCGGGGGATAGCTCGGGATGGTTGGAACGGAAAGCAAGAGGTCGGTACATGTATTGGCAGAGCGTCGAGTTTGGTTCTCAAAAGTCTTCTCTTACAGATGCCGTAGAGTATCCTCAGATGAGTACAACTTCTCAACAGGTGGAGATCATTCCGCCGCACACATCTCCCTGGCCGCTGGCGTCGCAAAAGTTGCTAGAGCCTTGCTACATTCGACTCTCATCTCTCTCAACACCGATACGCATCTTACTCCTTCACTAGTCTATCAGATGAAGACTGCATCCGGCACCTTAACCAAGTATGCGTAGCAAGCTATACACTCAATTATCTAATCGAATCAGACGCGGCCTTGACCGATAATTGATTTCTATCCTTCGATCTCCGCCCCGGTATAGCCAATCTTGGGCGGTGAGATAGTTGGCTGGATTTTATCACAATCGAAAGAGGGAAAAGATACGAGCTGTGATTATGAGCTTTCGGTTAGCTACATCGCAAGCAATGCACAAACACCATGCCCTATTTCTTCGCCTGCCAACATTGGAGTCTGCTTGGTGTTTCCCCCACTGAATCGACAACGACCCTAGCAGGCGAAGGGAAAAGATCCGATATTCGTTTCGCCTTCAACGACCCCTAGGTCCTACTCTGTAGTATGATAGTTCCCCGTCTATTTTGAAGTACAAGCGGGGTGCTCCTGAAGATTCTGGACATTTGCTCCTGCAAGAATGGCATTGGCGGATACTAAAATAGGGAAGGACAAGGAAACGGGTCTTTCAATTTGGAGGGCCAAAGGACTGATTGTTGATTGACCTGTGGACTAATGAAATTTCTCTAGTAGGCGAGCATGCTAACCGGTGTTAATCAATGCTTTGATGTGATATACTTGAAAGTATATGTCGATAAGTTCCTCCGTATCGATTATCAACAACCCCAAACCTCGCTCCTACGCACCTCGACAAACACAACGAACATAGTCCTCTCCATCAAACCACCAACCATACCTCTCGCAGTGCTCACAGCCACAGTCCTCCAACGATTTCCGCGTCCTATCGCACCAATCTTCAAGATCGTACTGCAAGCACCAATACTCGCCAACCACAAACGGAGCACGGCCTTCAAAACCTTCAGCATACCGCTTAGCGCACGCTTCCATATTCGAATTTTCCCTAATAAATTTGGGAAGCGAGATAATTTTGAGTTGGCTAGGTTTTGATATAATGCAAAGGCGCAGAGAATCCAGGCGAAGGTTGAGGGAGCCCCGGATATTAGGGCTTTGAAATGGTCGTAGTCGTCCGAATCGGAAGTTGCCAGCCTTGGAATTGGCGGCATCGCAATTGGAGTCCTATTCTTTGGGGGGCACTCCAGTTCCCCACGGCTCTGGGCATTGGATACGAGATTTCTTGAAACGAGTTTTCTCACGGAAGAGAGCAAAAAGTGCGACAAGTTTTCCTCTGAGGGCAAGTGTTGAGCTGGGACTGGGACCCAGCTCTCCATGACGAGCTCTTTCATGGCGTGTTAGGGTAGAGGAGGTAGGAGCCTATCGAAACGGTGGTATGTTACGTTTAGGAAATCCTATTCGAGATAAATTGACGACGAGCTTGAAGTTCTGGAGCTCGTAAAGATAGTGGAAACCGTCCTCATATAGTTGGGGATTGGTCAGGAGTACCTTAGAGTATAGGGACGCGGCCTTGTAGTCGAAGATCCACCAGTAGGCTACTGGTGCAATCCGCATGGGCTTGTCCAAAATGAGACGGTCTCTATAGCATTTAAGTCCTACAAGCGTCCGGAGAAATCTTTGCTAGCCTTTAGGCCCTCTCCTCCATGATTTCTTTAAAGCTTTTAAGGTGACCGCCGTTCTGGTTAGTTATTGTCACATTTGGCATAGCAGCCAGTCTGTCACTGACACGCGGCTCGCTCTGAGAGCGATCGAGTCCTGCAGCAGCTAAATGGCCAGAGCTCAGTGCATCAGCCAATACACCTTGGTCGATCATATTGGCGGACCTCATCCTCACCATGCGAGAACCAGAAGGAAGGAGAGTGAATAAATATCTTTGCGTCATGACAGTGTCGATCATGAAATGAGGCAGGGCGAGGAGAAGGCAGTCTGTCTCTCGAACCATAGCGACCAATTCCGTGTAGAAAATTGCATTGACAAATGCTTCCTGCTCAGGAGATTTGCGTCGGACGTCGTGATATCCGATCTTCATCCCCAACCTCTCGTACGCGTTGCGTGCAATAGCAGTACCGATGTTGTCAAAACCCAAGATACCTAGCATGTGGCCACGGGGGTTGAAAGCTTCAACAGGTATGTCATTGTAGGCTTGGATCAGCTTGTCCGGATCCATCGAGCGAGTCGTCGAAAATGACATACTTACGTAGCGGAACACACATGATATGAGATCGATAACAATGTCGGCGAGATCTAGATGTGTCGCTTGGCCATAAGTGGAGATTTTTGGTCTAGAAGGTATGGGTCTGGGAGGCGAAAGGGCTGCGCTGAATGCTAACGTAGAGGATTTGCGTATCGTTCCAGGATTGATGAACTCCTGCACGACGGCGTTTGTAATGGCTCCCGTCCGATTGGATGGTTGGAACCGCTTTCTTTCTCCAGAAAAGCATGATTGCGTACAAGCGATGTCCAGAACCCTAAGCGATCTCGGTGGGCTACCCTCTACCTTGATAGTACTACTTTTGCCTTTGGCATGTACTGTATGACAGTCAAGATAACGGCTACCCGCCCCACCACAGTTGATTGAGGCTGCGTTATCGATCCCTGTTTTATATGGCCTTATCATTGGCTATCCTGCAGGAGTCCGGACCCCATTCTCCGTCAACCTCACCCAAGCTTCTTCATATTTCGTTCACGATCAGTGTCAGACCTCTTCAGTCTTATTTGAGTTCACCAGCGCTATACTATCGATAGGCCGCCCGAGCACTGTCCGATCATGCAAAAATAGACCCAACCGCGAGTGTACTCGGGCCCGGTGAAGGGCAACGTCGTTATTCAGGGGGACATGAGCGCCCAGGGCAACATCAATATTAGTACAAAATCTCCTCCTCAGTATATTAAAAGAGTTCCGGTATATAGGGTATTCTTTACTTTTAAGCGCAATCGATATCTACTCCGGTATAGGAATCATCAATTTACTATTGGATCACGGTGCAGATATAAATCAACCTTATTTGAAAAACACTATGCCTTTGCATCATGCTGTCAAAAGGGAAGACATCGGTGTCGTCAAAATTCTCCTTAGTCGCGGCGCCAATGTCAATGCTAAATCGGACATCGAACCAACAACAGCTCTTGGGACTGCCATTGATCGTACTTTGAACCGAGCACACTCGCTAGAAATCATCATATTATTGGTCCAAATTGGATGCGACCTGAATCAGGCTTGCCCCGAAACGCCGGTGTCTCTTGCGGTTGAAAGAGGTCGAGTGGACGTCGTAGAGTTTCTCTTGCGAAATAATGCATACGTAGATGCATCTGTGCTACCAACGGCTTTCAAGATGCAGCGCGCTGAGCACTTACAAGCCTTACTGGCTCACTCTGTAAGCAGGCAGAGGCAGCAGTCATGATGATTGATTGAGAAAGGAATCGAAATCTATGGAGGAACTAAATTACGGAGTGTCTCGGGAGCGCAATAACTGAACGTAACATGCATAAATAGAGGCTCCTTCACTAAAAAGGTTTTATCGACGTAGTATATTTATACTGGTAGCGCCGTCCATAAACAAGGATAATGATCCATGGACGTGGGCGATCCACGAATGGTGTACAACATGTAGAAAACAGAGAACGCAAGTCTTTTGTCATCTTCCCTCTCCCCAGTAATTCAGATTTAGACCCCCAGAAGATGTCAAATTACCCTGAATCACCTGTCCTGCCTGAGCGTTGATAGATCCAGAGTAAACATGCGATGATCCTCTATCCGCCTGCTTCGCAACATCAGTATCATTTGTGACCTCCGCTCCGGCCTCAATCTCCACGGCCCAGATAAGTAGTTGATCACGAATATTCCGATACCCTTGGTCTTTCGAGCTAGCGAATCTTGTCATACCCACATGACTGGCGTGAATACCCTGGTTACTATACCTTGGCAGTACGGCCGAGTGTCTTGGTACGATGAGGCCTACGAGGTTGTTGTATAGGAGTTCCTCGAAGAAACAGTATATACGGGGTACTGGCTTGTTTTGGGATTGTCGGGCGTCTAGCATTGTGTGGAATCTAGTTGGAGTCAGCGTCAGAAAATGACTCTTGAGAATGGACAAATAATATGGTTTGGGTCTTGATCCGTGCACTCCATAGTATCACTAAAGTACTCCATAGAGATTACTAAAATACTCTATAGAGATTACTAAAATACTCTATAGTAAAACTTTACTATATAAAATATAGCGTACCCGAGCCGACTAATTAAATATTTAGGATTTAAAAGGTCTATTTTACTTTATAAATAATATTATCGAGATCTTTTTTTCAACTATCTATTATAACCGTATATTATATACTAATAATATAAAAATTAAAGTCGAAACTTTTAGATCTATAAACTATACATCTATACTATTAAATATAAAAAAAACCACTATATATATATAGAATTAAATAAATAGTATTTCTTTTAGATTATTTACTTTAATTATAGAAAATATCTTACTACTAAAAATTATATAAAATATTTTAAAATAGAACTAGTTCTATTTTTTTTTATATTTCTTTTATATTTTCTATCGATTTAAGTTTAGTAATCTAGTTTAATAAAACTAGACCGTCTAATATAGCTAATTATAATTATAAAATATATATAGGACAGACTTTTTTATTAATAATTTTAAAATAATTATATATATACTATTATTAATTTTCTTTAATTCTATTATCTTTTTCGCTATTATAGTTCCTATAATATAGTTTCTACCTCCTTCTACTAATTAGATATTCGATATATTTAATATATTTATTAAAGCCGTTAATTTCTAGATAAAATAATAAGGCTATATTATATAAAAGGATTATATAATATCTAATCCTGCGAAAAAATATAGTATTATTAAAACTATAATCGTCTATTTAAAATCCGGCTATTTTAAAAAGCGTAGCAAGTATCGATAGATAACTATCTAATATTATAACTATTCCTTTAAAATAAAAGCGACTTATAAAAAGGAACTCGATATCTAGAAACTCCGTATTATTAATTCTAATTACTCTGGATATAGACTTTTTAAAACTAAAAGTCTCGTAATATATTATAGAGTTTCTATAACCTCGGCTGTTATAGAAGATATCCGTAATCGTATTAGAGATTATATAACGCCTTTATAGATTATTAAAATCTTCTATAACGCCGTAAATATCGAGAAATAAAAATACCTTATTAATAAACGCGATATCTATAATATTAAACGGACTATTAAATATAAAGCTCTTCGCAGCCTTATATCTATTTAAGTATTATTTAAAATACTAATAGAAAGTAAGTTAAAAAACGCTAGAAAATAGATATTCGAAGTTTATAAAAATTAAAATAATTAATTTATATATCTTTTTTTCGCGAACCGAAAAACTTTTAAAATATCTGGGAAATATTATTATATTTTTATAGTTAATTCTATATATAAGATAAATAAATCTAGATTTTCTTTTTATATAATTATTAGTTATACGCCTATAAAAATAACCTTTATTATTATTTTTATATTTATTTTTAAAAAGAAGAATCGAGACTATATCTAGATTTTTATATAAATTAAACTTTTATATAATACTTTCTATATTTCGGACTCTAGTCTCTTTATTATTAATACCGAATAAGCTTTTATTAATAAAATTATTATCGTTTTTCTCGGTTCTAACTATATCCTATATATTTATTATATCGATAATAATATTAAAACTTAAGCGACGCGTTCTCTTTATTTTAAAAAAAAGATTAAAAAGTTTATAACTATATAGAAGACTATTAACTAGGTAGATACTATAGAGAAAACCGATAAAAAATAGATTATATTAGAAATTAAATAGAAGGAAATAGACTCTACGCTGGTTTAATATTACTAGACTATATAGATAGAAAAAAGGGTAGAAAAGTTCTATTACTACTATACTAATCAGATTTTAAACTTCGCGGTTATTATTACTAGCAGCTATAAAGGAGTTTATATAGAATTAAAAAAAAGACTCGAAGTCTTAATAGGGGATCTAGAATATATTTTTAAATACTTTAATAATTTTATTAGAAATTAGATTAAAAAATATAACTTTATTTTTACTAATTCCCGGGAATATATCCTATTTAACTATTAAATCCGCCTATTTTAAAAGTTTAATTTTAAGACTATACGAATTATTCGCGATAAAATCTTTAAATAATATAAAATAGTAAAAAATATATCTCTAGATTAGAATTTAAAACTATATAAAGATATTTTCCGCCGGTTAATAGGTTTTCTATATAAATATAAAATTCAGAAATTTCTCCTATAAACTAATAGCGCTAGCGTCCTCGAAGCAAGCGACTATTATTTCTACTAGTACTACTACTATAATTTCTAGAATAGTTTTTACCTTTGATTTTAAATATTTAATAGAGATTCGTACGAAGCTTTAGATATTATTAAAAAAAAAGCGAGTTTATTTTAATAGAATTAATAGAGAGAAAAGGTACCTTCGAAGTTAATACTACTATCTATAATATCCCTTTACCTTTTATTTCTAAATTTAGAGATTCTAATAAAGATTAGATAGAAGATAATAATAAAGTCTAGTAAATATATTAAATCGATAAGAAAGTATTTAATAAACTATTTAAAAATATTATAGATTTCTTTTATTCTAATAATATATCCTAGGCTTCCTTTATTAATAATTTTATCGGTAATGACTCTTTTAATAAAAATAAAGTTAAAGAATTCCTTTATATCGATAAACTACCTTATATTAAAGGGAAAAAATAATTAAAAAGAGCTATTAAAGCCCGTTCCGTATTATATACGCAAGAAATATTATAGGAAACCTCTATTTAATAAAATCTATCTTCTTTCGAATTTATAAAAATAAAGATTTATAATAAAAAATAGTAATAGGAAATTAAAATTCGTTTTATAAAAGATTATTATATTAGATAATAATATTTCTATTATAAAAATAAACTAGCTATATACTATATAGCTATATAAAATATATAAAATCGAAAAAAAAATAATATAAAGAAAAGCCGGAGGAAAAGTATAAAATCGAGATATATAAAGTCGAAGTCGAAACGGAAGAGACGCTAAACCTTTTTATAATTTTCTAAACCCTTTTACTAGCGATAACGAATAACTAATACGAGGTCGAGGTCGAGGCCGAAGTAAATAAATATCTCGAAGAAAAAAATTACGAAATAAAGATAGAAGGATTTCGAAATAGATATAATATTTCGAAAATATAATAAATAATAATAGTAAATACGAAGCTACTATATATAATCTAGATATTACTGCTAGTAATAGTAAAGGTAATAAAACTATAGATCGAAGTCGGCGAGTTAAAAAAAAGTCGAAAAAATAGATATAAATAGAAGTAGAAAAATAATATAATATATATTTAAAAACGTTTAAATTAACTAAAATTAAATATTCGATAATATTAAAATAAAATAGCTAATTAGCTTCTAAATAGATAAATTAAATAAATTAAAATATAGTTAAGAAATTTAGTTAAAATAACCGTATTCCGTAAAATATATAAGATAGAAGGAAATAGCAGAATAGTAATTTAATATTCCGATTAGTAAAATCCTATTTAATAAGCGTAGAGTTTTATAGTAATCTCTATAGAATACTTTAGTAATACTATAGAATACACGGATCAGGACCCTATGGTTTTGGTATAAAATAAATAGAACTAAATAGAATATATATTCGTCTAGGCAGAGGTATAAAGAAAGATCAAAATGAAAACAGATATTATGGTAAACATCGTGGATTGTCACTACTCCATAAAGTGTTGATAACAATGTAAAGTATTTCAGGAAGGATCGAAGTAAAGTTGATCATTGCAATGGATGCGTATTTAGATTCACGTCTCAGCGATCATTGGAGTCACATCATAGATCCGATGCATAGTGAAAGAGAAACGGAGGTGTAGAAAATGTCTTGACTCACTCTTGCTGCAGATTCGCTAATATCTCCGAGCCAGGTTTCAATACACTGCTAATATTCTTGTTCGTTGACCGGACGATGCTCGAGAGCTTAGTCAATATACTAGCCCAGTCCACGAGCTTAGAGCCCGTATGTGGAGTTCCTAAGAAGATGATGCCGGCGGTTGACTCAAGAAGCGCGTTTATCCACGGTTCCGCCGCTCCACGCGAGACTAGAAGCGCCTGCTTACAGACTAGTCCCCCGAGACTGTGTACTACAAAGATCAGAGGGCGTTTTGTCTGTTCAAGGTTAGCAGAGAACGACTGGTTTGCCTTACGATGAGCAATATAGCTCGGACGACTAGCCGATAATTCGACTTCTCTGAGTAGCAATTCGATACCTCGACTCATGACGCGCCTGGTGTCCGAGCTTTTCTACATTCCGCGACCCAGCAACGGGTAATAACTCTTACCGTACCATCCAATAAGCGTTTCCGGCTCAGGTCAGTGGCTAAGGCCTTTCCATGATCTCTTATGGTGTTTGTCGAGGATACGTCGATCAGATGGACGACGTCTGCGTCGTAGCCGAATGTCATGATTCGTGAAGTTGGCATGTCTGACGCAAGCATGTCTCGAGGCCATGTTGTCCCTTGTTTATTATCTGTCCACGTCGATTCTCGATTTCCTGTTAAGCCATGAACAAAGACAATGCTGAAGAGTGTCAGAAAGTATACTGGTAAGTTTTGAAAGATTCTACACCAGTACTGACTCGATCTCAGCCTCGCTAGGTTCGGCAAATGTCTTGAGTCCATATTCGGAGCCCGTCGTAGTGGCTTTCCCGTCGGGTTGCTTTAGGTTACGAGATCTCACAAAGGCGACGAATGATATAGCAGGGTCCCTGGGAAGTAGGTCCCACGTTGCCACCGGGAGCAAGAGAAGTAGGAGTGTCGAGTCACTTTGATATACACTTTCGATGTGTATACTTTTAGCTACCGCAGGAAATGCCTCTAGCCAGGTGATCCAGTCCCTGGTATGAAAAGTTTGCTCTTCTTGGAGTGCTATAGCAATCAAGACCTTAGGCGAGACGAAATTTGGATCGGGAAAGACCTCCTCCAATGAACTTTGACTGGACTCGTGGTAATCTGACATGTCAACATCTACTGAAGCCGATGTGAGCGGTGTGGAAAACTGCGTAGTCGATGACTCTTGACTGGTCCCAGATGTTGAGAGGTATGTAGCAGTGGTGTAAGCTCGATACACCTTTGATTCGATCTGTCTGCAAGGTGGATATAGATCGGGGTTCTTCTCCGCTCATAGTTTCCGTCCGTAGCATAGCGAGGGTTCCAAGATTTCTTAGCTCTCGCAAGTACTTTGTTGTGAAGAAAAGATGTGGAGATAGGACCTGGTCGCTGTGCGTACCACCTTAGTTCTTCGATTAAGCTTCTTGTAAAAGAGTGCTCGCCGACTCCCGGCGCGAAAGCCTCGAATCCGCACGCAGCTATTATCTCGGTGGTCCCTTTGCTATGACCGTCGGTAGAGCTTGCAGCAGCACAACAATCCAGTAAGATCAGAACGTCGCAGTCAGCCTCCTCAAGCATGGTCTATATGCTCGACCATTGGGCGGTAGCGGCGTCTGGCTCCTGGTTACTAGAGACGACCATCAGCCACGAATCCTGCAAGTATCACCCTACTCAGGCTCACCAAAGCCATACGCATTGCCGATCCTCGTTCATGAAACCGTGACCTCCATAGTAAACGATCAGAAGCTTATCGCTCGCCTCGGCCTCGTCTAGCGAGCGTATAATCCGACGTGCTAGAGCATTGTGTGACTTGGTGCTAGGAATACGCCACTGGTTCGTGCTGTATCGGTAAATATCTCGGAACAGATCGTCCAGGTCGTTGATATCTGACGCAACGCGCAAGTCATCATCCTCCCACGAGAGCAAGAGCACGTGGACGTCGCAGTAGCGACTCCGACCAGCCTTTGGGAAGGCTCCCACAAGCGCTCGATTGAGGATCTCGCCCAGCGCCTTGGGGTCCTTGATATGGTTATCAATGAACGAGAGATCATGAGTCCTGTCTTTGGAGGTCATCGCGTGACAGCTCGTAATTCTTAATGGTGGACTCGGTGCGGAGGGAATTGGTCACGCTCTTTGGTCTTCAAAGACGTAGCAAGACGAATTCCACGAGGCTGTATTGCCCCGGCACCTGAACCCCTTGTAAGGCTGCATCCATTGGTTACAATTGCACGCAACCGTGCAGCAGCTCGATTCAACATGAATAGCCGGATCATCCCAGAATTCGGGCAGCAGCGCATTCGGGCGTGTGACCGCAAGTCGTAATTCCTCGACGTCGTAGTCCATGGATGTAAGATAAGGCAATTTGTGATCACGATCGGTGGTAGTCTGCCAAAAGACACAGAAGGAGAGAGGAGCCCATAATCCAAGATTTGCCGAGCTCAAGTTATCGCTCGTTTAACACCATTAAGGGATTGTTTCTTTTGATTGGCTCTGCTGAGTGATATCAGCATTGAGTGTGAAGACCTCCATGAACATGGCATTTAGAGTCGATACGGAGATGACTCCGGGAAACGCGACTAGTTACCTATTTAGGCCTAGCGTTAACTCTTAACGTGCAATATTTAGTAATGATTTCCTTTTTTTCTACTTATCACCCTAGCCACCATCCTCAATTCTTACTCCCCACCTTCAGCTCTCCACCCGCATCCGAGATGATGGCCCTTCTCGATACGATGGCTGCCGTCCTCGTTGGCCTGATCTTCCTCCATGTCTTCCTCTTGCGTGCCAAACCTACCGATATCACGGTCTGGCGCGGTGTCCAGGCAAGTACACTGCTGGTGGATTGCTTATGCTGGGTGCCTTTGCTAGAGCATTGAATGCTCAGGATCAGATGGATTTGAGGGTCTGGAGAGCTGAGGAATGGATGAATTATGCTGTGACCGTAGGGGTGGCGGCGATCAGGTCTGCGTTCTTGATGGGGGTCGGCATGGATGGGAAGAATAAACCGAAGGTATAGCAACGCGTAAGCTGCTCTCCCTTCTGTACGCTTTAATTCTATCTTGTCGTCACTAGGCTGTTCCACAAAGACCTCTGTATGGACGGAAGCAGTAACATATTGATGTCGTGTGAAATTGCCCGTGGCCACGACGACACACAAGAGGTTCCACCACCCATGGTGAACTGACTTTTATTGATAGCAAGCCACAGCGGCTGTTCCCAAATCCAGTCGAAAGATGACTTTAAATGGTATGAAAGAACGCTCAAGTGTACGGGCGTTGTAGGATCCTTATTTGCTTGCCACGTCAACGCCGTGCATCGCTCGCTACTGATAGGATAAGCAGTTGAGCCAACAAGCTGTGATACGCGACATCCGACACCAGCACAATCCTGAGGTAACCGAGTATTGTGCGCCTATATCGGCGGCTACTTCGATGAAGAGATCGATCCAAAGGCCCCAGATTATGGACGATTGCTGTTCACAAGGAAAACGATACATGACCGGAAGATGCAACCGACAGCTTATACCGTCCTCTTCATTGCGACTTTGCTCAGCTCGGTGCTGTCCAGTCCGTTCTCGCCAGCCAGGACCAACATCCTCTCAACGCTGGACGACAATAAATCCTCCCTTTTGAATCAATTCTCCAACACCACAAGGTCACCTGTGAACGTAGACTCCCTGCGGACCGAATGTAGCGGCGAGGATTTCGGCTTCAACCCTGTTATCTCGGACTGCCAGTCTGCCAGAGATCACATCAGTCCAGATTTCGGCCAATTCACATGGGGGACCCGTCATACCGGGCTACCAGCCACTGTATTCCCTCTGCCGTACAGAATAATGGGCAGTAAGTCAAGGGCGTGGAGGACAACTGGAGGTCGAAAATGACTCTTGACTAGATCGGGGTCTATGCTTCTTCGAAGCCGTCATCCTTGGAGACGATACGACGACCGCACATGCGAGTCTGAACCAGATAAGACAAGCTGCTGATAGATTAATATTCGACTGTGCGGCGGGCGTGGAGTCTCGAGGCGGTATCGCTTTCAACATAGGTTAGTCAGGGATTCTTCCCAAGTCAAGATTCATGATCAAGACCCTTCACCAGTGTACTGAAAGGACTGTGTCCAGGCGGAGACAACAAGCTTGCCGTCGCTCTTGGCACCTACCTGCCCAACGTCGAATGCCGCGGCACTTTTGGTCCCGAATGGAGTTCATGTAGAGACATCCTCGGCGATATGCCCGCATACAAGACCGAAATGGTATTCGGACCTCGTGGTGCTCCCGGAGTCCAGCAACCGCTTCCGGTATCGATAGAGTCATGTAAGCTCATTATTTCAAGGTTGTTTTCACCAATCCTGGTTAGCTAATGGAGTTATGTGTTGCAGCGGACGACAAGTGCGTCGTTAAAATCTTCTCGACAGGAGCGCTGGATATCAGTCGTTGGTATCGAATGTGGGAGGCTATGACGGCGCTCTTCAGCATCTGCATCCGAGGTAGAAGAGGTGGTGTCTTTCGGAGTCTTGGTAATGCTGTTGTACCGATAAGAAGAGGATGATACTAATGTGTGCGTAGGAGATCTCGGCAGCATTTTTATCTCGGTGAAGTCACAACGGCCACTTGCCTTGCCCGGCAGCTCCGTTTCTGGTACTCAATCTTGATAAAGACTAGAGGTCGACCCTGCTACGACGACCTATGATTTATCTGGTGAGAATTGCTGGTGTAGTGGTAGTCGGGGCACAGGTATAATTAGGGTCAGCCCTAATTACACTGGCATGCCGAAAGGGAGAAAGGGAGACTCCAAAAAGGAGCTTAGTGAAAGCTTAGTCAGCAATGTCGTATCAGCAGACCGTGACTAAAATGGAACTGTTCTGATTCCGACTTCGAATCGCTGCTAGTCGTGGCCGCTCTACACCAATGCTATGCCGCTCTCTAAGTCATGGAAGTCAACATATCAGTATGAAGCTTTGATCAGTCCATCCCACATCCGGCTCCTCAGGATCCATCAACAGCCTGAGAACAGCAAGGGACTCGATTGCGAGATATTTCAAACTTCAGTCCATCAGCCGCATTGCCTGTATACGGCCTTGTCATATACCTGGGGCGATCCCCACAACCAGCGTATCATCACTTGCAATGGATCCAGCATCGTCGTTACGGCTAACCTTCACTCCGCGCTGACACGGATAAGTGAGCTTGAGACAGGAGCCTTGATCATTTGGGCCGACGCTGTTTGCATCAATCAAAGCGACCTGCGGGAGCGTGCGGCGCAAGTACTCATCATGCCCAAGATATACACACAAGCGACAAGGGTTATCGTTGATATTGGAAAACAAGTTGATGACAGTGATATTGTCCTACATATGTGTGCGGATTATCAAACGCTTATGGCACACCTTAGGGATAAGCAGGCCGGTGCTTGGCCGAATCTTGAACAGTTTAATCGCGGAGAATGGGGTCAGGACGAATGGTGGTCTGGTTTGAACTCTATATGCTCTAGACCTTGGTTCAGAAGGGTATGGGTCGTGCAGGAAATATTGCTCGCTAGGAGCGTTAAAATGCTCTGTGGTCATGTCTTCTTCGAATGGTTCGATCTCGCCACCGTCATCAGAAATTTGGATCGGGACGGAATGCTCGCCAATGTCGGTCCAGTAGCCTACCGTGGCTGCCAGGCTATCTTGACTATGGAGCCACATCGTCCGGGCACCCTCAATGCGGACACCATACCGTTATTGGCGGCGAATAGAGTCCGGGAAGCTACTGATCCTCGAGATAGGGTATATGCGATAATGGGAATCGCCGCTGACAAGCAGTTGAGCACGAAACTGGGCGTTGATTACTCACTCTCAATGGAACAGGTCTTTGAAGATACCACAAGATACTTGATCGGTAAAAAAGCGTCTATCGAAGTTTTGTACGAGGCTGGGGGACCAAAGAACCTAACGCGCTTGCCGAGCTGGGCACCAGACTGGACCATTGGACCTCAGAGCAGTCTCCGCGGCTATGAAGATGTGTATAATGCCTCGGGACGGTCGGCATCGTTAATGGAATTCGATGAGTCTGGCCTGAGGCTTCACATTAGGGGCTTCGTTGTTGACGAAATCCATGAACTGGGGACGATCTTAGTATGGTCTGAAAGACCTTCCTCCATGACAGATGACGAACCATGGCACAGGATCTCGGAATTCCTTGAAGAATCTATGAGCATGATCCAAGGCTTGGGGGATCACTATACACCAAAAGGGGTCTCGACAGCTGAGGCATTTTGGAGGACATTAATTGGAAACAAGACTTTCAAGGACAAATCTACACCTCGTGCCTGGAAGTACAGCAAGTTATTCGATGCCTTCCAGCGGCGATGTCAGACCTGGTATTCATCGCCGCCAGAAGATCCGAGCCTTCTTAGCGGTAAGAGCCTGCGCTCTCTCGTATTGGGATACTGCAGATGAACCCCTCTCTGGATCGAGAGGACTAAGGCTGACTGATGATATCGGATATTCAGATCACATTGAGCAGCGCCTGCGTCTGGCGTCGGAATCCCTTCCTTACCAGCAAAGCCTTGAACAGGTGTTGTGGGGTAGGTTATTCGGCACGACGTTAGGCGGATACATGGGTTTGCTACCACGCAATTCTCGGAGAGGAGATCGGATTGCGGTCATCGCAGGCAGCAATGTTCCTTTCGTTATAAGGAAAGGAGCTGATTACGAAGATGCGTTCCGGCTCATTGGGGATTGTTACGTACATGGAATGATGTCTGCAGAGATGGTTGACTCTTTCAATGACGAGTTTGCACCTTCGGCTGATTTGGAAGTAAATAAGAGCGAAATGTCTCTGGTGCTGATTTGATGAATTGTAATAGGTGTTGCTTGGAGCTCCGCCCGACCTTCTTCTGAGGTGAATGAGATTGTATTCACTGTCTTCGTAGCGCACTTTATAACTTATACCCTGTCGCTGCCAATGTCCCATAGATGGCTGTTGTACTGCCAACGCCATCTCTGGGATGGTTATAACAGCCCCTGGAGTAGCCAACCACAAACCACCCCAGACTCTTCCGACTTGTTCAGCCAAATCCATACGACGATCGAAGTCAATCTTACGTAGCAGGCTGAGCTTGACAGTCGACACCCCGTCACTTAGTCGGGCTAGCCATGGATGTGGCTCTGCTTTCAGCTCCGAGCTGCAGACTGTATCTCACCTATTGCCTCGCTGTACGATGTGGCTTCTGTCTCGTTGTGCGCCTGGTGCGCCTGATATAGACGTTAGCCCTTAACCTCTCTGAGGGATCTGGAATGGAATGGATAGAGTGAGGCATTCGCTAGCTGATGAAGTATGCAGACTTCGAAGCTTCAACTTGTCTTCCCTGATAACAGATCGGCAGTCGATGTCTGAACGTGTTCGGTGTTATACCGATTAATGTAAGCCGCTTCTGTGTATGCTTGTAGTACAGATATTCCGATGCGTAAGATTGGATTGACTCCTTATGATGCTAATGCTGAAGCTATCGAGCGTCGGTTCGGAAAGCGGTGGGAGTTTTTTCCGGATTGCTGTTTGTGTTGGCTGGGCGGGGAGGGTGAAGGGTGAAGGGTGAAGGGTGAAGGGTGAAGGGTGAAGGGTGAAGGGTGAAGGGTATATGCTCTTACCCAAGCTAGATTCTGATATGTAGTGCTTATGTTATGGTTTATAGACGTGATCTCCGGAGCAAAGGAAAAGGGAGATATAGTTGCGTGGGAGAAGGATAAGATAAAAAGGGCGGAGACTATCTCTTGATATGTGGAGGCTGAAGTCTTGAAACTACTGGATATTTCAACTGCGGATATTCTAGAAGCTACCGGCTGAACAAGATGGCTATTAAATAATGGTCAACAGGATGATAGATCTATATTGATTGGTCTAGATTAATACAACCGGGCAAGAGGCAGGAAACAGGCTACGACGATTTCGGATCCAGAAATCCGCGTATGTAGCTAATCATATCGCTTTTAGGGGGATATAATGCAGTAGCATTGATTTGTACCAGCGTGGTCCCCGAGTTAGACTGTATATCGTTGGAGTGACGAGTAGAGAAAGAAGGAGCTACTTTGTATTTAGCACGATCGATAAGCGCCCTCTGAGAGTATTCTTCCGGCAATTGTCACTATTCGCTCGGCTATTTGTATGCCGATGTCTCAACACCTCATACGGATAATTGTCGCCAGTCGCCTGCTTTCGCGTGGAGGATGACTATAAATGGATCAAAGACCTTCCGTCTCGTTGATTAAACAACCCACCTCGACAATGCAGGCTGTTGCATGGTCTGTAAACTTGATAAAAGTCAGAAGCCCACCATGTTTTTCCTACCACTAGTGAAATATTTGCTATTAGCCCAAGTATGGCAATCGAGCGTGAAAGCACTCGTGCTTCCGACTCAGACTCATCCATTTCGTCAACCCGACCTGCGTTTGATGAACCAGACATTCCTGAATGGTTCATCCCCACCTCCTCCAAGGTAAGTCGCCACGAGCAATTTCCACCCACCATGATATCTCACATACCTGTCATTCACATCTAGGCCATGGAACGACTACACCTGCCGCTTCCCGGAGCTCTACCCCAACATCTACCTCACCTTCTCCTTCGGCACCACCCTCTCGCGAGCAGCGATCCCCGCTATGCTCAATTACATCGAGCGCGATATCCGAAGCGAGATCGCAGACGGCCATCGCGACCTAGCGATCTTCCCGTTTAACGTAGTTCGGCGGGAAGATCTGGAGCTGGAGTTTTGGACCGAGACTGAGATGGGGAGGAGAATCACTTTTGGCCAGATTTTTGAGGTCGTGGAGTTGTTGAAGAGGTGTGGGATTGAGAGAGGGTATCGGGAAGAGATGTTGGGGGTTGTTTTTGATGGGGCGGGGAGGACATTGGGGGAGGTGGCCTTGGTGATGTGGAGGGAGGATGGGGGGGAGGTTGATTGATTGGTGTAAGACTGTATGATCCAATTCGGTATTAGCTTACGACACGCGTTCTTCTAGTCTAGGTATGGAATCCTATATAGTAGTAAAAGAGTACAGTCATTAGTACGCTTTTTACTAATTAATTCTAGGGTTCGATCCGCAGGAAGGATTTTAGCTTAGTATAGGCTCGAAGCTCGATTACCGAAGCGCTTTTAAGATAGCCGAACCGGACTATACGTTCCTTTCTAGCTTAGATAAAGAGTTAATAACCCTATTATCGAACCTAAGGGGATATATAAAACTGTAAAATCTAATTTGATATTAGTTTACCACGCGCGTTCTTTTGGTCTAGTCCTACAATTGGGTTTGAGATGGATGGATTTTGGGGATTGATTGGTGTAGTACAGGGGCAGGGCAAAAAGAGTGAGCCGTTGGAATATCAGCGAGATCTGCTACAAGAACCAATACTTTTGTACCAATTCTCCCGTTTTCTCGCGAGTGAATCCTATTAACCACTTCCACTTCGTGCTGGGTAAGTTTGATGAAGAGAATCTACAAATGAGTACTCAGACATATTCGTGTGCCTCCAAGACAGATCCCATACAGCATTACGCTCATCAATATTATCGCTACTTCGAACAAAATGGGTTCCATCATAGGTTCTCCACCACTCTCTTTACCCTACATCACAAAGGCATTCACAACTCGTGATGCGTTTGTAAACCCCACTTATCCTTGCCCAATCTTCCCACTTGCACCTCTACCATCTTCCCACCATACAGCCCAATACACTACACCCACTGCCGGCTTATAAATTCTCTAAGTCTACCAAACCTCCTCATTCAAGCCTCCAAGACCAGACCCTAACCTCATCAACAACCGACAGCATTGTCTCAAAGATCCAAACACCCTAACCAAGATCCCCGCCTTAAAACATTCTACCTCCACGAACACTGGAACTTCCGCACCTTGAGCACAGTATTCAACCAAGCGCTACCATGCGCGACCGATATCTCGATGGCTGGAATAGAGGACTGCACATGATACTACCGAAAGCAGCTCGTTCCGCTACTCGAAAAAGCACCAACACCAGTAAGTCTAACTAGCGTTGTTATCCTTTTTAACTAAATCCGCCTGCACAACTCCACTTATCAATCAAATTATATGCCCTCAAGCCATCTCCGGGTAGTATACAACCGATCTATCATCAACACAAAAAACAATGAGAGGAAGTCTACGGGGCCACGACTCTATTATAAAGATAGGGGAAGGAAGGCATAGTCGGATGCTCGGCATAGTTGGAGTGAATCCTATCCATCTAGGCACGCAAGCTTGCGTACTGGGGGAGAGGGCGTTTTTGGCTGTAGTCGTACCTGAGACCGTTCGCACCGATATAGGGTTGCAATACCCACAGATTCTGTTATAACGTCCTTTTGAGTAAACCGTGGTCCTGACCTCCGGCTCCCTTCCTAGATTTTCCAGGCCATGTTCCTAAGGGCACTTTCAGATACCCGGAACGATATCGGACACAGTACGATACGTGTCCGGCATTTATATTGAGAATCAATAGAGAATTATAGTCGATGTTACTTACCGAAATTGGGACTACATCATTGTTTGCAAAGCCGTTCCTTGACTGACTGATGGTATGAGACAATAGACATTGAAAATAAGGCGTTAGGAAAATCTCAATACTACCAATTGCCTTTATGCCAGCAGATACGGATATGGTCAGGAAGCTAATGAATTAGAGGACGTTCACCCAATGAAGAAACGAAGGGAATAGAGCGAATGAAATTCGGAACGATGCGATGTATTGAACAACAATCAAGCCCAACTTCTATATACATTCAAACTCCCACCTCCCTTAACCCAAAATACACAAATCCCAGCAAAGCACTCTATGCCGCCACCGTCGCGGTAGTCATCGCCACAACCCTACCCACATCCTTCTTCCCGTTCCGTCTCCCCTTACCCTTCAAAACCCTCAACCCTTTCTTCCACCAAACCGCCTTCTTCTTCTCTCCCTCACCCACCACCGCCGCATTCCCATCCCTCTCACCAGTCGCACTCCCTGCGCTATTGGTCGAATTGTTGAGGGTATCACTACTACTCGCTCCACTCTCGCCACCCTTCTTCGTTTTCAGTTTCCACAACATACTCACTTGCTCTCCCATCGTCGGTCGGCTGATCAGGTCCTCGAGTTTGAGATCCCAACCTTGCTCTTCCAGTATCGCCGTCAGCGAAGCCAGGGAGATGAGATCGCCTCCGGATTCGTAGAAGGAGGAGTCGAGGTTGAGGATGAACTGGCGGTTCTTGGCCGTCGGCAGCACCAACCTCCACCCTCTCGCCAACGTATCGGCCAAATCAGTGACCTCCTTCTTGGAAGCGCCGCGGAGGAGAGAGTCGAGCGCGGGCCGGGAAGATGGCGACGAGATCATGGGTTGAGGGTTGCGTTGGTGTTGTGTTAGAGAGACGGAGATGGCGGATTTGGATACCACATCCAAGATGGAGCTTGTGGGACTGCGGACCAGATTTTGAGCGAGAGAGCACATGCTATCCAATGCGTTCTGGACGAATTCTTTGGAAATCGATCCGTCGTCGATGAACGACAGTGTAACCTCCAGTTTATCCCCGCCTTTGGGTGTAGACACGAGTGTCAAATCTGCAAGCGTATCCTGCGCACCTTGCGCACCAACTTTGTAGCTGATGCGGTCGAGCGCGAGTTCGAAGTCCTGTGCTAGGTTCTGGTGTTGGACAATGGTGGAGAAGTACGTCCATTCCGCCCAGGAAGTACAGTTTTGGACAATCTCGCGGAAGCCCAGGGATTCATAGGGCATGCCTGCTACCTGTTGTGATTGGATCTTGCGGAGCAGTTCGAGAGCGGTCCACTTGGGTTCGAGTCTCATGCGGACGGGGACGACATTGACGCAGGGCCCGACGATGGATTCCACGCCATCAACGGCGACGTTACGGCCACTGATGATGTTACCGAAGACGATGTCTGACTGGCCTGACAGTTGAGCCAGTGTGAGAGACCAAGCAGCTTTGAGAATTGTGGCTTCGGTGATATTCCTTGAGGTCAAGGATGGAAGTCTGATGTTCTGCACCAGCATCGTCGAGACAATGTTTGGTGATTCGTACCTTGGTTGATGACGGGGAACGACCTCTGTCATCGATGAACCCTGCAATAGCTTCTTCCAGTATTCTCGACTGCCATTGGTCGGAGTACCACAAGCTTCTTTGACATATGCCGAGAAAGGCGGTGCTCGCAGAAGATCCTTGCCTTCGTACGCTGCTCGGAAAGAGTCAAGGATCTTCGGTAAACAGACACCGTCATACTGTGCGTGTGACAGCCGTAAAATGATGCGGTGTGCCTTTGATCCCGTCTTTCTGATCACAGTAAATTGTGTGTAGGGCTCACCAAGGCGAGGCGAGACGTGCGTGCTGCCATCCCGCAACTGCTTCGTGAAGACATCGAAGTCTAAATCTGTGTCGAAGACCTGCACTTGAGGCTGTAGAGTCCGAAGAACGACCTGCAAAAAGCGGTTGCCACTAGGTACAAATACAGTCCGTAGTATTTCGAAGCTATCGACAAGCTTCAATGCCGCTTTCCTGAGCCGTCCAACGTCCAGGTTCCCCTCACCATCGAAGGTGAAGTAGTTGAGCATCCAGCATGATTCGATAAGAGTACCAGCGACTGCAAGAGCTTGAAAGTCCGTGACAGGGAAAGCGTCAACGATACCCCCGCGGAAGATTCCCACCTTAGGGCAAATGTAGTCTTGGAGAAAGTTTTCCACATTGGTGGCTTCGAGAAGGGAGAAGTGCTTGATATGTCCTTCGTCCTCAACGTCCTCATGTTCGGTATCGCTAGAAGTGTCACTCGCGGCAAGGATATTCTGCTTCTTCATATCCGCTCTGCCCATGCAGTAGACCATATCCGAGAACACAGGTTCCCCGAAGATATCAGCAACAGTCAGAGCAAGACCAGCATCACGCGTAGACTTGGCAAGCTCCATGGCCAGGATTGAGTCCCCTCCGAGAGCGAAGAAAGAGTCGTCGTCGTAGATTTTGCCGGTGGGGATATCCAGCAATGGACTCCACAGCTCCCGCAGTGTCCTGGACATGGCTTCATACGAGAAGGTTTCGGTGTATGAGCCTGCACGAGATCTTCCACCAGTGGTCTCGAAAGATTTCCTGGTACCGAAATCATACTGATCGATACCATGGGCAGGGCCGAAATTGTCGGCTGCATCGAAGTCCGTAGCGTCAGACATGCGACGTGGGCGTACAAGCTCGCCAGATTCGATGAGCTGCTCGATGGTTTCACGCACAGTCTCTTTGATCAAGCTTCGGTAAGCATGCGGTTCCAGAGCACGCAACGGCGGTTGTTCTGTTTCCGAGATGGACGCGGTCACTTCCGTGGGTGGGCTTGGTTCAACAAAGACAGGAGTGTGTTTGGTCTTCTCGGCGGCCAATCCTACTTCTCGTTCTTGTATCAAGGTGTCATGGACACTTGAAACGGCATCGATTTCGGCAGGCGCGTCATATTCTGCAACTGTCTGATCGGCGCAATCGATTATCTTACCGAGCAGTTCCTCATAAGTCCTTGTAAGTGTTTCACCTTCTTCAGCCGAGAGTAGGGAAGTCCAATGTTTGATTCGTCCGCCTTCGTCACCCGGTGCACTACGAATATTCACTGTGACCGCGTACTAGGAGAGTCATTATTAGTCCTTTGCACACCTTTATCAGGGACAGCACGATACTCACCTCGGTAGGATCATGATCAGTTATCGGCACGATCTCAATCGCATCCCCCTCCTTCTCCGCATCTCTAGTCGAAATCTGATTCTGAATTGACACAGCCGTATTAAACAAAGGCTCCCCAGAGAAGCCAAGATCATGCTGCACTTTCGCCAGGGAGCAATGCTGATGGGGCAACATGCTAAGATAGTCGCTTTGAACATTGTGAACAATATCCTTGAGGGTCTTGGCTGGCGAAAAGTTGACACGGCATACCAACATGTTGATGAAGGCGCCGACTGTATCCTGTATCCCGTCGACAGGGGCCTCGCGGCCTGCTGTGAGATTACCGAAGCAGACATCATCTCTCGAAGTGTACTGCCGGAGGAGCAAGCCCCATGCAGCAATCATGACATTGGACAAGGTAACTTCATTGCTTCTGCAGAAAGCTTGAAGTTCGGGGAACCGTTTGAAATCGAGGTAGATGGCATTCAACCGTTGCTTCTCAGTAGGCGTGTTGTTCATCGTGGGAATGTGGCAACGCTCGACCTTGTGTAAGTAGTTCTTCCAGAAAGCGGTGCCAGTGCCTTCACCGAGGCTGCTGATGAATTTGACGTAGTTCGAGTACAGTGGTTTGTCACCATCCGGTAAGCGATTCTCATAAGCCAACGCAAGATCTCTGGTGATCAAAGCTCCAGAGCCACCGTCAATGACGGCATGATTGAGCTCGAGCTTGGTGTAGCATTTGCCGGACCTGGTGGTGCAGATGGCGAATTGATGAGGCAGCATTGGACGTCTAGTCTTGTTCGTCTCACGCAGAGACGACTTGGTGAATTCCTTCTCGAAGTCGTCGTCTGCACATTGCAAGACAAGAGCCCCACCAGGGGCTTGTTTGAGAGCGATTTGGTCAAAAGCATGACCCTTGCAGACACTGTAGACAAAGGCGGTCCTCAGAGATTGGTGTCGATCCACAACCTTCTGCCAGGATCGGACAAGCCTCTGGACGTCGACTTTGCTGCCCCCGTGTGACAAATAGACCTCCGAGATGACGAAGTTGACATACTGCTCCGGATTCCGGATTTGTGACAGCAGCAGTCCCTCTTGGGTAGGTGCTGTTGTATAGATATCCTCGACCTCGTCCAGGCTTTTGATGCCGACCTCAGCAAACGTCTCGGTCAAATGCTTGTGCAGACCACTATAGTTCGTCGGCAAGAGCGGATAGTCGATGAGAGATGCACCGGGTTTCGACTTGACCAAATCCTTCACAAGGCTTTCCAGACCGCGCTGGCACTCCGTCACCCATTGTTCAATGGCATCTTGGTGCTGCATATGTTTGTTGTACATGAATGAGAAATGGATCTGGTCATTCGAAGCGCCCACGGATATTTCGAACAGCGCCATTCTCGTTGTTTTAGGTCCAACATCTGCCACAGCGTATTGTTCTTGTTCGCTCTTGGCGATGTCGAAAGGTGCAAAGAGGGAGTCGTTCTTGCCAGACTGCTGGCTTTGTCCCGTGTAATTGACGAGGATTTCCATAGGCATGTGGTCGCCGAATCGCCAGCGTCCGTCCGGTGTAAGATAACGATGAGCAAAGTAGTCTCTGCCGTTGTTTGGAATCGACCGGCGGAGATCTTTGACTCGTTGCAACACCTCCACCGCAGATAGTTCTTCGCTTCCTGCAGGCAGCTGGAGTGGGGAGATGGAAGTGAACCATCCCGTTGTGGCAGTGAGATCAATACTTGGATCCCAAGCATCACGCCCGTGGCTTTCACTAAAGACCGTGGGCGCTGCTCGCTGAGGGAATGCAAGTTTGAAGGAGCTAATGAGGGCAGATAGGAAGAGCTCGACCGGTTGGGTCCGCAGGGTATTATTCGATTTCCCAAACGCCAATTGAGTTGTGGCCTGGTCGACGGTGAACCTCTCGACCTTGACATCGGCATATGTATTGATAGCGTCAGCCATACCCCAGAACGCCATATCGGCTCTCTTGATATTAAAAGGCAGAACGCCTTTGATCTTCGATGCCTCTCGTTGCGTAGCGTGGGTATACTGCATCTGGTTCCAGACCTGGAAGGACATTGGCTTCTCGATGGCCTCGGTCTGGGACGTAAGTAGATCTTCAAGCTGCTGAACGATGATGTTCCAGGATACCACATCAATGATGAGATGATGTGCGACAAGCGACAGGACTTGCCCTTTGTCCAGGGTGTCGATAAGCTTGATGGCAAAAAGCGGGCCATTGACAATATCCAAGCTGTTCTGATTGGCAGCGAGCACCGGCAACATCTGACTTGAATGTTCTACTTGATGCTCATCCAACCGAAAAGACGCCGAGACATCCTTAACGATACGTTGTTGCCATGTACCAGCTTTATTGCGGGAGAACCTTGCTCTGAACATAGAGTGTTGATGGACGATAGTCTCAATGGCGGCCCGAATAGTAGCTCCCTCAGTCTTGCGGGTAAGACGAAGCAGCTGGCTCTGATTGAACCGACCTTCGCGTGTGTAATCACAAGAGGGACCCGCCAGCTCAAAGTACATCCGCTGCACTGGCGATAGATCAAAGGGTTCATCGATCTTCTCCTCCGTAGCTGCGATCTTGGGGGTCTTCGAGGTGTTGCCTCTGGACTCAGCCAAAGCCGCTAGTTGAAATAGCGATTTACTTTGCAAGATTTCCTGCAAGGACATTATAATTCCAACCTTGCGAAGCTTGGCAATGATTGACATGGAGATCAGGGAGTCGCCACCTTGACTCATGAACGACCGGCTTGGATCAATCTCGTCAACCGGATTGTTGAAGACATCAGCCCATACTTCACGCAGCTGCTGCACAGTTTCCGTGATGGGTGCTTTCTCCTGTGCATCGTTATCATTGGCGGTGCTCTTCCGATACTGATCATCATCCATCTTCTCGATCCACCTCTCAACCTGCTTCCTATCAAGTTTACCTGACACCAGCAGCGGTACAGCTTCGACGGCTATCCACAAAGCAGGGACCATGTAGACTGGTAGTCGATCGGAAACGAATTCGCGTACATCCTTTAGCTGGGCCTGTGCCTTCTTGACACGACTTTCGTCTTGCAGTAACACACACTCCTTAGCATTAGAAGCTTGCGACTCCGAGCACATGTCCGAAAGCGATAGCACAGCCACAAGTCGTTTCTTGCCGAAACCCGCCTTCGGAACGATGGCGACCGTATGCCTGATATGTGGATGTAATTCGAACTTGTGTTCGATTTCTCCAAGCTCGATACGGTTGCCGTGAAGTTTGATCTGGTTATCCTTTCGTCCGATGAACGTAATGCTGCCATTCTCGGCGTATTTGACCAGATCACCAGTCTTGTAGATCTTCTGGTGTGTCGTCGATGCAGGAAACACACTGGCAAGCCAGTCTGGGTTGTTGATAAAAGCAGCTTGAGTCTTAGCCTCGTCGTGAAGATATTCACGAGCAAGTATAGGTCCACCCAGGAGAAGTTCTCCCACGCAGCCCAGAGGCGCCAGCTTGTTATGGTCCTCAGCATCGGCAACCCAGGCGAATCCATTATCATGAGCGTAGCCAATGTTGGAAGAATCTTTGTCCCTCGAAGTATTCGAGTTGACCACAGAGATGACTGAAGCTTCCGTTGGGCCATAGCCGTTGACAAGCGACAGAGAGTCTGCCCACTTAAGAACATTTTCCTTTGACATAGCTTCACCACCGCATACTAGGACTTTTAGTGATGATACCGCAGCTGGCTCAATGAGGTTGGCTACAGAAGGTGTCAAGAACGCCCACGTAGCTTTGAGGCCATTGATAGCAGACGCTAGATCCGTCATCTTGGCTTCATTATTGGGTACGCAAACGCATGCGCCCAGGGTGAGGGGTGATAAATTTTCCATAAGCCCGACGTCGAAAGTGACGGAAGCGAAGTTGAAGACTCTGGAGGACGGGGTCATGAGCATGGCTTCGGTGTATGCCAAAGAGCTGGAAGTGAACGCTTGGTGCTCCACAACAACCCCCTTTGGCCGGCCGGTAGAGCCAGAGGTAAAGATCACATAAGCTGTGTTGCTGCTCTCAGCCTCAAGAAGCGTGGTGTCACTTCCACTGTCATCAACTGTTGGCAGCTGAGCGATAGTTTTCTCCTCGATTGAGATGACAGCTTCCACCATGGACGAGTAGCGGTCATGGTATCCCGGCGAGCAGAGTAATACGCTAGCTCTGGAGTCCTTGATGATTTCTGCATGACGAGAAACAGGATGTGCTGGATCAAGAGGAACGACAGCACCTCCGGCGAGAAGAACACCCATTTGAGCAACTAGAGCCCATCTTGACTTGTCCATACAAAAGGGCACAAGCACCTCGGGCGAAACGCCGAAATTGCGTTGCAAATTTTGTGCAAGCTTTTCCGCATGCATGCTCAATTCTTGATACGTGAATTCACCATCCCACGCACAGACAGCTGGAGATTTGGGAATCATCTCGGCCTGTTGCAGGAACAGCTCATGGATGCACTCCTTGACTGTGACCGGTTCGTAGTCATTCCATTGACGAATCGACTCAATATCCCGCAGGCTGATCACCTTCACCTGGCTCAGCTTCATGGCACCGTCGGACGAGGCGGAGTAAATTTGGCCCAAGATCCCTTCCAGCTGGTAAAGCAGTCTCTGAACATGCCACTTGGAGATGACATGCTCGTTGTAGTGAGCATCGATCTCGATGACTGACTCATCAGCGCTGCACTCGACGACGAGCGGATAGGTGAAGAAGTTGGAGCCAACACCTGTGTTGACTGGATCCCACAGTTTAGACTCCCCTTGGCCGCCCTGAGCGGTCTGTATGACGAGAAGATTTTGAAAGTCGCAAGCCATGGCGCAGTCTTCGTTGAGCCGGCGGATGTTCTGCATGCCGACATGCTGATATGGGATGACTTCAGCCGCCATCTGGTTGATCTTTTGTAGGAGATCCTTGATCGTGGACGTCTTGTTCAATTGAATCCTCGTGGGAATCGTGGTCAAGGTCGGGCCAAGCATGTCGATGACTCCATCAACGGGGATATCACGTCCTGTCATAGTCTCACCAAAGACCACATCATCGCTTCCGGTATGTGCGGATAGCAATATTCCCCACGCAGCTCTGATAATGGTCGGTAGCGTAATGCCTGTTGCTGTCGCCTTTGGCGGGAGCCGAAGGGTGTATTTCAAGGCGTCGGTACTTCCCTGTTGCTCTCCCTCAGTGGATGAGACGCGCGGAAAATTGATGCTCTGCAGTCCATCAAACTTGGAGCGCCAGAAGCGGTCCGACACTTGACGGTCCGTGCTCGAGATGTACTTGATGAACTGTGCATAGGATGCCCTGATTGGAGGCGGTGAGTCTTCGAAGTAAATATCCTCAACTCTTTGCAGCATCCTCGGCATACTCCATCCATCATAGAGAGCATGATGGACTGACCAGACCAGATACCGGTCGGACGAAGACCCGCTGTCGACCAAGGTAAACCTCATTAATGGAGATCCGCTGTGTTCAGGTAGTGGTACTGGAGTATCGGTGACATCTCCTAAACGCTCAGCCGAATGCCATTCTATAACCTCTTCCTTCAAAACGGCTTGAACGAATGTCGAGTCACTCGTATGGACAATTCTGGTTCTCAGGATAGCCATGTCTTCGATGGCTCTTTCCCAGGCCGCCTTAAAAGCATCAAGATCCACCGCTTCAGGAAGGCGAAAGATGTTGTTCGCCACGTAGGCGCCGGGCTGTTTGATGGACAACGTAATGAGGCCCTCCTGTAGTGCACTGCATGGATATGCATCGGCCAGCTGTTCTTTCTCAACGCAACACTGTGCAGTGATCTCGTCGAGCAGTTGGCCAAGAGCATCGACATTGCCTAACAACCCAAATGGCTTCAGCACAGATTGATCGCTTTCGTCCAACAGACTGCATGCGCTGGCCATCTCTTTGAGGGTGGGTTTCCGGAAGATGTCGAGTACACTCAATGATATCTTCTCCGCTCGAGCGGCAGCAACGAGTTTCATGGCCTGTACACTGTCACCTCCGACGACAAAGAAGCTGTCGTCAAGTGTGGCCGATGCTGATTGCAGGCTTAGAATACGCTCCCACAACTTTTGAAGTCGTTTCTCCATTTCAGTGGTCGGCATCCGTTTGTTGCCGCTGCTGGCGAGTTTCAATGGCGCGGTCTCCTCCACTGACAGCTTCGACACGATCTTACAGAGATGAGTTCGGTCTAGTTTTCCAGATGCTGTCCAAGGCATGCGTGATAGTGGTATAAAAAGAGTTGGGATCATGTAGGCGGGTAAAGCTCCCGCAAGGTCCGCTTTGAGCTTCCTGCATAGTGAAGTGGTGTCGTCTGTCATAGCCAACAGCAGCTTGCCTTCATCTGAACTCTCAACATCAGTAGCTTGATCCCGTTGGCCAGCAATGCAGAAAAAGACAGCCAAAGTGCGCTCTTGTCCAGACGGTGCAACCATCTCGATAGCGGTGTGGACATTCTCCGGGACTCTTTTCTTGACGTGGTGTTCAATTTCTCCGAGCTCGATCCGTAACCCATTGAGTTTGATCTGGGTATCTTTTCGCGAGACGTATACGATATTGCCGTCTGATCTGTAACGTACGAGATCGCCAGTTTTGTACACCAGAGTCCCTGAGTCACTGACAGGCTCTTGAGCAGTATGATCCATGAAAGAAGGCCGCGGAACGAAAGATTTGGCAGTCTTCTCTTCGTTGTTCAAGTACCCACGAGCGACAGTGTTTCCCTCAATCACTAGCTCGCCGACGCTGCCGATAGGCATCAATTGTGTATGATCTTGGGGGTTGACGACCCAGCTTCGGCAGCCAACAGCGTGACCAATCACCGCTGGGTCATTGTCGACAAGGCGCTTTTGCTCATCCACCTTGAGACTGGTAGTGGCAATGACAGCACATTCGCTGGGCCCGTATGCATTGACCAGGCTCGTCTTGCCAGTCCATTTAGCAATGTGTCTTGCCTGCATGGCTTCTCCACCAGTCACTAGCACCTGCAGGCTGGGAACGCTTCCAGGATTCAGGACCTCGGCAACAGATGGAGTCAACAGGGTCCAATTGACGGACATGCGACGGATAGCACCGGAGACGTCGTTCATTCGTTCTTCATCACTTGGGATGCAGACGCAGGCACCGATGATCAAGGAGGTGAGAATTTCCATAATCGAAGCGTCGAAGCAGAGGTTCGAGAACTGTAGGACTCTGGACCTCTGAGTCATCAAAATGGCGGGCGCATGCTCTGTAGCGCTCGTAGCAAATGCCTGATGAGAAATAATAGTCCCTTTGGGGAGACCTGTTGTTCCGCTCGTGAAGATGAGATAGGCTGCATTGTTGGTATTGGAGGGCGAGACGGCCTTTTCATAGAGTGGTTGTTCCTGCTGCTCCAAACCCATACCTACAACATGTGTCGTGACCCCAGCATATCCACGGAATTTGTTGCTGTGCTTTGCAGATGACAGGACGAAATTCGCATTGACATCGCTGATGATGAATTTGAGTCGATCTTCAGGGTGTGTGGGTTCAAGGGGGACAAAGGCTCCACCGGCCTGGAGTACTCCAAGCATGGCTACTACAGCCCACAACGACTTTTCGAAACAGATGGGAACATACGATTCTGGTCCAACGCCAAGAGCGGAAAGCTGATGCGAGAGTCGTGTGGATAGTGCAATGAGCTGCGTATATGTCAAATCCCCATCCCACGAGCATACTGCAGGTGTCGAAGTGGGAAGCTGACGCGACTGACGCTCGATGACTTCGTGTACACAACGGTCGACCTTTGGCAGCCGGCGGCTGTTCCACTCCAAAACCTGCTTTGTGTTGCTTGCACCGCAGTATTCGATAGCTTCTATTGTACGCTCGGGGGCAACGGTAGCTATCAAAGAGCTCAGGACTTGACTGAAGGTGTCTGAGATATTCTTCGCTTGGGTTTCGCAGAGGAAGGTCGTCCAGTATGTGAAGTAAACCGCAACATGCGCACCATTGACTTCCACATTCACTGTCAGATCATACTCGGAAGGATCGTGAGCATCCAGGATATCGAATGTAATCTCTTGATCCGTAGCATCCCGCGGAGCGGGACGTCTTTGATAGGTGAAAGCCGTGTTGAACAGCGACTTCCCAGCCAGTTGCAACTCATGCTGCATGTCGCCTAATGAAAAGGCCTGGTGGGACATACTTTGGGTATAGTCGTCACGGATCTGCTCCAAGGCGCCGCTGATCTGCACCTCATTGCTGCAGTCCATGCGGCATACTAACATGGAGATGAAGAGGCCCACAGCGTCTTCGATGCCCTCGACCGGAACATCACGCCCAGAGCTAAGGTAACCGAAGCAGACGTTCTGATTACCTGTATACGCTCGAAGAACGAGCGACCAAACGAATTGCAAGGCAGTCGAGAGGGTGACACTGCGCTGGGTACAGAACGATTGTAGTCGTGCAACATCGCGCAGCTCAAGCTCAAGTGTTCGAAGCTCCTTCTCTTCGTTGAGGCCGTCAGTCAGAGCTGGGAAATGGCAGGGCTCAACAGCATCAAGATACCGCCGCCAATAGGCCGAATCGTCCTCCCGAGATGTCCGCTGGAGGTATGCAACGTATTCACTATATAAGAGCGTCTTTTCTACCTTGGGGGTTTGAGAGATATAGGCGCGAGCGATGTCCTGGAAGATGATCGGAATCGAAGTACCGTCGCAGATGGCGTGGCTGAGCTCCAGCCTACAGAACATGCGTTCACCGTTCGTTTCGCAGATTGTGAGCCGATGATGAGGCTGAGCGTCCGCGGAGCTGATGCAGGCCTTACTTTCCAGGGCTGCAACAGCGTGTGCGGCATCGGCTTGAAGCAGTTCAATTCTAGCAGGACTCTGCTTCAAGACCGCTTGATCAGTGAGACCCTCACGCGACAAGCTCTCGAAGAACACGGTCCGTAAAGACGTATGCCTCTGCACGACTGCTTGCCATGCACGTGCAAGTCTTTCTGCGCTGACGCGAGAACCTGGGTTGGCTGGGTTGACGGCGAAGATTGAGTGAAACATGTACTGTCCGGTACTCCTAATCTGGCTTAGCAGTAACCCTTGCTGCATTGAAGAGCATCCGTAGACGTCTTCAAGCTCGGTCATCGATTCGACACCTATTGAAGGAAGTCTCTCATGCAGGTTGCTCAGAGTATTGTAGGCCAAAGGCAACGACGGGAAGTTGCTCAGTGTAGGCTGAGTCTGTAGGTCGAGCAACGTTACAGCGGAACGTCGTAGGCTTGCTTCTATCTCGTTTAACCAGCTCTTGATGTCGTCTTGACGTTCGATCGATTGGGGATGTGTGAGAGACATTTTCAAGCGGTCATTGACGATGGACGCAGATAGTTCGAAAAGAGCCAGTCGTGGCACCGTCGCGCCGATGTCCGATCTGCCTGTCAATTCGTCCAGAGGCTGGAACAGAGAGGTTGCCTTGTTGAATTGCTTTTCCTGGCCAAGGTAGTTGAAGGCTATCTCCATTGGCCAGTGGCCAGTCGACTGTCGTCTTCCCTCTTCGGTCAACATGCGATGTGCGAAGTAGGGGCGCCCATTGGCCTTGGTGCTCCTCCTCTGGTCTTTGACCCAGCGGATGACGTTGGCGATATCATGGTCTTGAGCGGCTTCAGAGGGAAGAAACACCGGACTGATGGTTGTGAACCAGCCCACTGTATGTGATAGATCGAGGTCGGAGTCCCAAGGCTCCCGCCCATGGGCTTCATTGAAGACTGCGGGTGGTTGTTGTCGGTCTGGGAATGCTCGGCAGAAGGAGTATAGAATGGACCCAAGAAGTGTGTCGATCAGCTCGGTACCAAGAGATCGATTGCATGGCCCAAGAAGATCTCTCGTAGTCGCCTCATCAAGAGAGAAGCTTGATTTAGTAGTTACGCCATAGTTGTTATCCTGGCCCGTCACGTTCCAGAAGGAGTAATCAGCAGCAGGGACCTCTGTCAGTGCTTGTTGACCGTCCTCCGGCGCCTTCTCCAGCTGAAGACGGGACCATACCTGGAAAGAGAGAGGTGGTTGGGGAAGGGCCTTGTCTGAAACAACAAGTTCTTCGAGATCGTCCAGAATGATTCCCCAAGAAACCACGTCAACGACAAGATGGTGTACAACCAGTGACAGTACTTGGGAGCCGCTTTCGTCGGACTCAAACAGGTTTACAGCAATGACTGGCCCGTCCTGAATGTTGAGACTTTTCTGGCTCGTCTCGATGATGGAACCCATCTTGTTGGAGGAGAACTTCCCGGAGTGAGACGTGCATAGCAGGGACCTGGATGAATCTTTACTGAGTGACTGCACCCATTGACCATCACCTCGTTGTTGGAAGCGTGCTCTCAGCATTGACTGGCTTTTCACCAACGCCTCCACCGCGGCAAAAACTTTGGCTGGATCTTGCCTCTGATTGATTCTCAGCGCGGTGCTTTGGTTGAAGTGCTGGTAATTATCTCCGACCCAATCGAAAAACAATCGTTGAATCGGCGACAGATCAAATGGCACCTCGAATTCTTCCGCAAACTGAGTAGACTCCTTAGGCAACGTCACGCGGGTTGCAAGGTCTGAAAGCGAGGGGCAGCGGATGATGTCCTGAACAGTGACCCCAAGCCCTTGAGTCCGGCACTGCGAGGCAACCTGCAAAGCGGAGATGGAGTCACCACCCAAATAGAGAAAGTTCTTGTCCAGGCCGATCTGTTGTGCTGGCAGGTGCAGAACCTTGGACCAGATCCTCTGGAGTCTCTGCTCGACTTCAGTACCTTGTGCCTCTGTGCTGTCGGAATCTGTTCCGGATATCTTCCGAAAGACTTCCTCATTCATGTCCTCGATCCATGTCGTAATTTGGCGCCGACCAAGCTTGCCGCTGGGTAGGAGGGGGATCGATGTCAATACAATCCAGTTGCTTGGTACCATGTATGGCGGGAGACGGCTTGTCAGGCAGTCCTTGGCTGATTGTATCTGACACTCTGCGTCCTTTCGAGCGACAAAAGATAGTCCTCCATTCTCTGTATGTGGGTAGTTACGATCTTTGAACGCAAGGACACCGACCAGCTTCTTTTCATAAAGGCCACGGGACGGGATAGTAGCGAGACCGTGACGGATAGATGGGACTTGACCTAGGTGATGCTCGACTTCACCCAACTCCAGCCTCTGGCCGTGGACCTTTGCCTGATTATCCTTGCGGCCTACATACAGAAGAGAACCATCTTCAGCGTATCGAACCAGATCTCCGGTCTTGTACGCAATATCTGCAGAAGCCACAAATTTCTGCACCCAGGGGGGGCTTGGTACAAAGACTTGCTCCGTCTTTGCTTGATCTTTGAGATAGCCGCGAGCCAGGATTGGGCCAACAACCACCAGCTCGCCTATGGCACCTATAGGCACTAACTCGTCATGATTGTGCTGGTTCACAACGAAGCAGTGGCCACCGGTAGCGCGGCCGATGTTCGAAGGGTTGGATGTGGCTAACACATGGCTATTGACCGTAGCGATGACTGCACACTCGGTAGGGCCGTATCCGTTAACAAGGTGGAGGTGGTCGGCCCATGTACTGACATGGTGTTGAGAACTAGCTTCGCCTCCGAGAACCAAGGTCTTCAGGCCTGGAACTTCGGATGGGGAGATGGTCTGGACAAAAGAAGGGGTCAGGAAAGTCCAGGTGACCTTCGCGTCATTTATATATTTTGCCACGTTGTTGAGCCGTGTCTCGTCGTCTGGAATACAAATACAAGCGCCTATCATTAGTGTGGTGAAGATCTCGGCAATAGACACATCGAACGTGAATGAGGAAAATTGAAGTACCCGTGACGACTGCTCCAATCCCATCGCTGGCCCGTGTGCAATCGCCCCACTGGTAAATGCGGAATGAGAAACCATTGTGCCTTTTGGTTTTCCAGTAGACCCACTGGTGAATATCACATATGCGATATCGTTGCCCGTGCATTCTGGCAGCTGCTTGAGCTTTCTGGGACCATCGAGTATTGCTCCTAGATCAACAGCAATGGCCTCAACGCCCAATGTTCCACAAACCTGTCGGTACTTCGGCGAGCAAAGAACAAGTTTTGCATCGACATCAGAAATCATGCTCTTCAAGCGTGCCTCTGGAGACGCGCCATCGATGGGGACGAATACCGCCCCGATTTTCAAGATAGCAAGCATTACGATCACCGGTACCGCGGACTTTTCGAAACAGATCGGAACGAGGGACTGGGGACCTATGCCAATCTCCTGCAGATGGCAAGCGAAAGACATGGCAAGGGTCTCTAGCTCTTGATGGGTGAATTGAGCATCCCATGCATGCACCGCTGGAGCTGCCATTGGGAGTTCTTTGGCCTTCGTGGCAATACACTCATGGATGCTTCGATTGACCACCATTGGCGCCGCTTTATTCCATTGCGTGATGGCCACTTCGTCGTTCTTCGGGATTGTTTGAACATCAACCAATCTAGACGAGCTATTCTTCTCGGTCAGGAGGCGTGTCAAAGTATCTTCAAAGTAGTGGATCAATCGCTGGAGGTGCCACTCTGGAATGACCTCTGGGTCATAGTGGGCTGTCGTTCGTAATTTCGAGGCACCGATATCGAAAGTGACGGTGAGAGCGTAGGTATAGAACTCATTGCCCACAGCTCCATCATCTTGCAATTTCCAAAAGTCGTTACTGGCTTCCGAAGACTCGGAGTTGAGGACAATCAAGTTCTGAAAGTCGCAAGCAGTTGCCGTATCAGAATCGATACGCTTGATACGCTGGACACCCATGTGCTGATGTGACATTGCCTTGGAGAAATCGTCTTGTAGCTGCCTCAAATAGTTTGCTACCGTAGAGTCCCGTTTTGTGTGAACACGGACTGGCACCGTTGCGAGAGTGGGACCGATCAGATCAAGGATGCCGGCGACTGGGACATCTCGGCCAGTCACAGCCTCCCCAAATACCACGTCCTCTGAATTGCAGTAGGCTGAGATGGTCAAGGCCCAGACGGCGCGTATGAAGGAGGGCATGGTAATCTCGGATCCGGCGGTCTTAATTATTGGAAGGGTGTGCGAAAGCATTCCTGTTACATGGACCTGGTACGTTGGAGATGACAGCACGGGGTACTGTGGGGAGGTGGTCCCTGACAACATCGATCGCCAGAAATTTTCGGAGACATTATCTTCCATCCTGGTGACGTGTTTGATGTAATTCGCATAGGAGGTTTCTTTTCCAGCTTTAGGTGGCGCAGTTCCCTTGTAGCACTTCCAGACTTTGTTCAAAATGAGATCGACGGACCATCCATCGTAAAGCGCATGGTGGATAGTCCACACGAAGAAGATTCCCTCCGGTTCTTGCACGATAGCATAGCCGGAAAGACTAGCTCCATTGTAGAGCGGTACTTCTTTGGTTGCGTCTTGTCGTTTTCGAAGATCAGCCCACTCGATACGCTCGTCGACGACCACCTGAAGGAAGCCTAACTCATCTGTGTAAACGATTCGGGTCCGCAAGACCGGTTCAGCAGCAACGACGGCATTCCAAGCTTTCTTGAATCGTCGTACATCGATGGACGACAAGGAGTACACCGTTTGAGCGACGTAAGCCCCAGACTGCTTGCTGCTCAATGCCATCAAGCCTTCCTGCATGTTTGTACACGGGTATATATCCTCAACATCCATGGCATCAATCTTGCATAACTTCGATACCTCTTCAACCATCTTCTCGTTGGGCACACCGGCCGGTAGCAACTCAAACGGCTCAGGACCGGAAGTGAGCGGATCGGTCTTTGCTATATTTGTGAGGCATGCATTCTTGCACATCTCTGCTAGTGTGGCATTTTGGAAGATGTCCGCTACAGTAAGATTGATGCCTTTGGATCTTGCTGCAGTCACCAGGCGGATCGCTGCGATAGAATCGCCGCCCATGCGGAAGAATTGAGCATTCATCCCAATCGCACCTGGAGCAAGGTTCAATATCGATTCCCATAAAGAAGCCAGCGTTTTCTCTGTCTCTGTAGATGGTTCCTGCCCACCACTGCTGCCCGAAAGCCGGAACATTGCAATTTGACTTTCAGTCATCGAACTTGCCATAAGGCGCAGTTGCTTCCTATCAAGCTTGCCGGAGCTTGAGAGTGGTAATCTTGCGCAGGGGATGTACATTGAAGGAACCATATGTTTCGGAAGAGCTTTGGCGAGGGAAGACTCCAGGTGCTTGAATGTAGCAAGAAGCATTGCGGAGACTGGGAGCAGCCCGGTTGCGGATGCACCATACGCCTGTGGGCAAACGAAAACTGCGAGAGCTTTCGAGCTTTCTCCACCGGTACCAGGCGTGATCAGTTCAACAGCAAAACGCCAATCCGTTGGGAGATGGACACCGACATGGTACTCGATCTCTCCGAGCTCGATTCGTTGGCCGTGAAGCTTGACCTGCTGGTCTTTCCGACCAATATAGCACAGTGTGCCATCGGAGTTATAACGCATGAGATCCCCAGTCTTGTACATACGTCGCTGGTCAAGGGGCAGGCTACCGCCGTGTTGATCCAGGGTCCATCTCGGATTCTCAACGAAAGCCTTTGCGGTTTTCTCCGGATCATTGAGGTATCCTCTGGCGAGTATCGGGCCTTCGATGAGCAGTTCCCCCTCGCGACCGATGGGAACCAGACGGTTATGATCCGCAGGATCGACGAGCCACGACACGCTCCCTATCGCACGGCCAATACTCGTCGGCTCACTTGACCTGTGTATGTCTTTCCTGTGAGTCGAGTTAATACAACACTCCGAGGGTCCGTAGCATGTCTGAATGTCAACTCTGTCACCCCAGACTTCGAGGACAGTCTTTGTCATGGGCTCTCCACCCATAGCAAGAGTCTTGAGAGACGGCATCTCAGAAGGATTTTGGTAGGTTGCCACAGTCGGGGTCAAGGCCATCCAATTAGCCTGAAGCCTTTGGACTGCACCTGCTAGGTCATTCATTCGCTCGTGTTCGGAAAGCACGCAGACCGTACCGCCTCGTGTGAGGGTAGTGAAGATGTCCTGTATGCTGGTATCAAACGTGTAGCTGGCGAATTGCAAAGTCCTAGTCTCTGGACCAAATCCCAAAGCAGAACCGTGAGCCTCAAAGCTAGTTACCAGGGCGTCATGTTGTAGAACAACACCTTTGGGCCTGCCAGTGCTACCGCTGGTGTAGACGATCGAGCAGGAGTTGTTTGGCTGAACGAACGCAGACGAACTACGCTTCATTGAGGCCAAGGAGTCGATGAAAACTTGATCGATAGACACCACGTGGAGACCCATGCCGTCGAACATTCCACTATAGCATGGTGAGGTCAAAACAATCTTAGTTTTGGTATCCTCAATGCGCAGCTTAAGGGCCTCAAGCGGACTCATCGGGTCCAGTGAGACATAGGCTCCGCCGGCTTGTAGGACACCCAGCATAGCGACAATTGCGTATGCTGACTTTTCGAAACACAGGCACACGAAAGATTCGGGGCGGACACCATACAGGCTGAGGTAGCTTGCAAGCCTACCAGCAGATACATCAAGCTCCTCGTAAGTGAAGTCGGCATCCCAGCCCCGGATTGCCTGAGCTGAGGGGCGAAGCGCTGTCCGCTCTGCAACCATTTCATGAACACATCTGTCGATGAGTTCAGGCATGTTGCTGTTCCACTTCAGAATCTGCTGATGGTCTGCATGGCTGATTGTTTGTAGCTGTCCAAGTCTGGACTCAGGGTGATCCATGATATTTTGCAGTGCCGATATCAGGGTATTCAGCACATTGGTTGCGTGACCGCTCGACATGCAATCGGTCCAGTAGCCTAGGCTTATGGCAGCCTTTTCATCCGACACTTCAATATTGATGCCCACGTTGTATTCCGTCGGATCGTAGTATGGAGTCCATTCATCGAACGAAATAGCGTGTCGCTTGTCATCAGGGGCAGGTGGGAGCTTTCGGTAGGATAAGGAGGTGTTGAATAGCGAAGTACCACCGAGGTCCAGTGAGTGGAGCACCTCGGAAAGTGCAGTATGGCGGTGAGTCTGGCCATTGGAGAGGTCTGCTTGGACTTGCTGCATGATGCTTATGAGCGTTGCCTTGGGGTCGAGAACGACTCTGCAGACGAGCATGTTCACAAGGTAGCCTACGACGTTGTCGATACCTTCGATTGCAGGGTCCCTGGTAGACATGAGGTAGCCGTAGCAAATATCAAGAGAGCCGGTGTAGCATTGAAGTGTCAAGGCCCATGCGGTATGAAAGATGTTGGCCATAGTCACACCGTGAAGGTTGCAGAATGTTTGGAGTTCCTGGACGTTGGAGTACTCAATACGCTTCGAAAGGAGCTCCCGCTTACCTCCTACTGCATCGTTGAGTACGGGGAACGCGCAAGGTTCGATGTCTGCCAGATAGTTCTTCCAATAACCGACACCTACTTCATACGGCTGAGTCTGCAGAAACGAAATATAACTGCTGTACGGAGGCGCGGTTTCGGGCAAAACACCACCCTCGTACAGCGTCACGATTTCTTGGAAAATCATAGATATGGATGCTCCATCGGTAATGGTGTGACTCATCTCCAAGTTGCAGAACACATTCCCTGTTGATGTCTCGCAAAGGGTAAGTCTGTGAGCGGGGACAGGAGCCCCATAGTCAAGGGGTGGTCGGGAGCTGATGGTTTGGCAAACGTCGGCATCTGAAGTGCATCTGAGGCGTAGGACATTTGCTTTTACACGCTTCAGCACAACCTGATCGTAGAGTGTGTTTTCTTCGCTGGGGCTGTCGACGAAGATGGTTCGTAGTGACGGGTGCCGGTTGACGACCTTCTGCCACGCATCCGCGATTTTGTTGCTTTCGACGACAAGGGCATCATTTTGCTTCACTTTGTAGAGTCCTTCAAGCGCATAGAATCCCGCATCCCGCTTGGTACTTATGAGTAGCCCCTGCTGTATCTGTGAGCACCTGTACATCTCTTCAACATCACCTATATCTGAAATACCCAAGCTAGGAAGCCTGGACTCTAGTAGTTCTGTCAGCCTGTCATACGTCAGGGAAAGAAGGGGATAATCGCTCAACGTCGGTTGCCATGCCATCTGAGCCAGATTATGTGGCATGGACGTCAAAGTTTCTTGGCAGGTACTTATCCATGCTGTAATTTTTGGCTGATGTTTCATAAGGCGGTTGAAGGTAAAGGAATACCGAAGCTTGCCCCGTGCAACAACAGCAGATATTTCAAAGAGCCCAAAGCGTGGTGTATCGAACCCAACATCGGACTTTCCGCCTGCCCCTCGAGCTTCACCTGCCATCTCTTCAACAGGGAGGAGTAAGGCGTCTTCACGCTCAAGTTGTTGATAGATGCCAAGATAATTGAATGTCAGTTCAAGAGGCCAATGGCGGCCAAATTTCTTAGCTCCTTTCGTTGTGAGCATGCGACTAGCGAAGTAGTTCCTCCCGTTTGCAGGAACAGAGCGGCGGTAGTCCTTCACCCGTCTCAAAACATCAACGAAGTCTGATGAGGCCGAGGCGAGAACATGAATTGGGTACATTGTAGTGAACCAGCCAACCGTCCGTGACAAGTCAATCGATTCGTCCCAGATTTCCCTACCGTGGCCTTCATTGAAGATGGTCGGCGGTTCTCGATCGGTGAAAATGCGTGAGTATGAGAATATCATTGCGGCAACCAACATGTCCACGGTGTCAGTTCGGAGCGCTTCATGGCTTTTGCCCGTTATCAAAGAAGTCGTGGCGGCATCAAGTTCGAACCCTCTGTACTCAACATCGCCATATAGATTTGGCCGGTTGTCCATGCCCCAGTATGCATCACTTTGCTGTGGAACATCGACGGATGGTAGAACAGCGTTTGGTGACAGCGTGTGCGCATGCTCTACCTGCATACTGGACCATGCTTGGAAAGACAACGATGGTTCGGTCTCTGATGTGGGTTTCGGGTCAATCAGGAGATCCTCCATGTCTTGAAGGATAACTCGCCACGATACAAGATCAACCACGAGGTGGTGAGCGGTCATGAATAGCAACTGGTCACCGCCCTCGAGGTTGAAGACGTCCACTGCAAAGAGAGGTCCCTTGACGGCATCGAGTGATGCCTGAGTCTTCGATATAAGAGGAACAGCGTCTGCTTTTGAAGGTAACAAATGTTCGTTGAAACGATACGACCCAGTAACGTCTGTTGTTATGCGCTGTTTCCATTCGTCGTCAGACTCCGAGAAGCGGAATCTTGCCCGTAACATAGAGTGCCGGTTGACGATAGTTTTAGTAGCATGTCGTACCATCGCCGGCTGGAACTTGCTGGCTAAGCGGACGAAGACGCTCTGATTGAAGTGGTCCTTACCGCGATTCGGGAGCTCGAAGAAGAGACTCTGAATAGGGGAGAGGTCAAAATCCTCCTCGATCTTCTCGACTTGCTTGAGGGTACGACCAACATCGCCGGCGAGGGTGGCTAGATGAGAGATGGATTTCGCCCGCAAGATATCCTGAACCGTGATGCCGACACGTTCTTTCTTGCATTGACTCTGTACCATCATAGCAGATATTGAGTCGCCTCCCAAGCTCAGGAAGGACTGCTTCATGCCGATCTGGGTTGGGTTGAGATTCAAGACGTGACCCCAAATGAACCTCAGCCGGGTCTCTAGCGCGGTGGTCGGTTGGCCCTCGGTGTCTCGACTGCCAAATAATTGGGAATACTCAGTTTCGCTCAGGTTAGCTACCCAAGTCGACGTTGCTTTGCGGTCAAGCTTTCCGGACTGGAGCAGCGGTATGGCATCGACTACAAGCCAAAGGGAAGGTACCATATATGCTGGGAGTTGACAGGCAAGCCTCTCACGAGCCTGAGCAATCAGCGGCTGGGCTTGTTCTTGCTGGTTGCCATCAACCAATTGCGGGCTGTTGCCGTGAGCAAGGCGATCAGAAGCAGTCGCTGGTTGTAACGATAGCAACGCAACGAGACGCTGGCTGAGCGGTCCTGCATTGGGCAACATCACCATGGATTGCTGGATGACCGAGTCTTTTGCGAGGTGATGTTCGATTTCACCGAGTTCAATCCTTTGGCCATGTAACTTCACCTGTGAATCCTTGCGGCCCACAAAGTACATCATACCAGTTTCTGTATGATAACGCACTAAATCACCGGACTTGTACATACGCCTCTCTCCTAGGCTACTGCCTGCTGTTCTTGCCCAATCTGGGTCTTCGATGAAGGACTGAGCTGTCCTTTCAGGATCGCCAAGGTAGCCCCTAGCTAGGGTGGGACCTTCCAGTACCAACTCAGCGGTACAGCCGGGTGGAACAAGACGGTTGTGGTTTGCAGGGTCTACAAGCCAGCATCGCACTCCGACGCCGCGGCCTATCATGGTAGGTTGCTTATTCGTGTTGACTTCGGTGTTTGCTGCCGCCACGACTGAACACTCCGCAGGGCCGTAGCCGTTGATGAGATTGACCTTGGACCAAGTCGACATGTTCTCTTGAGTCATCGGTTCTCCTACGAGCAGTAGAGTTTTCAGACACGGGATATCTGCAGGTCTGAGGAAATTCGCTACCGAAGGAGTTATACCGGCCCAGTCCGCTCGAAACCGAACGATAGTCGCTGCGAGATCGTTGAGCCGGGACTTTTCGCTCGGAACACACGTTGTCGCTCCGATCATCAGAGGGGTGAGGGTCTCAATGATACATGCGTCAAACACATATGAGCCATATTGTAACATGCGTGAGTTGGCCTGTATGAACAGAGCGGATGCCTGAGCTTTGGCAGCAGATGCGTATGCACGATGCTCGACAGTTATGGCTTTAGGCTCGCCTGTGGAGCCAGACGTCCACATGACATAAGCGATGTTGTTAGTTGTTGCACGAATGGTCCTATGCTTGAGAGGTTTCGCCAATTTGCTGAATGTCTTTGCTTCAATAGGAAGGACTTGATGGACAACAGAAGACAATTTTTCCGTGTACGTCGGCGAGCACAGAGCGATCTTAGCACCAAGCCTCGAGGCGAGCGCCTTCACTCGGGAGCCTGGTTGTGTAGCATCCAGCGGACAAAACCCACCACCGGCTTCCATGATAGCAAGCATGGCAACTGTCGCCCACACAGACTTATCGAAGCATATTGGGACTACGACATCTCCGCTGACTCCCAGATCGGACAATACTTGCGCCAAGCATTCGACGTGATCCCATAACTCGCGGTAAGTCAGGGTCCCATCCCACGCGCATATTGCTTCGTGATCCGGCCTTCGTAGCGATTGCTCTCGGATTACATCGTGGACGCATCTATTGACTTCCTCGCCCTGCGTCTGTGTCCATTGTTGTACCTGCTGCACATGCAAATCGCTCATATAATCCACCTCTTCCAGTGATGTGTCGGGCGACTGACTGAGAGTGTTGAGGGTTTTCTCCAGAGTCCACGCAAGGCTCTCAAGATAGCCGCGGGACACGTCTGTATTGCTTGCCGTGATATTGAGCCTTAGCGCGTCGGGCATGACCAATGCTGAGAGGATAACCCTAACCTGGAGCGATTGTTAGAACACTCTGGACCACCGAATGGCTATTACTCACCTCGGAATCATTTGATCGCGTGCTTTGAACTCGGTCTTTCTTGGTGAATGAATCGGACGTGCCGTCTTCAATCCACACGGCAGTATTGGCACGCCGTTGCCGTGGATCTGTTGGTTGATTTGGTGAAGCTTGGCTTTCCAAAGATGGCTCATTCGGAGGCCGACTTGCTGTTGCTCGTGCAAGACAGGTTGTTAGAAGTTCATTGCCTTTGAAAACCAGCTGGAACAATGACTGGTGGCCGGCAGCTGGCTGCTCCGAGTCAATACCAATGGTGTGTCCGATATGGAAAAGTATCTCGTCTTGACCAGTGTAGCAACGGAGAACAAGTGCCCAGGCGGTGTAAAGAAGATCAGCGGCCACCGCCCTATCTTGCTGGTAGAGCTGGCGTAAGGTTTCGAGTTTGCCGGATGCTAATTCGACAGCAATGAGCTGCGATGTGGTTTTGGACTCCCCATCCAGCAAAGGGAGCCTGCAGAAAGAAGTCCCGAACGAAGACATGGTTCAATGCACTCGCGGTGTAAAATGGTGATATCTTTCGATTCTCATTCACGAGTGTCAACGAGACTTGAAGAGCGTAGCAGGATAAATTGGGATGTGCTGCTTCTTCTGGGGCTGGGGTACGAGCTTGATCTAGCTCTTGGAGGTGTATGGAAAGCTTTGGCCCAGACTCGGCAGGCCAATGGTGGGCTCTGAGCGC
Organism: Rusavskia elegans; assembly: GCA_011316305.1. Taxonomy (NCBI): domain Eukaryota; kingdom Fungi; phylum Ascomycota; class Lecanoromycetes; order Teloschistales; family Teloschistaceae; genus Rusavskia; species Rusavskia elegans. The sequence goes on from SAUG01000135.1 coordinate 135,931, forward strand.
TGACTGCTCTCTTCGAAAGTCACGTAGACGGACATGGCAAGCGCTGGCGACCGACCCAAAAGCTCTGTCGATTGGGAACGGCAATCGATGTTGGATGAGAGGATCATTGCACCACGTTTTCCGCAAGCTCGATCCACAGAGGTGGCGGCAGCTCCATCCCGACTGTCCCACGGCTCGAACATTTGGAACCGAGTACCGGTATCGTCAAAACTTAGACAAGCGACATCCGACGGGGGTGTCCATCGCTGACCGAGCCAAGATGGACGAAGGCTAGATTGGCGGCGAACCGGTCTCAACTGGTGATAGTGTTGTTTGTAGCAGCTGATGAGAGCTGATCAAGTGTGATCAGGTATGAAGAAGAGGCAGAAATGGCGTAGTTGGCGCCACCCTCAGCAGGACGATGCCGTTTGCATAAGACTGGAAATGGCATTGAGAAGCGAGGTGAGGCTTGTGAGGTTCCCAAATAGTTGCGTGTGTTGCGGCTGGGGGAGTTGCTTGGCTACCAGGTACGTGCAGAGCGCATGCATGAGAGAAATTGACTGGCCCAAGATAGAGAAGGTTTACAAATCACGGTGGACTTGCGTGGCCGCCACGCAGGCGGCAATCCGGAGTTCACCCCGGACAGTTGCAGCAAACAAGTTTCCCTCAATAACGGGTCATTGTACAGGATGATGAATCGAAGGACGACTTACTTACTTTGGGTCGCAATGATTCCAAAGGGCACCTGGAGGAACAATGCGTTACGATAGAGTATGACAGCGGGCAAGAGCGAGGGTAGTAGCGACTAGACAGCCGGGGACAGGGATCCAGGATTTTCATATCGACCCGACCGTTTGACGCATTTCTCTGTTCTCATCGAGTCACCCTCGGTTTACCGGTGGACGATGTCATCTGGTTTGCCGCTGCCTTCGGTTGGAGTCGTCGACTTTTGGGCATATCGCCCCAACACCACCATGAATTGAATCGAAGCATGTGGGAGGTTGTGGGGCCAATTTGAAATTTTGAAAATGATGAGTGCTGCTGAAGCTTGTCGTCTCAAGGGTGTTAGCGAGATTGCCTATTCGGGGTAGCGGTTCAAATAGAGTTTGCATTGGTCCTATTCTGGCCTAGTGTTCCCCGCTTGCCGCAAAACCGTTGGTGCCGCTGGCACATGGATCCCAAGATCGACATCCGACCCTGAAAGAAGGGTCCAATCATCAATGATAATAAATTCCACACTGGACTTCCATCCTCCCCTGATTACTATGCTCCGCATGACGATCCAGCCCCACCCAAACCTGGATGTGTGCTCTGCAATCTGGTTGATCCACGGCACCTTCCAGCCGCATTTCTCTTGCAGACTGACTTGTCAACTTCATGTACAAAACATGATCCGTTCTAGACCCCTTGAGATCCGGACAGAAGTGGATGATCCTACTCCCTACTCACTACTGTGTATGGTCCATGAATCTTTTCGATTGTGCAACTCACCAACGCGGTTAAACACAAAACATGGCTTATTCGCGCGCCTATGATTCCTGTTCCCCGGCCCCCGTCCTGAGTCTTACGGCCTTAGCAAGGGCTGCCAAACAACGGCACTGGTCATCGTCTAAAAAGGCATCCTGGATTGTTCGTTGGCATCGCGCCCCAAACGTTCCACCACGACCACGTAACCTTAAGGTGCCACCCTGATGTGGTAAGGCCTGCTCCAAATGAATCCTGCCCCGGCTGCCCACAGGCTTGGGCCATTCGAATCGATCCTTCCCAGCAACCTCCGACCTGCATTGGGCTGTTCCCTGGCTACGCGAACCAGACTTCAATCCTACGATTTCTACCTACTCATGACGCTGTCAAGCGACACGATGTAACACAGCTGCCGGCCTTCTTGCTCCTACCTACCTCTCGTTCGTGCTTGTGTGGCCATCGTCCAGCTTGGTCCACAAGCGCCACGCGATCATCACAGCCACCTTGATATGTAATGGTCGATGCATACATGTGGGGCCCTCCTGCATCTGCGGATGCTCATGTACGAGACCACATGCGATCCAATGTGCTGGAAAATTCTATCTTGAGGAACCAGTCTGGCGACCTGGATTCGAGCACTCCCCGAGTCCCTCTGCCCTTGTAGTGAGATCGTTCGTGATCGACTCTGCCTTGACCCAACATCGTTATTTGGAGGCAGTTTATTGTCCGGTATGCTTCGCCCTTGCATATGTTTGCACTCCACCTGGGTCTGAGCTCCTTGCTCGAATTTTTGAATGTTTGCCGAGGCCTTGTATACCATCTTACTCTATGAACAGGCGCATCATCATGTCTTCTTCCTCATGTCCTGTTATTGATGACACCTTTGGTCCATACGCCGAAAGCTGCCGTGGTGGATTTGATTTCACCCTGCTATTCCAAGAGAGCATACTGTCAATTCTGCCACTATGTATCCTCCTTCCAGTCGTACCTTTCCGAGTCTTATACCTCGTTCGACGAACTATCAAAGTGGACAGGAGAGTGCTACTGCCCTCGAAACTGGTATGATTGACAGCGTCACTCTCTTGATTTTATGACTCGGAGCCTTGAAAGCTGATCAGGCTACGCCCTCAGGTCTTGTACGCATGTTACGCTGTACTGCAGATCGCGCTCACAGCGCTCTGGGCAAACCCGGCTGCTATCAGAACCAGAACCACCATCCCTAATGCCGCTGTGACACTTGTCGGCTTTCTTGCCCTCGGCGTTCTCTCCTCCGTGGAGCATCAGCGGACTCTCCGCCCGTCCATACTGCTCGAGTTCTACCTGCTCTTCTCGCTGCTCTTCGACGCTGCAAAATTGAGGACACTATGGTTACAAGGCTACAACAATAATCCTGCCATCGTCTCGACTCTTGCACTGGCCGTGAAGTTTTTACTTCTCGTTGCCGAGGCTCAGACAAAGCAGAAATCCCTGCGCGTTGAATGGAAATCACAATCACCAGAAGCAACAAGCGGTCTGTTTGGCAAGTCATTGTTCCTATGGCTGAATCGACTTTTCCGCCGAGGCTATGCCAATTCGTTGTCTGTGGAGGATCTTCTCCCGCTGGACAAGCATCTCACCGCTGACTACCTTTACGACAAGCTTCATCAGCCTTGGGCGAATTTAAGCAAGAAATCCCCGCGATCGTTACTGATGCTCTTCTTCGGTAGATTGAAGTGGCGGCTCCTTGCGGCTGTCCCACCTCGTCTGGGGCTCATTGGCTTTAAATTTTGCCAGCCTTTCTTGATTGAACGTGCTCTCAGTTTCAATCGGCAGCCCATCGATCAAAGCTCCACCAATCAAGGTTATGGCCTGATCGGTGCCTACTTCCTCGTCTACGCCGGGATAGCTGTCACAACAGGGCAGTACCAGCACCTGACCTATCGCTCCATCACCATGGCCAGAGGTGGGCTAGTCTCTATGTTGTTCGCCAAGATCGCGTTTGTGAAAGCCAATGCTGCGGACCCGGCCTCGTCGTTGACGTTGATGAGCGCTGATATTGAACGTATCACGAACGGGTGGCAGACAATGCACGAATGCTGGGCCAGTGTCATCGAGATTGGCGTTGCCATCTACTTGCTCGAGCGACAACTTGGAGCGGCTTGTGCCATCCCTCTTGGAGTGGCTATAGGTGAGTGGAATTGGTATAAAAGATGACTTGTTTGCTGATTCACCGTCAACTAGTGTCTTTCCTTGGATCCTTGTTCGTCATGAACCTCGTGGTAAAGCGCCAGGGGCTTTGGCTGGAGGCAATACAAAGACGAATCAGTGCGACGGCCAAGATGCTGGGTTCCATGAAGAGAATCAAGATGTGCGGCTTGAGCGACACTCTCTTCGACAACATCCATGACTTGAGGAAAGAAGAGCTGGACATCTCGAAGGGATTCCGAAGGTTACTCATCGGGAGCATGTTTTTCGCTTTCACGACTCCCGTCTTCGCACCAGTCCTGACTTTCACTGTCTTTGCCCTCATAGCGGCCAGAAGCGAGAGCGAGAGCACGTTAGACACCAGTAAAGTATTCACATCGCTTTCGCTTTTTGCGTTACTAGCCGAACCATTGGCTATCTTGATCATGGCTATGATGGCTTTTGCCGGCTCGGTGGGATGCTTTGCTCGCATCCAGAAGTTTTTAGAAACGGATGAGCATACGGACAAACGTCTCCGATCCCCTACCGATAACGACAGCCTCAACGCTTCCTCTGCCATCGAGAGCTCGACCAGCAGTATGGCGTGGACGGAGAAGTCAGTCAGCACTGTTGCGTCGGAAAGACCTCTGTTGCCGTTCACCAGAGCCTCGGGCGGCGACGCCCTCTCGGTGGAGGGTGGTAGCTTTGGGTACGATACCGACAAAGCAGCCTTGATATCATCCATCCAAGCAAAGATACCCCGAGGCAAGCTTACGATGGTCGTGGGTCCGGTCGGATGTGGTAAAACGACTCTGCTAAAGGCTCTTTTGGGAGAGGTACCCACGCTCGGAGGATCGATCAGGTGCCTTGGCGGCGAAATAGCCTACTGCGACCAGTCGCCGTTCCACATGAACGGGACGGTCCGAGAAAGTATAATTGCTTTCTCGGAAGTGGATGATCGATGGTACGGCACGGTGGTGAAGGCATGCGCGCTGATCGAGGATCTCCGACAGATGCAGCTAGGGGATCACACCCGAATCGGCAGCAAGGGGGTTGCATTAAGCGGCGGTCAAAGCCAGAGGATTGCATTGGCGCGCGCTGCATATGCTCGCCACGATATCTGCATGTTAGATGACGTTCTGAGTGGCTTAGACACGGACACTGAACACCAGGTGTTCCACAACCTCCTCGGCTTGGATGGGCTGTTCCGTCGCCAGGCCACTACAGTCATTCTCACTAGCTCTTCCAGTAAAAGGCTTCCCTACGCTGATCATATCATCGTCCTCAACGACACCGGCCATATCGAAGAACAGGGCAGCTTTGCAGAACTCAATGCCAACGGCGGCTACGTTTCAAGTCTGGACTTGCCTTCGGCAGACTGGAGGACGCGAGACTATGGGGTCAGCACCTCGAGCCTGGATCACCTGTTATCCGCCCCTTCTCAGGATTTCATCCCTTCTCTGCCGCCGACCAAAGAGATCATCGAAGAAGCAGAGGCGGAATTCGAAGCCAACAAAAGGACAGGGGATCTTTCCATCTACGCCTTCTATGCGAAATCGGTGGGCGTCTTCGCCGTGGTAACTTTTGTGGTTGCAATCAGCGCATATGTCTTTTGCATATCATTTCCGCAGATATGGCTGGGCTGGTGGGCTGCTGCAAATGCAAAGGCACCGAATGACAAATTGGGATACTGGCTCGGCATCTACGCGCTCCTGGGGGTGGGAGGCCTCTTATCGGTCATCATAAGCTGTTGGCAGATCATCATCACCATGGTACCTCAGTCCGGAGCCAACTTTCACTGGAAGCTCCTCAACACAGTATTCCGGGCCCCCATGTCGTTCTTTGCAACCACCGACACCGGAATTACTCTCAACCGCTTTTCCCAGGATCTCCAACTCATCGACATGGACCTGCCCATTTCCGCACTCAACTTCTTCACGACCTTCCTGTTGTGTGTTGCCCAGATTATCCTTATCGGAGTCGCGTCCGTGTATGCCGCGGTATCGTTCCCCATATTCATCATCGTGTTGTACTTCATCCAGAAGTTCTACCTGCGCACCTCGCGACAGCTGCGTTTCCTCGATCTCGAGGCCAAATCCCCGCTGTATTCTCAATTTACCGAGATGATGGCGGGTTTGATGACCGTCCGCGCTTTCGGCTGGCAAAAGGCTCTGGAGAAGAAGAACCGCTTCTTGCTCGACCGGTCTCAACGGCCGTTCTACCTCCTCTTTGCTGTACAACGATGGCTGCAGCTGGTTCTGGACCTGCTCGTCGCCGCCGTCGCAGTGATGTTGATAATCCTGGTGGTTGAGCTCAGAGGGTTCCTCAGCGGTGCCTATGTGGGTGTAGCATTACTCAACATCATTCTCTTCAGCCAGCATCTCAAGCTCGTCCTCCAATATTGGACCATGCTCGAGATCCACATTGGTGCAGTCTGCCGTGTGAGAAACTTCTCCGCGACCGTCGCAACCGAGGACAGACCAACCGAGACCGAAACCCCACCGACAGACTGGCCTGCACAAGGTGCCGTCGACTTTTACGGTATCGGCGCCAGCTACGACGGCGCCCGCAACGTTCTAAAAGACCTGACGCTATCCATCCAGCCCGGCGAAAAGATCGGCATCTGTGGCCGAACAGGCAGCGGCAAGAGCTCCCTCATCCAGGCCATCTTCCGTATGATCGAGCTAAGAACCGGCTCCATCGTCATTGACGGCGTCGACATCTCTACCATCCCTCGCAAGGAAGTCCGGTCCCGCATTATCGGCCTCCCACAAGACGTCCTTCTACTAAGCGGAACGGTCCGGCTCAACGTCGACCCCTACAAGCAATCCAGCGACGCGGCCATCATCGGTGCACTACAAGACGTCCGACTATGGTCCAACATCCAAGAAAAAGGGGGCTTAGACGTTCAAGTCGATGATGTCAACCTCTCGCATGGACAGAAGCAGCTTTTCTGCCTCGCACAGGCGCTTTTGAGGCCGAGTTCCATCCTTATACTTGATGAGGCTACAAGCAGGTACGTCCCCTCCCTTTTCCAATCCCTCCATCTTTCCTATATACAACAACCCTTTTCCCCTTCCTTCCTACCATCCCTCTTTCTCAGAAAATCCCCCACTAACACCCACGCTCTCTCATAGCGTCGACGACGTAACCGACGCCCTAATCCAACGCATCATCCGACAAAAGTTCGCCAAACACACCATCATCGCCGTAGTCCACAAGCTAGAGACCATCATCGACTTCGACAAAGTCGCCGTCCTGCACAATGGGGTGTTGATGGAATACGAGAATCCCCATACGCTGCTAGCGCAGGACGGAAGTCGGTTCAAGCAGTTGTATACGGGGAGTGATGCGCCGAGGAGTTAGTCATGGGTCGTTGTTCTAAATAGACGAGGATAAGGAACGGAGGGGAAATGAAGGTGAGGGAAAAAGGGGGAATAAAAAGTTTGGGACATGTTAAGGGGGTGTACATGTGGATCTGTTAGGGGGTGTACATGAGAATGTTTCGCTTCGATTTTCCCGTCCTTTAGATGATATGTCAATGTCACAACACATAATGTTTGCGCCATATCTTAGCTACCACCATTCATTCGTTACTCTAATGCATCGCTACCATATCACCCTTCCCATCTCTCTGCCCAACACTCAATTCTCTTTACCACATCGCTCTCGTCACCACTCTGGCCATATCCCTTATAGAAAATAACTCATCGATCTCACACTATCACCTCCCCGCCACTAAATTGCAGCATACTATAACGCCGGTTGCTCATTGGCAGATCTACTAGTAGATCTGCTGCGATTAACCAGCTCGGGCTAGACCCATAGGGCTAGCCCTTGGCTTGGCATTAGGCCTACTTCCTTCTTGATAGTCATAATCAACAGTATTATAACCATACCTCCACTACTGTACACTCGCTTCCAATAAAGGTGGGGAATCGCAACAAGACGGAAGTTCCATTACATATCACGGGGTGAGGCAACGATCGGCACTAGGTAAACTCCGGTCCATTGTACGTAAGATAAATTGACTTACGATTCGCTTTTATTATCCACTTCAGTCTTGCTGGGAGCTGGCCAGTACAGGATCTTTTATTATTGCTTGTAGAAGAAGCTTGTTTCGTATCGAGAGGCTTGGCGTTCGAAGTCTTGGATCAGATCTTCTGCTATCATGAATGCGATGTTCATAAGGAGATGAGCATCACAGGGACGTCGTCCTGCATACACCAGAAATTATAAAGAATATGACCTACTCCAAATCACAACAGACCCTTTAGCCGCGGACGGTTCAATGTTGAGTTTTAGACACATCCACGTCCGAGAGCGCTATGATTGCAAAAGCTACGCATAAACGCGTTTCCTCGCCTGGGAACAGCCAGTGTCCAGTATTTCATGGAAAAGAAGAGTAACAACCTGAGCTTATCGGACGTTAGGACTGATCCCCAGGGTTTTGTCAGTCTTGGTATTGATTTTTCTAGACTTCGGAATAGATTTCCCCAGAGAATCAAGTCAACTCAATGATTTGCCTGTCTTCGTCCCGTATGCAGAGGTCCAGGAATTCCTATTTCGGACTCAACCCTGTGACATATCTACCGCAGATATTCAGCTACACCCGATGCTCATCTGGCTTTGTAGTCGTATCCATTAAGCACAGATCTATTTCAAATGACTGACATTCGATACCTCGGACCACAGCTTTGTCTGCTGGGACCCTTTATCTACAGCGAGCCAAGGCAAACACCCACACGATCTCGTGTTTTCTTGGGTATCTACGGACGTCAAATCGGAAAATGTCCCAGATCACGGGGACGCGAAGCAAGAGGATTTTGAGTGGCACGCGAGGTTCTTAGGATGGGGTTCTTGGTTGGCGTATCTTATCTGTTCCCTTCGAATGCTCTCTGGAGTTGCCGATGGGGCCGTTATTCGGTTGTCAAGGTCGTATAAGGAGAAAGAGCATTTCGAGGTGCCGAAGCAGTGGTATGAGGAGCGTTTGGATGGGCGATGTGCTCTCGACGAGTAAGTAGTTTTCGGAACCCTTTTACCCCAGTCCCGTTTGACACTGAAGTTATCCCTAGCGAGCAAGGCACTCGAGACCCTCGATTGACACGTCAATCAATAGTCTGCTAAGGCATGGAATACGCATTACTACTGTCGATTTCATCTGTATTTCCGAGGCAGCTGCAATGCAGCTAGGCTGACTCCGAGATTTACTGCAGGGAGGATCAGGTTACGGTTGATGTGCGATGGTATTTCAGACATCCGCCGAAGAATGTCAAGAGGGGTGCAAGGGATGTGTGGATCGTGCGATGAGGATGAAAAACGAGCGTGAGGAGGTGTTGGAACGGACTCGATGGGACGAGGCACAGGAGCGGCGTCGATCGAATGAGGATCTTGAGACGTGGGAGCGATTCCCGAGTCCGAACACTCTTGAATTGACGCCGTGGGATCAGAAGACGAAGTGGTGTATGGAAGGTTTGGAATGGTGGTTTGGAGAGAAGTGGGGAAATAGGGTCTTCCACTGGATCTTCTCTAGGAGTTGAAGGTGTAGAACATGGTGTCAAATGATACCGTTTGTGGAACCAGATGATGGCTGGAATACACGGAAGAAGCTGGAGGTAGGGTGGTGGTAGATATCGAACAGGCACTGCTGGAAAACATATGAAATTGTTGGACTGAAGGCACGGTGGCGAAATAGATTAGGAGCATAATACAAGCAGTGATTATGCATAGGACTTCACGGCGACAAAAGACACTTGGATGATATGCAGCTAATTGTATGGTCTTCATTTTATATGAGAGGAAATTCTATGATCACACCCGGTTTGAATACATCACTAAGCCCGTAAACATGCTCATTCAGAAGCAAGGATTCCAAATTGTAAGAAGCCTCGAGATCAGTCAAGAATTCGTAGTCCTGGTTATCAATGGTGATTAAGCACAAAGAAACAGAACCAACATCCAGAGAGGTGAACCGACCCGTTCTTTGTTTTGGTCGAAACCCCCGTAGGAATCAGTGCACCTGGCTGGAGATCCAGCATCATCGTAGAGGCTCATTAACCTAACATGAGTAGCCTTTCCTCTATCATCATCTCTACATTAAATCCACCACGAGGTTCTCCAAACCCTGCCGCTACTGATGTGTTCTCTCCATCGTAAATTCCATATCTCGGGGACACTCGTCTTGGCAGCATCCTACCTGACCATAAGCGTGGTTGAACTCCCATCTACATTCCCTCACAGTGCGGTCGTCTTCGTCGAAGAGGGAACCTCCTTGTAGACGCTCTTCATACCATTGTTTTAAGAGCGTGTAGGAAGCTTTATCTTCGCAAGAGCGAGGTACGTTGATCACGGCTTTGTCGGTGACGGCGGAGAGCATTTGCAGTGGACTTATAAGACGGGCGAAAGAAGAGTAAAAACCTGCGGCCCAGGCTTCATACTCGAAGTTGCGTTGCGTGCCGTCAGAGCCGACCATTTCGGGCGGAATGTTGGATGCTGAGTCGTCAGTGTATTCCCAGATAGGGATCTCCCTGAATAGCGGATGATCGCATTCGTGTCCGTCGGCTTGTACCCATTTCCCAGAATGCTGCTCTGTGAAGTCAATCCGCAGGCATTTGAAGTGGATCTTGGACCGGCGTATAAGGCCACACAGCCAGAGGAGGTTTTGGTAGATGCGCTCGCCATATAGCGGGAGAATAGTTGGTTGAACTTCGATAACGAATTCTTTGATAGAGGTATAGGGCAAGATAGGTAACGTGTTCAGCTGAGAGGATGCTTTAAGGAAGTCGTATCCGGCGGCGTAGATAGCGAGGACGAATATCTTTTGATGGTAGAGGTAGGCGGTACCTTCGGTGTGGAGCTGGCGGTTTACGCGAAGGATCTGGGGGGAGAAGGCGTCATCGTAGTCTTGTCGCCGGAAGCTGTATGAGGATTCTTGTAGGGGTGTTATCCAGTTGCAGGGATTGCAATTTCGAGGGATACGTTCGTTGTGTGGGCTATGTTCTCTTGAACAGGTAATAACCGAGCCGGAAGGAAGCAGATAGCTAAGAATATGAGTCCGGAGCTCAGCAGGGAGGTCGAGGAGGCGGAAAGGCTGGTTGGAGGCCATCTTCGCAGGCATTTAGGGCATGAACTGGATGGAGTTGAGACTATGGGATGTGCAAGAGAATACGATCATCGATTGCAGTAACTTGAGCTGGACACTGCTCTGTTGAAGAGAAAGAGAGCATATAGGAGAACGAGCCTGGATGGGGTAGAACTGATTTAAAGGACTCTTTGCAAGTGATGAAGCTATATGTAACAAGCTGAACAGATGGCTAGGAGTGACCGTAAATCATACATCAGTTTTTGCTAGGGAAGACAGTGACTCACTAAGTGTAGAGCTAAACATGCTCATTCATGAGCAGGGACTGCACGTGCCAACAAGGTCTCGAAATTGATGACAGGAACCTTTGTCCCTAGCAGTTGAAGTAGATGAAGGACAAAGCAACAATACTCGACGGTGTAAAGCATATGAATCTGAGTCTTTGTCGTCATGTATCCGAGGCTTTTCTGAAGTGGTATCTCGGTAAGACTCGACTAAAATCTTATGAAACTCAGTGCACTCACTTAGACATCCGATAATCCTGTAGGGTTCCTGTTAAAATTCACTACTTCGACCCAGCGAATCACCAACCCTTCGTGCTCGTTTATACAGGCAACCGTATAAGTCCTATCCTCCGTAAACATGCCGCAAACCTAATCAGCATCTAGACAGTCGGAAGCTGGGGAATAATAGGTTAATCAATATTGCCCCTGTATTTAGTTAATTTTGGTTTTGGTTTTGGTTTTGGTGCCCGGTAAACCAGTGGTTCGGTGAGCAAATCAAGCGTTAGTATACCAGTATTGAATACACGGTAGCAGAACTTGTACCCCAGTTCAATTGACGCAAATAACGGTTCCTTGGAATTTCAATTCAAATTTGCTCAGCAATATGACGCATCCTTCCACCGAATTGCCCCTGAATATCTCGGCTAGTTGACAAAAATTGTCTAGTAAATAATAAGTATACTATGGCTGTCGAGGACTTGGTAGCATCAATCGATTATTAGACAGCCTCGATAACCCCATTCATTGCGTTCATTCGTGCACCCTTCGGTTGGAGACTGCTACAACGAGCTTCAAGACGGCGAATCAACGAGGGTCCATTGAGAGGCCGCGTTTCTTTAGAGATCTGGGTGATAAACCTTGGGGAGGGCCCCAAGGGTGCCAGGAATTGCAGCGGAGGTAGGGTGAGAACCTGACTGACACTCGAATTGCTATTGGTGAGAGAATGTGTTGCCAAAAAATACGTCCTGATCTCGTGACGCTTCCCCCGTTCAGCTTAAAGGGGGCCACCAATGAGTGATGCATACCGAGTGGGTTGGCAGCAGTCTCTGGCAATTCTCGTTCCACACGAGTACCACGCAATCGACATACCGTTTCTACCGACTTCCATATGCATGGATGAAGGCGATGAAGTCTATTGGGCATGAATGAAACAGTTCTCGTCGCTGCAATTGGTGCAGTTGGCCCAGGCTTGCAATGACCCTCGGGTATTGACTTCTCCCGCTGGTGCCGCCCACTGGTGGCGTTGAGAAAAGCCTGCAGGTGTTAGGTTTGAGCTGCGCGTTCCACCCTGGAATGCAATCTTGCTGTGCTTTTTGTATATCAGTTGAGAAGACAGCTCACAGTAGGTTTGGTCCAGGACTTCTCGTTGCATCGTCGTCAAGTTCCCTCCGGGCGAATGCTGCCATGGTTCATTCGACATCAAAAGACCATGAACGCCAACTCTGCAAACCCATGTCATATTAGGCCCAGTACCGCTCCACTATATCGGCAACACCATCCCTCTTAACCTCAAAAAGCCCCGAACTCTTTACCCCGTACCCGTACCGTTCCGGTCCATTCTTATCAACAATGATATGTGTCAAAGTGTTTACTCCCACGCCCTCCTTGCTCCTCGAAAGGATATTGATCCCCTCGGGTGAAGATCGTTTTCTGGAACCATGTTATAGCCTAATCTTCCCCTTCTCCCCATTCGTTGGACCAGTCGACAAATCCCCAATGACTGCCCTCGATCTTCAGCCATCCCTTTCCTCGCCAATCCCTGTCCCCGTCGCTGGGAGTGTCGGTGCCTTGGATCGTTTGTTCTTGTCGGAGGTGAGGGTTTGGTATTGGACCGAGTCGTTGAGGCTGGGGATTGAGCTGGCTTCGGCAGGGCGGGATGGGGGGGAGCGGGGTGTAGGTTATGTGGAGGTTGCGCTTGTTTTTTATATGGGGAGGGTGCTGTAGTTCACGTGCCAGGTGCCGGTGAGGAAGGAGGCGGGAGGAGGCGGAGCCTCGCGTGAGCAAGAGTGTGCAAAAATGTCGCGTGTCATGGTTTGTGGGTGAGCTCCGTCACCATCGTTGAGGTCGACTCCGACGTTGTATGTTGTGATGGCTCTTAGCCTGCTTCGGATGAACACTTCACAGCTTCACAGCAACATCTCTGTCTACTCCATTCTTGACGTCGCAGACACAACACCTCCGATCCTGAACGACAAACCGAAGCTCGGCAAGGAACCCAAGTTCCCATGCCGATGCTTCAGAGGACAATACTCAAGTCCAACATAACGGACGATAGCAGCGAAGCAGCAGTAAGGGGTGCATAGGGATAGAACACTAATGACGAAGAACGCTGTGATACTTCAGTAAATGCGTGATGTATGTTCTAACATTGTCTCCTGAACCGACATTTTTATGGCAGCCGTCTTTAATTCGCCTCCATAAATCGCATCTTTAGATCCATATCCCAGTCTGCTCTCCAGTACTGCTACCAGCCCAACACATCTGGTTTGAAACTTCCCACACCGTCAGTCTCTGTCGCGAAAACGCTTCTGGAAATTTCGTGAGTTTACAGAAGTGGTTGTGTGGTGAAAATCGAGGCCAGTATTATGATACAAAGGGTGATGGTGAAGAGAATCCTGCGGCGACTAGAAAAAAGCCTGTATGACATGCAGCTAAATATATGTTCTGAGCGGCTTCGAATCAACGCGCTGGTCTTCAACTGGGCCACACATTTCGCCGATCTCGTACGCTTCGCTTGGCTACGAGGTTGCCAGGGGTCTGTGCTGCATCATCAGTTTAATATATAGGTCTCTTGGTATGCCTGTTTTGAATCCGCCGCCCCATCGTGACGACGGTAGTCCCATGGTGAAAAAGACCCGTAGGAGGCAAGTATTGCAATGGCCTCAACAACCACTTGAATAATGGGTCAGGCCCAGGGAATAGCGATAGCATTCGATTATGCTCGGCCTTGAGGGTGGATAATCAACTTCTCTTATTAATTTGATTCGAATGGGATTCGAATGTGGGGTTCCTGGCCCGAATAATCGTTTACTTCCCTGTGGCACAGTACTGTAGCCTTTGTAGTGATGAAAGCGCGCAATTGATGGTATTGCACATGTCGATTAGATTATCATGGCACCGACATCCAGGAGTATAATCGCCAAAGGGGATCACACGGATGGTAATTTGTCCCGCGCTGCCACAGGGAAAGGCAGGCATCTGTTTTAAGTTTTCGGTATGACTATTCCATCGGAGGAACCTAATACGACGGCCTGAGAGATGATCATCCAGTTGCGACGGCGGTACATTATGTCTGTACCTTCACCATGGAGCTGGCGATTGACTCGAATGATGGCGGTGTGACATTCGTCTCCATCAAGACGATAGCTACATGGCATCTGAGGTTGTTGACCGCGGAAAGCTCATGATGGATCTCCAATGGTCCAATTGCGACGTCGGTACGGTTCCGAGGTCTTTAGGTCGGGATCGATAGTCGGCTCGTTTGGAAGTAAGTATCTGAGGACGTAGGTACGCAATTCGAACGGTAGTTGTAGAAGAGTACTGGGCCCGGTGGTATATCGCATGGGAGGTACAATGCCGTGTTTGTTTGACGCTGATGGTGCAATATTGGGGGCTACTTCTACTGTACGAGAAACCGCAAGATCCATGGATCGTTTGGGATGATGAAGTATGAAGTCAGACGGAGCTTTCAGCGGCCGAGCCCGAGAAGTGTTAGTCAGTTTCCCAATCCGGACGATCGCAGACCCTTTGTAGTTTAGTGGGAGCTTCTAGCTTATCAAAAGGCTTGTTTCCCCACATCTCACGGATCATATCCCAGCCAATCACCGAGCTTGGTATCGACCAGACTGCATCCACCATTTCCCGCAGCTTCATGATGTCAACCTCAAGCATGCTTCAACGGCATCCTGTGCCGGTCAACGTACTGACGATGACCGTGGCTGTGATGTGGGGAAGCTACGGACGAGCTTCCTACATGACCTCTTTCCCCGCAGCTTCAAGCTCCTCCATTTCCTATTCAACGACTCTCGCGGTCCTCGAGAATCACCTTCAAAGCTGAAGCAATCACTATCCATCCTCTCTGCACACCACAGCCAGTATGCTCTTCTCCAAACCAGCTCTGGCCCTTGGGCTGTTCCCCTTGGCCTTTTCTCACCCTCTCGAAAAGCGTCAGAACGCATTGCCACCAGTCAACAGCGCCACAGACGAGTCCGTTCTCCAGCTGGCCTTGTACCTCGAACATCTGGAGCTGAACCTCTACGCCGGAGGCTTCGAAAACTTCACTGATGCCGAGTACACCGCCGCTGGCTTCCCACCCGGGTTCCGTGACAACGTTGGGGTGATCGCCGATGTGAGTACCTATCCATACCCAGGACAGTTACTATCGGAAACTTACAGTCAAATAGCATGAGAAGACCCACGCCGATACTATCAGCACAATCCTCACCAACGCCGGCAAAACGCCCGTCCCTACCTGCACTTACAAATTCACCTATACCGACCCGGTCTCCTTCGTCGACCTAGCCAACATGATCACATCTACGGGTATTGGAGCCTACCTCGGCGGAGGTGCCCTCCTCACCGACGACCCTGAGCTCTTGACGGCAGCCAGCAGCATCTTGACGGTCGAAGCCCGGCATGACGCCTACCTTCGAGCCGGCGTCGGCGCCTCGCCCTTCCCCACAGCCTTCGACACCGCCTTGACATCCGTCTTCGCGTACAATATCGCCCAGATGTTCATTGTCAGCTGTCCACAACAACTGCCCATCACCATCTTGCCCAAGCTCACGCTGGTCTCACCGATGCCACCACCGAATCTCCAGCCACCGACTCCGGCCGGCACGCCTCTGAAGTTCGTCTTCGACCCGTCCACCTTCTATGTCCAGGTCGATCCTAATGCGCCATTGTACATCGGCCTGATCAACCTGGTCACCAACGTCACGTTCATCGAGACGACAAGCTGTGGCAGTGGATGCGTCACGGCGCCGGTGCCACAAGGAGCCGCCGGGGCTGCTTTTGCGGTGCTGACTACGTTCAGCGGGGGCTTGAATGAGAACCAGCTCACCGAGTATGGTGCTCTGGCGGGACCTGCGGAAGTTGTGCTTTCTTGAGGATACAGGTCTCACTGCGGATGATCTCTTTTCCCCATTACCTGGAGCTTCGGCAATGATACAGTACCAACGAAGCCTCGATAGCTATTAATCTTAATGTTTCAACTTTTTGAGTACTCTTTGTCGCTCCGTGACGACCTCATTCAAGCCTTTACTTGCATCTCGGACAGACATGTCGGGCACAGTAAGATACCGAGGCTTCAGAGGGCGCGAAGGATCCGGTCACATCAGCGAGCCGTAATGCGTCTAGCACGCTTGGCATGTTTAAGGTTTTGACAGTTGAACCTTATCTTCGTCTCTTCTTCTCTTCGTCTCTTCTTCTCTTCGTCTCTTCTTCTCTTCGTCTCTTCTTCTCTTCGTCTCTTCTTCTCTTCGTCTCTTCTTCTCTTCGTCTCTTCTTCTCTTCGTCTCTTCTTCTCTTCGTCTCTTCTTCTCTTCGTCTCTTCTTCTCTTCGTCTCTTCTTCTCTTCGTCTCTTCTTCTCTTCGTCTCTTCTTCTCTTCGTCTCTTCTTCTCTTCGTCTCTTCTTCTCTTCGTCTCTTCTTCTCTTCGTCTCTTCTTCTCTTCGTCTCTTCTTCTCTTCGTCTCTTCTTCTCTTCGTCTCTTCTTCTCTTCGTCTCTTCTTCTCTTCGTCTCTTCTTCTCTTCGTCTCTTCTTCTCTTCGTCTCTTCTTCTCTTCGTCTCTTCTTCTCTTCGTCTCTTCTTCTCTTCGTCTCTTCTTCTCTTCGTCTCTTCTTCTCTTCGTCTCTTCTTCTCTTCGTCTCTTCTTCTCTTCGTCTCTTCTTCTCTTCGTCTCTTCTTCTCTTCGTCTCTTCTTCTCTTCGTCTCTTCTTCTCTTCGTCTCTTCTTCTCTTCGTCTCTTCTTCTCTTCGTCTCTTCTTCTCTTCGTCTCTTCTTCTCTTCGTCTCTTCTTCTCTTCGTCTCTTCTTCTCTTCGTCTCTTCTTCTCTTCGTCTCTTCTTCTCTTCTTCTCTTAGAGCAGTTATTGGAAAACTCCTCTCCAAATCGATCAGGATGAGATTAGTCTCTACGACTTGCATAGTAAATCTGATACCTCAACACGGTTCCCACCATTCGCAGGCCAAGATGGGCTCGCCAGCTCCTTGCCTCCGTACGGTTACTTTATTGACAATTACCTGCGGCTGTCATGCACGTCATCCGAATGGTGCAATTGGCCCTTCAGCTTGCTTCGAAGAATCGACAGACAGATTCAACGGTCTACACTGAATGGTTCGCCTCTTCCATCACACTTGCGATCGCCCTCGAGATTTACGCCTCAAAGGTCGATGATGCGATGCAGGATGGATTCTTGCAGCTTAAATTCTCTGGATAGCAATATGACTGGGTGGAAGGAAACCTTCGATGACAGCCCGAGGGGCCATCACTTCCAATGTGTCAGTCTCCATCCGGTATAGCGTCAACGTCCAAGGGTCAAAATAGTGGAAGATCCGCTGATCCGGCTGAAGATCCGGCAGCTAGATAACCGTTATGCGACCGTCCAACCAACCTGCGCCTTCCATGTCTTTACACTTTGCTCGACTTCGATGTCATCGTCATAGCGTATCATTCCGGCTCTGGCTTTCGCCCTGACTGCGCAGGTGCACAGAAACGATGGCGGCGACAATTGTGGTACAAGTACAGCGCTGCTCTGTTGATGGTGCTGCCCATCCATACCGCCGCACATGGCCAACGTCAGTCCTCAAGTTCAAGACCGCACTTGGCCACCGGCGACGACACCTTCCTTGGACGAACACAGTCCGCTACTCCAACAAACTCCGCACTATGACCACAGCAAGCGGCCAGACTCGGAACAAGATGGCTCCGAGCAAGGTGCTCCCAATGCCCAAGGCAAACCTTTCAACACAAGCACCGTCTTATGGATCATGACCAGTGTCTGGATTGGTACATTCACTGCCGGCCTCGGTGAGTCGCCTTGACCAAAGCAAACAAGCCGCTTGGAAATTAATATCGTCCAGATGGCACTATCATGGCTACCCTCGCGGCTCCCATCGCGACAAGCTTCAACTCGCTTTCTCTCCTAGCCTGGCTGGCCACCGCTTACTTGATCGGACAAGCAGCGACACAACCGCTGAGTGGCAAGTTGACCGACATTTTTTCTCGCCAGTGGGGGTTGGTCCTCAGCAACTGCTTCTTCGCGCTCGGAAACCTTGTTTGTGGCTTCTCCCACAGCAAATGGACCATGATCTTTGGGAGGGTTTTGGCCGGTATAGGAGGAGGCTGCTTGAACTCGATATCGACCATCATCGTCAGCGATCTGATCCCTTTGCGGCAACGAGCACTCTGGCAAGGAGTGAGCAATGTGTTTTGGGGCCTCGGCAATGGTCTCGGAGGTCTTTTCGGAGCTTATCTGAACGACATGTGGAATTGGCGAATGGCATTTCTTGCCCAAGTCCCCTTGACGGCCGCCTGTCTCTTCATCTTCTGCTTCCAATTCCAGAACATCGCTGCCGTATCTCCACGAAAGCTCAACAGGAGTCAGTCATCGATATCGCGTGTCGACTTCTTGGGTTCCATCCTCCTGGTATCGACTTTGGTGCTTTTCCTTCTGGGCATCACCACTGGTGGGAACATTGTGCCTTGGTCTAATCCACTCGCATGTGTTCCACTGCCGGTATCATTGGCTTTCTTCGGAGCATTCCTATATGTTGAAGGATATATTGCACGAGAACCAATCCTACCACTACACTTTCTTCGTGATCGCACCATACTGTGCGCTTGCCTTACGAATTGGTTCTTTCATATGGCTCTATTCGTTTTCATGTTCTATATTCCGATTTACTATCGGATCTTGGGCGCCAGCTCAACACGAGCCGGAAATGCACTCGTACCGATCGGAATCACGCTTCCCCTCGGCTCCCTTCTGGCCGGCTACATCATTTCACGTACGGGCAGATACAGATACGTGCTATGGGCTACTCTGGTACTGCTCCTTGCCGGCACGAGCGCCAATTGTACCGACACCTTGGCAACACCATTGTGGCTACCAACAGGCTATCTGGTCTTGGTCGGACTTGGGACAGGTGGCATGCTTGTAGTGACCCTCGTAGCATTCACCAGTGCCGTCAAGGTAGAGGAGCAAGCATTGGTCACTTCACTTTCCTACGTCTTCCGCTCGACGGGGTCCGTTATGGGAGTGGCCATCGGTTCAGCAGTGTACCAATGTGTGCTCGACAGCAACCTCTGGTCGGAGATCGGCAGCATTGACAACGCAGCCGATGTCATCCGTGGCGTCAAGGACAGTTTGGAGCAGGTAGATATACTACCGGAAGGGCTGCAGGCTGTTGTCAGAGGCAGCTATATGGCAGCTTTGAGAGCCACGTTTTTGACGACGGTGGGCTTCGCTGCGATGGCCGTGGTCACTGGACTGTTGGTGAAGGAGCTGAAGCTGCACTCTACCGTGACGAGAGAGGAGGATGATACGGGAGGGAAGCAGGACAGACAAAATGCTTTGGAGGATGGTTGAGAAGAGCATTCGATTGCGACAACAATTTTCTGGAAATTAGCCGGGCGCCCTGGAGTGGAGGATCATTATGCTCCGCAATCAGGCATCCGAGTGCGGCTCGTCGAAATCATGACATATCGGATGCATATGGCGGTGATTTGGCAATGCCTGCGCCGATTATCGGTACTTGTCCTTGCAAAAGGTTTTCGAAAATATTCGCCTTGACAGTGACTTCTCACGACATTGTTCCAGCAAGGCTACAAAGGCAGCTATAAAGCGATAGCTGAGCAGTTGTTCTGACAATTGCTCCATCGTGGTTCCGACTGTTGTGCGCTGGCCGAGCGATTGATGGGGCTTTGCTTTATGGCCGCCATCGAGGAGGAATAGCCGACACCCCTGGTTTCGTACGCTTTTTGCAGGAGCTAACATGCACGGAATGATTGGAGCGGTTCGATTACTTCGCCCATCACCTTGATTTTCTCAGAGCAGCGATAAGGACATGTGAACCTTCAAACCCACACCAAAACGGGAGCCCCACACTTGACTTGATCTTAATGGGTATTTGAGCACTTGAATACTTTTTTCTACCTAAATCTAGCACAGAGCTGATCCTCTCTACACAATTGTTTCTAACAGAAGAACGATGCTTCAGGACTGGTTTGGAAGCTGCCTAGACATTCCTGTTGTACCCTCTAACTTCGGACATAATCGCTTTCGACGTCACTAGCCGGAGGAATGCAGCCTGTGCTGAACATCTGCAGCAAAGCTTCCCGAGGAAAGCTGCATATTCCCAATGAGGGGTAGTATGCTTCTGGACCAAAAGCGCCACCAAGGCGAGCTCGAGATGACGTCTTGCGTCGATCTTGGAAGGTCGGATGGCCACCGGGAGTATTCCCAATCCAAGCATGGGAGATTCATCATGGCATGTTATCTATAAAATGTAAGAGGGGTTTCGTGGCTGGTTCAAGTTCCGTCTTGGTTGGTTGTTTGGGCCAACTAAGAGGGAGGTATGGCGACGACGACACAGATTTCGATGGTTTGCAGGCTGGAACGCCCCACCGGCTGGGATCGGGGGAGATCACTCCTCGATGGCGGGCTACTCTTGGAGTCCTTCGCTCCTAAGCTCCTGATCTTCTTAATGAACCCCGTTCGCCTTCGATGTAGTTCGATCGAAATTGCCCGTCTGTCATATCTTGTGACGTGGTCACCCATTTACATCTCTCTGTTACAACATTGCTGCTAATGAAGATCTGAATATGGGGCACACGTAAGGTCCTGATCGAATTGTGGGTCAAAGGGGTCGATGCTAACCACCGCCACAGAGAAGCTGGATCCGCACTGAGTTGGGACGAGATCAAGCAGTCCAAAA
This sequence comes from Rusavskia elegans, assembly GCA_011316305.1. Lineage (NCBI taxonomy): Eukaryota > Fungi > Ascomycota > Lecanoromycetes > Teloschistales > Teloschistaceae > Rusavskia > Rusavskia elegans. Next base: position 156,840 of record SAUG01000135.1, read on the forward strand.
CCCGACTACAAAGGACTGGCGTGCAGGTAAATATCAGGGCTAATTGATCCTCAACGTGCTGATTGGTAAATAGCAACTCTTGAACCTGTGGCGAACCGCGAAGGAGCGGCGAAACGATCCATGGCTCTGGGGAGACGAGGTATCACCAGGCTACTGGGTGTCTTGTGATGCTCACTAACAAATCCCAAGACCGAGGGCCTCCTTATCGTCTTCGACGACAAACAAGAGCATGTTGAACCATGCCTAAATGCCGAGCAACTGGTGAAGCAACTCTCGAGAGAAGTAGACTCATCATGTGCTTTCTCTTCGGAATTCACACTTTGCCAATTAGAATCCATAGCCGGGAGGCCTTGGACAATGAAATCCATATGCATCATGAACGTTGAGAATAATATGAAATTGAGGTAAGTCTTGACATCTTTCGTTAGCGATTGTAAAACGGCAACAGCTTATTATACTGTCCCCCGGTATAAAGGAAAGGCGTCATACAACAGCACTTGGGCCCAACACGTTGGTTTCTTACGACGACGGTATACCCAATTCCCATCTACAGTACTGGTCAGTCCGGGGAACATGAATCATCAAAGTCTCTTGTCGATCAATTTATCTCTCCCCAGTCAAGATACCAGGCGTTGTACAAGAATATTTGCTCGCGGCGGGACCGCGACGTAGACGTTAACGTGCCTGTCTACCCCGACAAAAACACACAGTGTTCTTTTCGAAAGAACAGTTGTGGGACGAATTTGCATGGCCTACACGACAGCAACGATCGATCACCAAGCAAACTTAGGATTCCCTTTGATCCTGTTGTGTGCCTACCACACGGCTGTAGTCTGCAAGTCACCATGCAGCTTCAAGACATTTGCGAAGCACGACGGCTGTATGACCAGCTCGTTCCTCTGGCTCCAATAATGTTGGCATTGACGGCAGCAACAACGATCTGGAATGGCGTTTTAGCTGATAGTGATGTCCGTTGGAACGTCATAAGCGCTTGTCTTGATGATCGTACCATTGATGAAATTGGTGACACGGTAAGAATTATGCTCTTTCGCTTCTTCTGGGGATAAAGCTTATACTATACGTCAGTCGGTGCATAGCAAACACAGTGAGCAAAGCAGATCGAGGTGGTCGTCCAATGACATGTTCATGTCAGAGGATCATCGACTCCTCGATCGGTACAACGATGTGCATCTAGTAATCGACAATGGAGTCAAGCAACAACTTCTCGAAAGCGGCATGGATGAACGCTTAGCAAATCACTTTGCCCACCTTTTCGCTCGAGACCTTCTCGTAGTATTTTCGAGGGACGCCGCACCAGATGCGCCGGAGAGTACTGCCCTCTTCGAAGCCATTCAGAGCACCAACTACCCAACTGTCCGCTTCAAGCCCCCTCCCTCACTACACAGCGACATTGGTTGGCGGGCTGAGTTCAGGCCAATGGACGTCCAAATGACCGACTTCGAGAATGCCGCATTTGCAACTTTCATGATGCTACTGTCTCGTACCATCCTTCATTTTGACTTGAATCTTTACATGCCAATCTCTACGATCGATAAGAATATGGAAAAAGCACATGAACGTGATGCAATCTACCATCAGCGTTTCCACTTCAGGGCAAATCCTCTGCTGGGATCAAGACTTCATCCGACTGTAACGAACGCTAGCCCCGAAATTCCCACGCTCAGCCAACATACAGTCCAATGCGATCCCGACTTTATCGCTGAATGCATCAGTTCGAACAACTCCGAAAGCTCATCGAACGCTGGTGCCTTATCAAGTACAACATCCCTCAGCAGCATCTCCAGCAGCACGCCTCCATCAGCCAATCACCCCATCACTTCCAAACGCACACTTCCCAACGACGTCGAGCCCGTCGATGACCAACGAAGCAAACGATCCCGCTCGACCAAAGATATCGGCAATTCTAGCGAAGGCTCCAACGCCACTGAGAGTAGCGAAGATGAATTCCCACTCCGAACCATCTCAGCCCTCATCAACGGCGACCCCTCCCCATCTTCAACACTAGGCTTCCCAGGTTTCATTCCCCTCATCAAGCGCTACCTGAACGAAATTGACGCCCTCGACCGCCCAGCTCGCGCCAAAGTCGATGAATACCTGAGCCTGATCTCAGCAAGAGCGAGCGGAAGGGCGTGGACGGCTGCGAAGTGGCAGCGCGAATTCGTTAGGAACCATGCAGAGTACAAGGGCAATAGTATAGTGGGTGAGAAGGTGATGTATGATCTATTGAAAGCCGTCAAACACATGCAGGAGCGGAGGGAGGTGGGTGGGAGGATGTTTGAATTTTGAGATTTGAGTTTTTGAGAGTGGAAGCGTGGGGTAGTCAGTTGGATGGAGTAGCTGATCTGCTGGTTATAAAAGTTGCGGAGCTGTTTTATTTCCTACGACCTGTCAGTCAGCTTGAAAGTTCGGGGATTCCTCATCGTTCGGCCTTTTTTTTTGGCCTTCTCTCCCTCTCTCCATCATCGATAGGTAGGTACTCCTATCCCTCCCTCTAGATATCATATAAAAAGATTCTGTTGCATTCAGGGAGTATATAGACCAGCTAGGAAGGATTTTAACATCGATATTCTACATATTATTGTGTATCCCACCCACCCACCCACCCACCTATCACCTTCTCCCGCACCACCACCACCACCATCCCTCCGCCCCAAACCTCCCCCACCCACCCCGGGGCATCCATCTGCCTCTCAAAAGCGACCGCCATCTCACCAAAAAAGCGGTTCCAAAAACCGGCGCACCTTGCGCGGGCCCCTGTACCGGGCGTTCTGCGCATTACTGATCAGGACACGCGCGTAATGGTTGTCGCAGTGGCCCGCCGCGGTGGCAGTTGCTGTTGTTGAAATAGATGGTTGTGTGGTTGACGATTTATAATACGATGGTGTGCCAGGGGCCTGGTGGTGGGTGGTGCGAGATGTTGTTGTTATTGTTGTTGGTGTGAGGGCGTCTTCGGGGGGGCGGTTGCTGGGTGGGTGCTGGGCGGGGGGGATGAGGATTGTGTCTGCAGGGTTGGGAGCGGTAGGTTATGGGAGGGGGCAGGCGTTGGGACATGGTTGTTTTGTGATGATGATGATGATGATGATGGGGAGGGAGGATGATAAGAGGGATTTTTCCCGAGTCTTGTGCGTTTGATATTTCCTTGGTCCGCGTGTTATTATTTTATTTGTAATTTTTTTTTTTTTTTTTTTTTTTTTTTTTTTTTTTTTTTTTGTGGGGAGTAAGTAGATTCTAAATCCCGTTCTTTGGAAGTATGAGGATGTAGATAGAGAGCAGATGTGTATGGGATACACATCCCATTTTTATACCTCTTTTGTTGTTGTACTACATCACCAGTCATACATACATACCAAGCGCGAAGGCAATCAGACTCACTGTTTTTCAAAACGGTACCAATATGACCCACCGTGATAAATCAACCATACAGTGAAGCTTCGAGGATTTCCTTCCCCAGCAAGCCATGTTATGGTGGCAGCAATGGTGAATTTGGGGCGCTTCGATGATATGCCGTTTAGTGGCTGGATATCTGAACTGCGTATCGGTCGTGATATCGGATGGCCCCCGGCTGTCACAGTTTGACAGGATATATTTTTATCGAAAGACAGAATGGTGGCGTAAAATATACATGTCCTTCCAAAAACAAAAAAACCATTTCCATCACGACTGATTTGGGGGTAAAACGGGAGGAGGGAAGGAACGGCAAGATACGGCGGATTCTGAGTACGCATATAAGGAGTTAGGTATAGGTTTATCAATAGCGATTTGGGCTTTTCATTGGGAGTATATAGAACGACGCGCGCAGAAAATATGGAACGCTATCTAACGTATATACATTTCCACATGACTTTACCTACTTCCTTACGAGCCAGGTGTTTTCGATTGAGATATGCTGCATACGATATGACGAGACAAGCAACGACGCATATCAAAAAGAGAGAAAAAATAAAATCGCATGGCGGATAGAGGAAACAAGTAGGATGATACTATATAGTAGCCTCGTACATATATAATTAGAATTATAGGATCAGCCTTTGAATACCTATAGGTCAGGTAGTATATATTCGATTCAAAGCTATTCTTCCTCTGGCACAAACCGAGCGCGACCATCAAGGCGCTCGGTACCATACGCACCAAAGCAGTGAATACGGTCTCTCTCCCAACGACTTTGGCAACTCGATAACGTATTGTCCGCCAGAGCTGGATATCAGTTCCGCTGCTACTGAAGGTGGGCGTGAAGTTACATTCCGTTCTATAGCCCCTGCTCGCGGTAAGTGAAATGATTCGAATACTTCGACTTAGTAGATTAAGTACTCGATACCTCGGCTGCCAGCTCTATCGGATTAACTACCAACTGTATAAGACGAAAGGCTTAGTGTAGCCCCTGAAATCTGAATCGAAGATCCTGGCAGTGGAAGGGATACAGCATATACGGAAAGCAGCCAGGCGAACGTCAAGGAGGCGTCGGATCTTTGAGCGATTATTTGGTCCTCCTGTTCGTCGATTGGATCATTGGTCCATATTGGGGTCTTTACAATCCCAGATGTAAAGCCAGGTGTAATCCCAGGCGTATCCCATCCTTTGTGGGAATTAGATAGGCTTGGCATTGGTGTAGAGCAGCCAAGCCGTCACCGTATTGTTCGCCTGATTCCTCAACCGCTAATGAACCAAACTCATTGATATTTACAGTATTTGAAAGCCTCTAAATTGCAGTTTATGACATATCCATTGCTCATCGGCTTTTTGACCCACCAATGCTCGACGCTCATCTATCAGATCCAGGGAATTTTGACAGTGGTTGAAAGCGCTGAGTCAGCTCTTCATGCTGGCCTACTCCGCAGCCAATTACAATGCATCGTGCGAAAGTTACCTAATGCGGAAAAGTGCACCAGCAAAGATGGAGTTTTGATGTTCACGGCGAAACTTCGGGAGTTCGGCGGACGTTACGAGTACTCGTAAGTGGACAGCAATCAGGTGATGACGTAGATCCCCGTCTTTACTTGTGTTTCACCACATGTGACGGTCACGGAAGCACAAATAAATAACACAGTTTCCTTTTCACCCGAATATCATCCAGACACTGTCACCTCACGTGTTTTCGGCCATGGGACATCCTCGCATTCCATACGAGGTCGAACGGACACGGTGGCTTCCTGTCGAGGCTGCCTCTGGGCTTTGCCTGGCGTGGCTGGGCCAGCTCACACCTCGAGTTACACTTACTTACAGGTCTTAAACGCCATCGCGGCACCACTGATTCCAACTTCCAACCGCCACCAATCCTTCGGCTTCTACAGCCCCGCCGTAGCACAGCTGGACGCCGTTTGCTATCAACCCCAGCCTATCGGAAGGTCCCTCCATCGCATCTTACCATCCGATTTGCTCAGCTGCCTAGCTTGTCACATCTGACACGCACGTATGTAACCCATCCTGTCTCCAATCCAGGGGCTCTTGGACGGAACCTGTTTCCGCCGTGACCGTATATAGATACGAGTAAGGTAGCAGCGGATAGGTTGCCTGTCGCCTATCGCCGGGTGTCGCACCACTCTCGTAACTCCCAACTCCTCCGTAGGATTCCAACCATCAAACATAGCTTCCAACTGCTTCGCCGGGGCGTAGTAACCACCTCAGCTTACCATGTCGCAATCCCTCGTACTGCTGGATTCTCATATAACTTCCAACCCACGCAATCCTACCTTCAGGACTGGGGCCTCTGCTTTTGTCCTTTCTTCCCTTTCTCCAGACCAAGTGAATCTCATTCTCTAGTTATGCTTCTTGTCAAAAGTAGGTCGGACCCGGTTCAGAGGCAGCGCTTTTATCCGGTTATCTACTTGCTTCTTCTCCTTGTTGTATCATTCTGGGCCGCTGGGTGGGCAAGTCTTCAAGCTGTTTGGACCTACGCAACCTGCTAATCATCTTCTTCAGCTACGAAACTTGACACCTTTGGACAGCCCGACATCGCTCGTCCCTCCAGCTGAAGCGCCCAAGGACACCTTGATCCTCTACGCTTACCACGAGACTGCCAACGCCCGTCGCAATGCCGAGTTCTTCATCCGCCACGGTTTGCACGATTCGGCCGATTTCATCTTCATCATCAACGGTGAAGGTACCGGATTGGATACCCTTCTACCGCCCGACGCCGAGAATATCAAGGTCGTCCGTCGCGAGAACACTTGCTATGATATCGGTTCCTATGGCGACGCACTGAGGGGCCTGGGAGATTCCATCAAACAGTACAAGCGATTCATACTGCTCAACGCCAGCATCCGGGGTCCATTTGTTCCGCATTGGAGCAAGGAATGTTGGAGTGACGCATATCTGGGGAGGCTGACCGATCAGGTCAAAGTAGGTGATCCGAGTCCAGTGGACGATATGCCGGATCTGCACATGTGGCTGACGGGTGCTTGTGTAGCTTGTCGGCATGAGTTACAATTGCGCGCCCTACGACAGGCATGTGCAATCGATGATCCTGGCAACCGACAATATTGGTCTCGACGTCCTCCTTGATCCAGCGTCGAACAGCCTCAGCACATGTCCCAACGACTGGCATTCGGCGGTCGAGGTCGAAGTCCGGATGACGGGGGAGATTAAGAAAGCGGGATACAAAGTCGACGCCATGATGCAGGAGTTCCAGGGAGACGCCGGTTTCGCCGATAATTGCAAGGGCGCGGATCGCCTTTGGGAAGGAGCATATCCAGATGGCAAACAGAACGGACCAGCGAGCTTTGTGCATCCTTATGAGACGCTCTTCTTTAAGGCGAACCGAGGTGTACAGGAAAAGCTGTTCGGGAAGCTGACCGAGTGGACGGACGCAGCTAATTACAGCAGTTACGATGCTTGTCGGAACCCGAGGGGGTGACGGGGAATACGAAGAGCTTTGGTTGTGTATGTATTGGGATTAGCGAGGAGTTATGTTTCCCGGTCAGATTCCCATGTCTGTCGACGGTCTTCAGGACCCGTCTACGCATCAAATCGATGAAATTCACATCCTGTGATCCTCATTAGTGCGGGTGGTGGAGTCAAAGCCGATACCAGTGGGTGTTGTCAGTGATAACAAGAATGACGAGACGACCTGACCGCCTAGCCTAAACAGCCGCCGCCAAGCCTTGAGGTCGTCTCGACCCACAGGTGCCATTAGGGTACAGCCCTCCTCCGTCGCCAAGCTTTTGAACTTCTACTCCACCACCCAAGCTTTAGCCACCATGAGCTCCACGTTCGAACGGCATTTACGGTGACAACTGCAATTTCGTCGTCGAGGTTTTCAGGATGCTCCGGAGTTCGAGAGATGGAAAGTAATCGATAAAAAGAGTCTGGACGATCTCATCCACTTTATCCTCGAGGAGATCGCTCTATGTTGCGATCATGGTCAGTCCCGTTGCCTTGCCCCCTTCTCTGTTCCCTCAAGTTCTTGCGGTGCAGCAATGATGTCCGTTCGTCTGTTCCAATGAATACGATGGACTTCCCGCATTAGCCCAGCCCTACTCCGAGTATGTCTTGGCGATAACTCTTGAACGATCCCTTCATGAAGGGGATTTTACTTATTATGTTCATAGCCTCATCATGTTCATCATGATTTGTACTAGCAGAAGCGTTAGAGTTAGACCTTGTGCATATCATTCATCTCCTCTGGCAAGGAGCTTGACTTGGATGCTGGATATTGGGGAACCTTTCCTGTTTTATTCTAATCCATTGGCCTACAACGCTGGACTGGGATGGCCGTTGTGATTCGCCTTTATCGACCGGGGAAGTAGCGAAGAGGTATGTTGGCTGAGACAAAGTCACCATTCCCTTCGACTGGTGGGGTGGGCATCCGATACCTCGACTACCAGCCAAATCGGAGACCCCACCAGCGCATGGGATAGGTATCGTCGAGCTCTGTGACATAGAGCTAGTCAACGTGGATCAACGATCTTGCGAAAAAGCTTTCAGAACTCAGATGTGGCACCTAAGCAATCTTTCCACCTCGGAATTTCGATAATCTTTGGCTTTTCAAGCGAACAATCATTTTATGCATTAAGATGTATGTGACAATATACTCAGAAACAACTGGCAGACGAAGGGAGAAGAATGTCGATTCCACCTTCCAAATCTTGTACATCCTCGCCGGTACCAAAGAGTCTACAGAAGATGGGGATTGTATTGATATACATTCATGTGAGCGGGTAAGAAGTGCCTGCTATGTTGATTCATTAGATATCTGAAGGTGGGTCAAGGGCGATGATGAGCAGTACTCCTAAGAGAGGTGAGTCACGCCGCCAAGTGGAGTGATGAAGTGGAGTGATGAGGTGTGGCAAATCTCCCGTATAATTTTGTTGACTCTTTCATTTTTGAATACATACTTTCATCATTTTCACATCTCTCAACACTGCCGTGTATGGTGTCAGACTACCTCGATACTCCTTAGCTCTTCTTCCTCAGTACTCCAAACCTGCAATTCCTTGATCAAATTTGTCGCTCTCCACAACTCCATCTTCAAAACCATGGCATCTCAAGAGTATTCCAGGTTCCTGGGTCTTCCCTTCGACGTCCGTATTATGATCCTCCGCTATCTCCTTCCCGACCAACACTTCATTCTACACGAAGCGCACAAAACAGACGTCGACCGTTCTTACTCTCAAGACCGGATAGAAGGTGATTGTCTCAAAGACCCACCTACCTGGTCGACCTTCGACTACAAGTCCTGCTCCCCTTACCCCGACATCCTCCTTACCAACCGCCAGGTCTATTCCGAGGGCTTCTATTACCTTTACACGCTCAAGACTTTCAAAATCGTCATCGACCGCTCTGGCCACAGATTTCTGAGCTTGGCAGACCGTTGCGGAGCGGACCTACCACCCCTCCCCTACAGCTCCATGAAGGAGTTCGTACTAGAAATCCAAGGGCATTACATGCGTACTACAGCCTGCGATCTCCGAAACGAGCTTATCGGCCTTCTCCGCCGCTTCCATAACCACAACGTCCACTTCAAGAAAATGCGTCTCCGGTTTCCCGAACCGCTGGGTCCGCTGCCAGGCTGGGATTTTGCGTGGGACAGTGCCGAACCCAAAGCTTGGGACTGCAAGCCTGAAGTCGAGGTCGATGACGATTTCAACGAAACCACTCATAGCGAACTTACAGCCCGAGATTCGGGCGCCCCTTCAACATACGCCTGGCTGGTTTGCGCCTTTGCCACATGCCCGTCCCTAGCAGACGAGTGTATTATTGAGCTCCCCGAGAGTTTGAAGGATAAACCACACATGCAGGCATGCGCTAAACAATATGCCGAGGGGCTTGACGGGCGGTCTCCATTCGATCCGGAAAAAGAATGCTGCTTGAAGCAGGATCTGTACGTCCTAAAACATCAATATGGATATCGTGAGGATTGCGATTGTGAAATCTGCGACAAGAGGAGGCGATCGGCCTGGGTGTTTGCTGTACGTGAGAAGCTCAAGGGCTACCATCTTTGGTGGAAGCAGTTCCGGTCCAAGATGGAGAAGTACCCCTGGCGTTGCTGGTGGATCGACTGGACACTGGACCATCGATTCTGGCCAAACGAGTGCAAATGTGAAGAGTGTGAGAATGCCTTGAACGAGAAACTGCGACGGCGAGCCCTTTATCTCGAGGAGCAAGACTATTCACTCGATCGGATGATGGCCTACCAGCAGTTGGAGCGGTGCAAGCGACCCGATCATATCCGCAAAAAGTTAAAGAATGGCCCATCGCCCTGGAAATTCCGGATGAATTGGTCGGTGGTGGAAGAATGTGAAGACTGTGAGGAATCTAAGGAAGAGGAACAGTGCGACTGGTGCAACGACCGCCATCCAGTCTCTACCAAACCGAAGAACAAATCGAAGAACGTTTGGTGGCGCGATCTGTGCGACTATCCCATGGACTTCTGGATGAGCTGGGAGCGTGAGTTGCACCCGCACATTGACTACGGGCGCCATTCGTCTGAAATCTGTCATTCGATTTTCTGTGGCAGTTGTGTATGGGAAAATACTCGGGGATTGTTGGGCAAAGAAGCCTCACGCCTGTCCGTCCTTGCAAGATTAAGTCTCATTGGTAAAATGGTATGGCAAAGTATCTGGACAAGAAAGGAAGAGCCTGCTGAGTCCGAGGAAGAGTGAGCATGATATTTCTATCACGAAGAGTCAGAAGCAAGCAGTTGATAGAATTAACCACGGTACCTTCACATCCTTCAATTTGTATTTCAGTTCATGCCTTTAGAGTACCTCTATTGTACCTATGTTACTCCATTCAGCATTACTTCTCTCCCATGTCAAGCACCCACACCTAGTGGCTTAGGTGATTGGAGATTTGAGTACCCCTTCGGCTGGCGGTCTAAGTCTCTATTTCGGAGCTGCCTTGGCTGTCGCCCGAAAAGGGGGATAGCACTCGGCGCAATATGGAATAAATGTAACCAACTATGAATCCCTACCTCAAGAACCGGCGGACGAGGTATAGCTCTATTCTAAAGTTCCCAGTATACCCCCTTTTATCGCAATGCACTGAC